>CM062395.1:15632797-16232797 GCA_031304145.1 Cardiospermum halicacabum
CAATTAATTATAACAAAAAAAAAAGATATATAAATTCTAATGAAATAAATAAACAAAGAGTTCTTACCTCGAGCTCGAAGTTTTAATATTTTCACGGCAGTACCCTCATTTACTTCAACTTTACTAATTACTAATTTTTTTCGTTCAAGCCCATATTGTGACTGACATTTGATGTTGCAGAATAAACCAATTTCAAAAATGGGATAACATGCTCTATAAGGTATTAGTTCGAGTATCATAAGGTTTTCCCCGTAAGAACGCCCACAAATCTGATAAATTACATATGAAAATAATACATTATTCTTTTATGTCATTTGATATATAACAACTAACAACTTATTGTTAATACCAAATATTTATCTCAAATAGTTACTTCAACCACAAATTTAACAGTTAAGAGTTAATCATTACTTCAACAGTTAACCGAACCGTTAATATAAGATCATCTCCAACCACACTAAATTCCTCTCTAATTTAAAGTTTCAAAAAGATTATTCTTTTCCACATTTTTACCTAATAAATCATCCACCTCCAACCACACTACTTCATTTTAAAGTAGGGACTTATATGTAATTAAAAAAATTATGAGTATTAAATATTAAAATTAAATAATTCAAATATTTATTTATTTTTAATTAAATTACCTAGTGAATCTAATTCAAAATTATTATAAAGTAAAAATATAATTGCAAATTCATTTTATTTATTAGTTATATTATATTGTATGAGTGTAAATTCATTAATTAAATAGATATGATAAGATTCAATTCATCATCAACATACTTTCATTAAGAAAAAATAGAAAATACATCATTTCTCATAGCACATTAAAAATGAAAAATAATTAGGTAAACAATTACTACTACAATTAAATAACTAAATTCATTCAATTTTTTGAGTTTTCACACCGCTCCCATAAATGTTTGATTAAAACATTGTGAACGTCAAAATGTACTTCTCGATCTCTGATTTGCCTATATCGAATAATAAATTGTTCAAAGTCCACATTTATTATTGGATTTCTCTCTATATTTACTATTGATGGTTCTCCCAAAAATGTAGATATCCGCTTCAAGATCATGTTCATTTTCAATAATCATGTTATGCATTATAATGCATATTCTCATAATATCTTGCAAAACTCATTTATTCCAAAAACGGGCTGGTCCTTTAACTATAGTAAATTGTGCATAAATAACTCTAAATGCACGTTTTACATTCTTTCTGCATGCCTCTTGCATCTTTGCAAATAATTTTTTTATAACCTCGATGATCATAAATAGTTTCAAAAAGAATAGACCATTTACGGTAAATTTCATCAACTAAATAATATCAAGTTTCATACTCTTTTCTTTGAATTATATTGTGAGCTCTAGGCCATGTTTGGATCATGATTTTGTATGGTATAATTTGGGTTATTAATAATGTATACCATGTTTTGCTTATGGTTTGGTTGACTTTGTTTAGTTTGGTTATGTGGGGGTTGACTTGAGTAGAATTTTCAACCACCAATTTGGGGTGTTACTATAGATCACATTTTTTTACTTTCCAAAAGTATCCTTCTAATATAAAGAATATTACAAAAGTATCATGAATGCATTGCAATATATGAAATTTTACTATCTTGGCATTTTACTTTTTATTTTAGGAGTGTTTAATTTTATTTAATTAATTTATATTTTTAATTTAATATATTTAATATGGTTATTAGAGATAGTATTTTATTTTCACTTCCTAATATTTTTTTCTTATCATGTGGAATTTTGTAATAGTTTCCATCTTTAACTTTCGTCACTTCAACCATATAGGATTGTAATGTTAAAAATATATGGTTAGACTTCACTGTTAAGTAAGTCTCATATGACTTGACAACAATATCAATAAGTTCATCGATTGTCCTTGTCATCTCCTTGTGTTGTAAGGACTGGACAATACGGAAAAATCCAAGATCTAACACATTTAAATCTGCAGAGTTCAGAGGTTGACACATTAGACGGATATCGAATCCATCTTTTGAAGCTTCTTAAGAAAACTCAACATCGTTAACATCAATATGTGGTCTTGCATTATCTTGTTGAATAAATATTGGACCTCTGGCATGTTCTTGTGGACCTTTTTCTCTAATTGCTGGAAGAACTTTCTCAATCAAATATAACCTTATTACATCTTTATTCACTGAAGCTATCGGTTTTGTCTCCATCGTTCCAGCAACTCTATTGATACTACTTCTTTTTGCTGGCTCTTGTGTAATTAAAGAAAATATATCAATCTTTCTAGAAAAAAGCTCATTGCCTTGAAAATCAAATCTTGGACAGGCCATAGCAGCTAAAAACATGACTTTTCCAATGAAATTTTTACTCATGCAAGTGAATATTGGATCTTCTACATTTGGCAACAAGTAGTAGTTTTCACTTTTCTTGGTCATGAAGAACCAGTACTCATCAATGTGAATGATGTTATACATGTCAATGAAAGTGGGCTCATATGGAATGCTATTGTTATCAAACACTGATGAGCAAAATCTTAAGCGTGCTAACTTGTTTTGTTCTGATAGGAAAGGCTTTAATGCATTTGAATGACGCAGTATCACACTTAAATTTAGCCTTGAATTGATTGTGGACTTTGCAATATTTAAAGAATGAGCCAAAGATCGTATTGGAATTTCATGAACACGATCTAAGTAAAGTTGGATTCTTTGGCGACCACAGTTTCCGACTCTTTTAAGAGAAACATCACCACAATTTCCACTTTTACAAATGCGTTGAACCGTTCGACGAGAAGTTGAAAATTGTAATGCAACAATATTTATCATGTCATTACTTAATTTTCCATCTTTACCTTTTTCCAACAATGTTTGGTATATTGCAATTCGTTTCTCATTAGGCAAATTTTTTGATTTTTTTGGATGGTATTATATTTTCGCTTGAATTAGGCAATCCGGCAACAAAATGAACTTGGTTAGAATATAAAAATTAAAATATTAATCATACCAGAAAAAAAAATAAGAAAAGTTAAAATCAAACAATAAGTAAAACCAAACAACAATGTATTCACTTGAAATCTATAATAATCATATTTAATTGTAAAACAAATAAAATTATATAAAAATAAGTGTGAAAAATCAGATAAAAATATTCACAGTGAAAAGAAAGGAAAAAAAATAAAATCATTTCAAACAAAATATTCATTCCAAATATAAAATTCAACAAGTTTAAGTGTATAAATAATAAAATAAAATATGAATATTAAAAAAAAAATTTTAAAAATCACTTGAGCAAGAAAAAAAAAATTACATTATCAAGGATAAAAAAAATCATAAATGCATGTATAAAAAAGTCACATATACTTGAAAAAAAATAACTCAGTAGCACTCCAAAAAAAACCTAGAGAATGAAAAAAATAAAATAAAATCAAGTGTAAGAAATAATAAACATTAAAAATATTTCACCACCATTCAAAATCATCTTATCCTCAGCATTTTCATCCCCATTATCCCCACCATCATTTTCATCTTCCAAACTCTCCTTACCATCATCTTCACTATCCTTCTTACCTTTATCGTCACCATTATCACACGTTACTATAGTATTAAAGTCAAATGGAAAATGTAGATTTGAACTTATATGAATCCCTATGAACACACATCACAAACCAGTTAAACTTAAATCATATAAATAAAACCAAAAATAAGTAACAACGTATCAAAGTATAAATATTTACCTTCCTCACTTGGTTGACAATTTAAATCAAATGAAAGAATGTCATTTGAAGAATTTGAATTACTAGTTGAATTTGCAAGGACATTACTTTGGGAAGTAATTTTATGATTTTTTTTTTTATTTTAGTGGTAAAATAAATCTAATAAAGCAAATGGAGCTCTAACCATGATTGTTAAAAATCAAATTATTAGAACTTATATTTTAGTGAAGAGTTTAAACATTCTTTTATAGATGGATTTTCGGGTGGGAAGCAAAATTTTTAAAACTATTGAATAGCCCGCGCGTTGCGTAAGATTTATAAATTTTTATATAAATAATTTTTATATTTTATATAATCTATTAAAATTATAATTACTTTTATTACGTTCTATCTTTTTATTTTATTAAAAAATTGATATTTAATTTGATGAATTTTTAAATTATTTAGAAAGTTATATATAATAATAATATATTAAAATTATGACGAAATTTAAAAGTCTTTAGAATCAATTGGACTCTCCATCAACACCTTTTATTTTAGTATTAAGAAAGTAAAAATGAGAAATAAAATAAAATCTAACCCAAATTGAATGAACTCACTTATTAATAATAATAATAATAATATTATTATTATTATTATTATTATTATTAATTAATTAATGACACCTTAAAAGAAAATTTGTTTAATAATTTAAACCAACCATTTATACAAAATGTATAAATTTATAAACATAAAGTAAATTTTATATTTGCTTAGTATTATATTTATATTATTTTATCGATATTGTGTAAATTTATAAACATAAAAATTAGTGGTGTAAAACATTTGTTACACCTTTTAAAGTATTTATAACTATAATGTGGCTCCAGTAAATAAAATATAAATATATATATAATAATAAGGGAGATTTCCAAAAACCAACCGCAGGTTTGAAAAATTAGCCAAAAACCTACAGCTTTTTCATTTTTGGCCAAAAACCAACATTCTGACAGATTCCATCCATTTTATTGTTCATCCGTCGGTTGATGAACAGTAACCAGTGATATTTTTGTAATTTTCTATTTTTAAAAAATATTTTTTTATTTTTTAAAAATTGAAAATTACCAAAATACCCCTGGTTACTGTTCATCAACTAATGGATGAACAGTAAAATGGATGGAAACTGTCAGAATGTTGGTTTTTGGCCAAAAATGAAAAAGTTGTAGGTTTTTGGCTAATTTTTCAAACCTGCGGTTGGTTTTTGAAAATAACCCTAATAATATAAGTTATGCTATAATTATCTAATAATATTTCACTTTTGAAAAATAATTTTTAACTGTAATAAAATGTGAAAATTTTTAAATTGGTATGTATTCTTATATAATTTTAAAAAGAATTTAAAAAGTTCATTCAATTGTAAAAATTTTGGGAAAAACAATCATGCAAAGGATGCTATTTTAGTACTGAAAAATAACATAAATATGAATTAGAATAGTAAATGGAATGTGAATCAACTAGGAGTTTAAAAATGAAAAGCATACTTTAATAGTTGCTAAGAGTCCAAATCAATATGTGTTTGGTTTGATTTAATTTAGATGTTTGTTTTTTGAAAATACATGGGTTGTATAATTTTTTACATTGATTTAATTACTCTTATATATTCATATTCTCTATTTATTTTTAAAATATTAAATTTATGTGTAAATTTAATATTATTATCATTGATGAAGCCGAATTCCTCTGGGACTTCGAACCCCTCAAGATTGGGGTTGTGATCTCTAACTATCGTCTCCGGAAATTACGTGATCCCTTCTTTGCATGTTTTCCTTACTTATATAGGATTCCTATACGCTCCTGGAAATCCTAACAGACTTTTCCAGCTGGAACACCGAGCTTTGCAGATATCAAACAACTGCTCCAGCTCAGCCTTCTAGAAGATTTTCCTGATTTCGGCCGAAATTCCGAAAATATCCTTCGGCCGAAACCCCTTTCCAGAAATGTCCTTCGGCCGAAATCTGTTAGATTATGTGGAGTTGTTTTTCACTTATATGGAGGACATATCTCGGCTGGATCATACGAGACTTTCATAAGCCCAACCTTACAAGAGGGCCAGCTTCGGCCGAAATTATAAGAAAATAGTTTCGCGGCCGAAACATATGAGGCTTCATGGGCCCAACCTTAAGAGAGGGCCGAATTCGGCCGAATTTATGAGATTAAAGATTTAGGCCGAAAACATTCAGGGAATATAGAAACAATTGCCCTTCATTTTGCGGCCGCAGGTCTCAATGTGTCAAAGTATCCATCAATCATTATCAAAATTATTTAATGAATATAAAAAATTTAAAAAATAAATTTATTTATAAATATTTATAACTATTATAAATATTGTAAATTTGGAACTTTTTGAATCACTTCCCATGACAACCAATATTAGTAACTATGAAGATCGATGATATTGTGATAAATAATTTTATTAATGGAATAATTGACTCTCGAGAGAATACACATCGTTAAGAGTTATTTGTTTTCGAGAATATTGATAATCGGATAAAAAAAATTTATTTCACTTTTTCTTTAATATACAATGAAATATATATATATATATATAAATTTTCTATATTTGTTTGCATATTTTAAAGTGATGAGATTAATTTAAAATTTGAAATTGAAGTCATGATTAAATCTATATACAAATTATTTGTAACCATATATATAATGTACATTAATGAATGAAGTTAATTTATCACTAAATTATAACACCTGCAATTTAAAAGAAATGAAAAGCTATCAATTTAAAATGATTGATTTATGCATTTGTATTATTCATTCAAACTAACACGATAATAACAATGGATAATTCTTTAAATATCTAATAAAATTTTAAAAATAAAAAATTATACTTAAATAGAAAAATAATTTATAATAATCAATATATAAATATATTTTTTTAATATGGTTTATATCATCTAGCATAAAATTAAAAATAAAAAAAACAATTCAACCGATATATCAAATTTGAATAAAAGTATTTACAAATACTATATTAATTTTAAAAAAATAACAATTAACTACAATGACTTTCTTCTCTCACAATTCAAGCTAATTGTATTTCAAGTTTTTCTTCTCCATTTTTCTAAAAAATGATTGTATTCTTCTATTTAAAACGCCTGTAAAAAAAAAAATAATAATAATATATTAAAAAAAAAATAGGCCACATTTGTATGTATAATTAGGAAAAAAAACTATTAAATTTGAAAATACAAAACATCAAAAAAAGAAATAATATTACTTTAATTTACAATAAAATTAAATTTTTTTTTAAAAAAAATCTATATATATATTTTAACATTTATGTATATTAGAAAATAAAAACTCAAAACAAAAGTTACAATTTTAAAATTTCATTTGGCTATTGAAAATTGATTTAAATTTTAAACTCCACAAATCTTATTATCAAACTAAAAAAGTAATTTAAAAAAATAGAATTACGGTTGAAAAATGCATGAATAAGAAGTACATGAAAACTCACCAATGTTCGATAGCCAACAAATTCGCATATAAAACTGAAATAAAAACAATAGAAATTATGTGACAACATCGAAAATATTAAATATATATATATATATATATATATATAAAACATGTTAACACCACGAAAATCAAAACTAACATAAAATTAGAGAAAAAAAAACTAAAGTTAATTACTAAATTTACATGACAATTAGTGGGTTTTCATTTGGTGGAGAGACAAAATAGAAATACAAATATTGGCATAGAAAAATGAGAGTGAGAAGAATACTTACCAATCTTAACATTTTGCTTTTTCTTTCGGAAGGGATAAAATATAAATACAAAATAAGAAAGCCGTTAATGAATAAGAAACGAATAAAATATAAATACAATCATAAATATAAGAGACATTAATGAATAAAAAATGAATAAAAATATGAAAAGTTTTTGTAGTGTATAAAAAATATATAATTAATAGTTTTAAGCATATAGTAGAATATTCTTATAATATTCTTTTTTAACATTGCGTAATGAGAGAGGAGAGATACTACAAAGAAACCAAAAACTTGTTATTTCCATTCTTTTTCAACCCAATGCTGAGTTTTTAGCGCGCCACGTCATCTTCGTGGGTCTGCTAAAAACTTCTGCTTTATAATATATATATAGATAGATTGCAAACTCTTATGAAAAATAAAAAATAGAAGGGGTAGAAGAAAGTAAAATTTAATCTTTAATTAAAAGATTAAGATAAGTAAAAATACCTGGTAATGTTGATGATATTCTTCTTCAATTGATTTAATAACAAGAGAACTTATAGGAAGAGAGATAGAACAAAGAGAGTAGAGAGAGAGAGAAAAGAGATTCTATAAACTAAATGAAATGCTTAAGGTTTTTCTTTTTCCATTCAATCTTGATCTATTTATACACAACATTTATATTATAATAAATGGTGGGAGACATAAACCTATTTACATTAATTCCATTTCTATATGTGGGGACATGGGTTTACTTTCATTAATTACAACACTCCTCCTTGCATCCCACCATTTTAAGAAATTTAACTGTCTTTTTAGAACCTTGCCAGAAAAACCTTGTAGGATAAAAACTAGACGAAGGAAAAAGAGTACGGTTTACAAATGCTCCTCTTATTGACAATACCCATAACCTATTTTTATAGTTTGAAAAGTTTTCGCATCCCAATCTCGTAAAATAATATCTCAAACATTGACATTGGTATCAATTTCGTTAATAGATCAGCTAAGTTATTTAAAGATCGAATCTGTTTCACGTCAATTTGACCAGTATTCTAAAGCTCGTGGGTGTAGAAAAATTTAGAGAAAATACGCTTGGTTCGATCTCTTTTGATATAACCTCCTCGAACTTGGGCAATGCAAGCAGCATTATCTTCTTCTATCACAGTTGGCCCATTTACAGTTTGGGAAATACCATTTGAATTCTAGATATGCTAGATTATTGATCTCAATCATATACACTCTCGACTAGTTTCATGTAATGCCAAAATCTCAGCATGATTTGAGGACATGGCTACCGAAGTTTATTTTGTCGATCTCCTGGAGATCGCGGTACCATTATACGTAAAAATGTAGTCAGTTTGAGAATGTCCTTTTATGTAGATTCGAAAGGTATCCAGCATCGGCATAATTAGTCAAACCCAGAGATTTTTCTAAATTCGTATAAAATAATCTCAGATCTATCATACCTTTCAGGTATTGAAAATATGTTTGATTCCATTCTAGTGCCTACGGGTTGGTGCAGAACTATATTTTGCTAATAAATTTACAACAAATGAGAAATCTAGTCTCGTACATTGAGCCAAGTATAATAATGCACCAATCTCACTCAGATATGGTACTTCAGGACCCAATATCTGTTCATCGTCATCTTTTGGACGGAATGGATCTTTCTTGGGATCAAGTGCTCTTACAACCATTGGTGTACTTAATGGATGAGCATTATCCATATTGAATTTTTCAGAACTTTTTCACTGTATGCTGATTGGTAAACTAATATTCCATTTGGTTTATGTTCAATTTTCAAACCAAGACAATATTTAATTTTCCCCAAATCTTTCATTTTAAACTTCACTTTCAGATATTCAACAGTTTTTTTGAAGTTCCAATGATATTCATATCATTAACATAAACTACTATAATTGTGAAACCAGACCCTGATTTCTTGATAAAGATACATGGACATATCGTATTATTCTGGTATCCTTCATTAACCAAATACTCACTGAGACGGTTATACCACAGTCTCTCAGATTATTTTAATCCATACAGGGATTTTTGTAATTTTATGGAAAATAAATTTTGAGATTTCAATAAATGAGATTTAGGTAATTTCATTTCTTATGAGAGCTTCATATAAATATCAGAATCAAGTGATCCATAAAGATATGTAGTAACTACATCTATTAAACACATTTCCAGTTTTTCAAAAACTACAAGACTTAACAGAAAACGAAATGTGATTGTATCCATAACTAGAGTATAAGTTTCATCGTAATTGATTCCAAGTCTTTGTGAGAACCCTTGTGCAACCAAATGTGCTTTGTATCTCACAATTTTATTTTTTTCATTTCATTTTTGAACGAAAACCCATTTATGACCAACTGATCAAACATCTTCAGGTGTTCAAACTATGGGTCCAAAAACTTTTCGTTTATTTAATGAATTCAATTCTGCCGGGATTGCTTCTTCCCATTTTTTCTAGTCATGTCTACTTTTGCATTCTTCAATATCATGTGGCTCATAATCATCATATGAAACATTAACTGCCACTGCATATGAAAATAAATCATCAACGATTATTTCATTTATATTCCAAGTTTCTAGGATGAAGTTTATGAAAATTTCTTCATTCTCAATTATGTTATTTTTGTATTATTTTCTCCTTGTGAGAGATTATTCTAAGGAATCTGAGTAATTTTCGGGATTTCATCAGATGTGGTTTTAGGATCCAAATCATTTTTCTTTCCATTCTGTGGAACTGTATCTTTGAACCAGGGGGTCTACCACGCTTCTAGCGGGGAATTGGAGTTTCGTTTGCTATTGTCTTTTGAGATTGCCCTTTTGGGACAATTGCCCTTACAGGTACATTAGCTGCTTCGTTATTTGTGAAGTTCATTTAATGCATCTGGCATTCGATTAGCTATCATTTGTAAATGTAAGATCCTTTGAACTTCAAGTTCACATTGTTAGGTACGTGGATCCATATGCGCCAAAGTTGAAACCTTCCAGGTTAATTCAAATCTCTTCTGGAGAATTCTTTTCTTTTCCAAGCGATGAAAAATTAGTTTCATCAAAATGACAGTCAGCAAATCTAGCTGTAAACAAATCTCATGTCAATGGTTCTAAATATCTGATAATTAGTGAGTAATCAAAACCCACATATATTCCTAAACGTCTTTGTGATCTCATTTTTGTTCTTTGAGTTGGGGTAATGGGTACATACAGCGCACCCAAATGTTCTCAAATGTGAGACGTTAGGAGGATTCTCAGGTACCAATTATAATGGGGAATATTGGTTATAAGCAGTTGGTCGAATATGAATTAAAATTGCAGCATGCAATATAGCATGTCCTCAAACTGAAAGTGGTAATCTTGAGTGCATTAATAATGTTCGCGCAATTAATTGGATGCGCTTAATCAATGATTTAGAAAATCCATTTTGGGTATGAATATGTAGAACTAGATGTTCAATATCAATCCTAGATACTTGATAGTATTCATCAAATGCTTTTGATGTAAATTCACCAGCATTATCAAGTCTTATACTTTTAATAGGATAATCTAGAAAATGAACTCGTAATCGAGTAATATGTGCTAGCAACTTAGAATATGCAACATTACGAGTGGATAAAAAGCATACATGGGACCATCTTGCAGATGCATCTATCAAAACCATGAAGTAGAGAAATAGTCCACTTGGTGGGTGAATAGGTCCATATATATCTCATTGAATTCTTTGTAAAAATGATGGAGATTCAAAACCTACTTTTGTAAATGATGGTTTCTATCAATTTCTCTTGGGAACATGGGATACACAGGTCCTTATTATTTAGTAGGATTTTATGATTTTTCAATGGATCCCCTTCTGAATTAACTATTATTTTTCGCATCATTGTGGATCCTGAGTGCCCAAATCAATTATGCCAAAGTTGGAATTTTTTTGGATAAGAGAACTTCTTGTTCTTAATAGCATGAGTTTCAATATGTTTGATGGTTGTATAATACAATCCAAATGTTGAAATGAGTAACTTTTCAACTACAAGCTCATGGCTTGATTTCCTTGAAATAATACACAGGTATTTTACATCATTTTTATCAACTATTTCAATGTGATAACCATTCATTCTTATATCTCTGAAATTGAGTACTATCGGCTAAACAAAAATTCCACGATATAGCCATTTCTTGGTTTAAATTTATAACTTCAATAAAATAAAACACGTGTGATATTTTCATTGCAAAATATGAACAAATTTCAAAACTTCTCAAGTGTTTTTCTACGTAATGCGGAACTTTCAACGTGCCATATCATATTCGTGTGACCCGCTAAAGGTTATATATATATATATATATATATATATATAGATTTGAGGCATTGAAAATGAAAATTGGGGATTAGGATATAAAGTTTTTTAATAAGAAATAAAGAAATGGTTGGAGAAAAGAAAGAGAGAAGGTTATAGAAGGGAATAATAAAGTACAATAATGAGGGCACCCATATATAAAATCATTAAACTAGTGCAACTCATGTGCGACGCACGCATAAACATTTTTTTATTTTAAATAAATTTTTATATATAATTTAATTTTTCAAATAAAAAATATATCTAATTAATTTATGAAAAAATAATTTATTTTTAAAATTTGATTTAATATAATTTAAATTGAATAAAAATTATAATTGTGGAAAAATATTATCATGACAAAAATAAAATTTAAAAAGAATACGGTATATAAAATAATTATTTAAACTTCATCATGTTTATATTCATACTAAATTATTGAAAACTTTCTTATATACTACATTTGTAGCTTCATTAGCTATTTCTCTATTGTCATCATAAATTAAAATTTTCAAACTACTTGACAACGCAATATAAAGTTGACTATGTAACCATCAGTTTCCTTATAAAAAGCCTCACATAAGATATTGATTGTTCTTGACTCTTATTTATGATCATTACAAATGATATTGCTACTAAAAACAGATTTCGATGGAACTTAAAAGGAATTCTTGCATTAGATGGAGTTCAACTCATCTTCAAAATATAATCATGATGAGTGGTCTATATTCCTTGGTCGCATTATAGAATTTCCTTCTTTCAAAGTTATCAGATGATTTGGAAAGTCATAACACTTAATGTTGTTAAGAAATTATGGTGTAAGAATATGATCCAAAGCCCCAGAATAAACCTCAGAGGCACGAACTGTATCATAACAAAAATATTTTTTTTTCAGTCTATCACTTAGCCACACCATATAATTATTTATGGATTCCACCACTTTAGTGTTGGAGCAAGAACCACTCTTTGTCGCAGATAATCCAAATCATCTTAATGATTAGAGAAATCTCGATAAGTGTTATCAACTGTTGTAGGTATTGGATCATCACATTCATCAATGCGAAGATCAAACAGGATTTCAAATTTTTTCAACCCCATAAACTAAAATTTTCATTCTCCTATCCCCAATAGCTAACAACAATTCATTAAAACTCTTCAAGTCATCAATATCAATAGGCAAATCATTTTATTGTAACCGTATATTCCTCGTAAGTTTCAAAACTTGATAATAATACTATAAATATTAGGAATATATAATTTTGTTTCATGTTGTAAAAGTTGATGATGTTAAGTGTTGTCGATTGATAACAACTATTGTATATATAAAAAAAATTATGAAATTATTTTAAATCCTATAATATTATTACACACAGTGAAACATATTAATGAAATTACTTCAAATAAATAAGTATTAATACTAGCTCTTATAATGTCTCATATGGATGTTATTGCTTTTACAGTTGTTTTATTATTATTATTATTATTATTATTATTATTGTTATTATTATTATTTTGTTTACTTATTCTTTTTTTTTTTTTTTTTACTATGTGACATCTCTATTTATATATATAATTTTGTTTCAATTGTAATAGTTTATGATGATGGAGTGTTGTGGGTTGATAATACACTTATACAAATAAAAACAAATCATGAAATTGTTTAATTCCTGTTAAACTTAAAAATATTTTCTAAATATAGTAAAAACATATTCATTAAATTACGGGTGACGAATTTAAGGTAAGACCTTACCCGTGTCTATATCCTTAATATATCCTAAACGAATTTAAAGTTTTGAATCTTATCAGTAACCTTCAAATTAAATCAAGGATAGGATAAAATCCTATCATCAAAATTTGAAGTTTTAATTAGAATACAAATATCCATATTAAAACCCCTAAAATGTCTATATAATATTTTTATGAAAACCACACAAATATTTATGCATGAATATCCTTATAAGAACATCACAAAAATCATGCATGAACTATATGTATATCTCAATCAAATCAGAATTTAAAACCTACACAAAAATACATATATCATATCTTTCAAGTTAACTTATTAATTAATCAATTTATTTATGTGTTTGTTTATTTAATTTTATTTTTCTAATTCACATGTAGGATTTAGGTATCCTGAAATATTTTCTTGTAGTTGAAGTAGCTCGGGGACCAGCCGGGTTTGTTCTTTGTCATCGTAAATACGCATTAGACATCATCGTTGAAGTGAGTCTTCTAGGTTTGCATCCGGCCGTAGTACCGATGGAACAAAATCATCGTCTCGCAATATCGACCAGCACGCCTCTTGGTGACCTAGAGTTGTATCGCCGTTTAGTGGGGCGTTTGATTTACTTGTGTTTTACTAGACTAGACTTGTCATACTGTGTGCATGTGTTTTCCCAATTCATGCAGGCACCTCGTGAAGAGCACTGGGACGCAACTTTACAAGTGGAGCGTTATTTGAAAGGTGATCCTGGTCAATACATCCAGCTTGATAGAGAATGTGATTTGCAGTTGCATGGGTGGTGTGATGCTGATTCGACTGGGTGTCCTCTTACACGTCGCTCTCTTACTAGTTGGTCGGTGTTTCTTGGTCATTCTCCTTTATCCTTGAAAATGAAGAAACAACATACAATGTCGCATTCTGCGGCTGAGGTAGAATATCGCTCAATGGCTATGGCAACGTGTGAATTGAAATGGTTAAAGGCTATTTTGGTAGAGTGTTAATAGGTATGAGCTGTAAATTAGATTGATTTAGAAAGTTATTATTTAGTCAATATTTTGTAATATTTTTAGGAGTTATTTTAGAAAGTCGGGGTTGTAATTTTGATATGTTGAGTAGTATATATTCTATTGAAAGGAAATGGAATAGATAGAGATTGTCACCACCAAATCGCACTCTTCTTTGCAAAATTGTTATGGTACCAGAGCCATAGCCTAAAACAAAGGAAAACAATGTTATTCTACAGCCGACAAAGATGACCGACGGTAATGGAATCAAAGTCGAGGCTCAACCACAACGGAAGAAGATCTCTCCCTAAGACATGACCTCATTGGATAATCCAGGCATTTTAATTACACAAGTACAATTAAAAAGAGAAAATTATGATAAATGGGCACGTTCATTCCGAACCGCGTTGAGAGCCCAGAAGAAGTTCGGGTTTATAGATGGAACAATCATAAAGCCTGACGAGAATTCAAGAGATCTTGATGATTGGTGGACAATCAACTTGTTGTTGGTGTCTTGGATGAGGAACACTGTCGAACCTACACTACGTTCTACGATCTCTCATGTGGAAGTGGCAAGGGACCTTTGGAATGACATTAAAGATCGGTTTTTAATTACCAATGGACCGCGGATACAACAACTAAAATCCGATCTTGCAGAGTGTAAATAGAAGGGCAAAACCATAGTGGATTACTATAGAAAACTCAAGCAAATATGGGATGAACTTGGGAATTTTGAACAGCAGCCGACTTGTAAGTGCGAGAAGTGTACTTGCGATATTAGTTCAGTTTTGGAGAAGTAATGTGGAGAAGATAAGGTGCATCTATTTCCTATGGGTTTGGATGAAACTGTATACGGAACGGTGAGAGCAAATATTTAGGCTCTTTGTGTTATGGGCATATGAAAACGGGGGATAAATTTTCTAGTCGTAGTCGAAAATGAGTCGTTAGAGGGTATCCATATGGGAAAAAGGTGTGGCGATTATATGATTTGGAAACTGGTGATATTTTCGTTTCCTGAGAGAAGGTATTCTCGAAAAATGCATTTCCATTTGTTGCTAATCAACATCTTGATAGTGATAATGTAAGGAGTATTGAGGTTACGGAAGATGATTTTGAGGAAGATAGGCCACTTAACGCCGGAGGGGGGGGTAGTGAAATGGATACTTCCATGTCTATTGAGCAATAGGATGTTATTCCTCGAGAAGTTCAAGTTCAAGACAATGAGATATTGGGTTGTGTGCATCGGCGAAAGAAAGCTTTAGTGCGACTACGTGATTACGTTACTCACACCATTCGAAATTTGAGTCCATCTATCTCATCGCCTGTATCCCGGCATACCTCAGGTACTCTTTACCCAATAGCACACTATGTGAATTGTGATAATTTTTCTTTGCGACATCAAAACTTCCTTGCAGCTATTATAGTGGAGCACGAGCTATTGCATTATTCCCAAGTAGTGAAAGACAGTCGCTAGAGGGATGCTAGGAGTCGTGAAATAGAGGCGCTTGAAATTAATAAGACATAGGTTATTGCCGATTTGCCTGCCAACAAGAAATATCTTGGGTGTAAATAGATCTACAAAATAAAATACAATTCTGACGGCACTATGGAATGATATAAGGCTCGCCTAGTAATTCTTGGAAATCATCAAATTGACGGTATTGACTACATCGAAACATTTGCTCCGGTGGCCAAGATGGTCACGATTCATTTGTTTCTTGCCGTTGTAGTAGCCAAGATGGATGTTCATAATGCCTTCCTTCATGGTGATCTTCATGAGGAGGTGTACATGAAATTGCTCTCAGGTTTTTGTGTTGTGGCTCAGTATGCCGTTTACAAAAATCATTGTATGGTTTAAAACAGGCACTAAGGTGTTGGTTCGCGAAATTGTCCACAACCTTAAAGAATTATGGGTTTTAATAGTCTTATTCTGACTACTCCTTGTTTACTTTGGAGCAAGGAACAATGAAGCTCAATGTCTAGGTATATGTTGATGATCTCATCATTTCCAGAAACCATCCGAGTGTCATACAGAAGCTCAGAAATATTTGAGTGATTATTTTCACATGAAGGATTTAGGTGTCCTAAAATATTTTCTTGGAGTTAAAGTAGCTCGGGGACCAGCCGGGTTTGTTCTTTGTCAGCGTAAATACGCATTAGACATCATCGTTAAAGTGGGTCTTCTAGGTTCGCGCTCGGTCGCAGTACTGATGACAAAATTATCGCCTCGCAACATCGACCAGCACGCCTCTTGTTGACCCATAGTCTTATCACCGTTTTGTGGGACGCTTGATTTACTTGTGCTTTACTAGACCAGACTTGTCATACTGTGTGCATGTGTTGTCCCAATTCATGCAGGCACCTCATGAAGAGTACTAGGACGTAGCTTTACGAGTGGTACGTTATTTGAAAGGTAATCCTGGTCAAGGCATCCAACTTGATAGAGAATGTGATTTGCAGTTGCATGGGTGGTGTGATACTGATTAGGTTGGGTGTCATCTTACACGTCGCTCTCTTACTAGTTGGTTGGTGTTTCTTGGTCATTCTCCTACATCCTGGAAAATAAAGAAACAACATACAATGTCGCGTTCTTTGGTTGAGGCAGAATATTGCTCAATGGCTATGGCAACGTGTGAATTGAAATGGTTAAAGGCTATTTTGGCCGATCTTGGAGTGCCACATACACATCCTATGTCTTTACATTGTGATAGCCAAGCTGCTCTTCACATATCCCAGAATTCGGTATTCCATGAACAGATTAAGCACATCGAAGTCGATTGTCATCTTGTCCGAGAAATGTCACGACGTCGTTTGTTATGTCTACTGCATAACTAGCTAACATTTTTACTAAGGCATTAGGAAAACGTCAATTCGAATAACTACTTTGCAAGATGGGTATTCGTGATCTTCATACTCCAACTTGAGGGGGGTATTGTGTTAATAGGTATGAGTTGTTAATTAGATTGATTTAGAAAGTTATTATTTAGTCAATATTTTGTAATATTTTTAGGAGTTATTTTAGAAATTCGTGGCTGTAATTTTGATATGTTGAGTTATATATATTCTATAGAAAGCGAATGGAATAGATAGAGATTGTCACCACCAAATCGCACTCTTCTTTGCAAAATTGTTAATTATATTTTTTAACCTTAAAATATAACTTTAAATTATATTTAATTTTAATAAAATTATACATTATTCTATTATAATGAAGTGATTTTGAATTTATAAAACATCATAACAATTCAAATTAAATATATAAGTTATATTATATGTGAAAATATAAAATAATATTTATAACTAAAATTTAAAATAAAAAAAACATATAATTGATGTAGGTTAAGAAAAAACTTAAATCAAATTGAATTAAATAGAAACAATTTTGATATTACATGATAAATTTAATTAAAGTAAATATTGAAATCAAATGGTGTATATGTTTGAGGCTGCTTATGATTATGAAATAATCACTTATGGGTTTGTGAAATCCGAAACATACCCTTCCTACATCCTAAATTTACATTAACACATTATTCTTCTACATGTAAATAATCATTAATGAAGGGTATATTTGAGATTTCGCCCATTCAAAAGTGATTTTTCATAATCACAAGCAGCCCCAAATCTATATGATATAATACCAACTAATTGAATCAAAATAATGTACAAATTCTATTCAACTTGAGATGACGTAATTTTATTTTAATGACAAAATCCAATCAAATAAAAAAAAAATTGAATTTGAGATGTTTCATTTAGAAATCAAATTAATTAAATTGAAATAAACTATAATTTTATTTAAATTATGATCAATCCAAAGTAAATTTAATCTAATGTATTTATTTCTTATTTATTTTTTTTGTTACTTTATTATATAATTATTACATAAATAAAATTTAAATATTATTATATTTATTTTTTTTATTAATTTAATTTCTAAACCTATCATTTAGTAACTATATATATATATATATATAAATATATATATATATTAGAAATAAGAAATACATAAAAGTTAGAAAAAAATTAATTATAATAATTTATTAAATATTAATTTTAAAAGAGAAAAAATACTACTATTTATTAGTATATATTTTCCAAAACTTTTTGGTATTAATTTGTTTTACATTCTTGTATGTATTGTTCTTACCCTTTTTTTTTTTTTTTTTTCAATATGTACCATCTCTATTCTCTCTATATATAATATACATTAATATATAATTTTATTTCAGTTCATGATGTAAAGTATTGTAAGTAGATAACATAGTGACTGTGAAATTACTTTAAATTTATTGTGTAACTTAAAACTATTTATAAACATTGTGGAAACATTCAAGGCTAATATTTAATTTAACTATACATAGAAATAAAAAGAGAAGAACTTAAAATTCATAAATATGGAGAAAACATTTAAGTTTGATATTTAATATATTATTATTTCCAAAACAAAAAAAAAACTCACATTTTGAAACGTTTTACTTTGAGCCACCAGTTTTGAAAATTTTTGTAAAATCACCCCTAAATCCAAAACAACTAGTGGTTTTGATGTTAGATAGGTGGTTTTGGATAATAATGATGTTTTAATTATTTTTAAATTTTCATTACGTAATTTTAAATATTTATCTTAAATTATTAAAATATCATAATATTTCAAAACTACCCATCAAAATCCCAAAACCACCCATCTAATAGCAAAACCACTAGTCGTTTTGGATCTGGGGTGATTTTGCAAAAGTTTCCAAAATCGGTGGCTCAAAGTAAAACGTTTGCAAAAGTGGAGGATTTTCTGGAAATAACTCATTTAATGCAATTACACATCTTAATAAATGGGACAAGAAGAAGTCAAAAATTATATACATTTGGCATTTTATTAAAGAGACATTTATCACTATTTCCTTCTCACTTCTCACGACTCTCCTTTTATTTATATATTTATTTATTTATTTATTTATTTAGAGGTTAGAAGATGAAGAAGAGTAGTTTTAAAGTCTAATGATGTGAGAAATAAATTCTCATAACAAATTCTCATGAGAGGTTGTAATTAGATAATAGGTGCCATGTAGCTGCCACATTACAAATTCTCATAACTATATAAACTATACAACTTTTCTTTTACATTTTCTTATATATACATATATACATATATATTTATTGATGATGGATCATTTCATTCAATTTGAAATTTGAAGGAAGAAAAATAATACAGATACTTTTATATTCAATAAACCTATTTCAATTTATAAGAATGGTTTCATTTCTTCTATCTTTTTATTTTTTCTTTATTTTTATCGCACTCTAGATGTTTATACTTTTAGAATAATCTACCACCAATATTAAACTTTATTAATAACTTATATATATTATAAACAATAGAATAACATGAGTGGATTCCACCATCTTAACTATGCCAACTGCATGAAAGATATATAAAAATTAATTTATAAATGTCAATTATCTATAATTCTACTGATGACTAAGCCTGTTGTATTCCCTATAAAAGGCATAATTAGAATCAATAAAAGGATTACTTTTGTCTTGGCACGATTATCTTTATTATATATCTCACGTACACCTCACTCTCTGAATACTAAACATATGAATATCATCAACACGCCAGAATATTGAAAATTCACAAATCATCAAGTTACCAGATTATTCTTCTTTAATACTCGTTTAATTTAATTTATTTATTTTATTCTCTTCTACTCCAATTCCATTTTCCATTTTTACAAGACGTTATCGGCACGAATATGCTCTCTGGTTGCCGCTGAGTCGAATCTTTCAGATCAGAAAGTGTCTGGTAATGATGTTCTTGATTCCTATTGTATTATCTGAAAGTTCTGAAATTATACTATTCACCGGAAGTTGAATAAGTATATTATTTGGGAGTCTGATGTTTTTATTACGAGATATGGATCATAAGGAATTCCAATCACTAATAGTTTCCAGAGAAAACTATCTGAGATGGATGATTGAATGCAAGAAGTAATTAGTATCAAATAATCTACTTGAAACGGTATGTAAAGGAAATGAAGAAAGTGAGGAACAAAGAAATAAAGCTCTGATTTTGATAAAATCTCATCTGTGTGAAGAATTACAAGAAGAAAATGCAAATATGACATATATAGAAGATCTCTGGGAAGGATTAAAATTTAGATTTAATATGCGACAAGATTCAGTATTCAGTCAAATTTCGAATGTTCCCCAGAAGAGGAACATCCATTTGGAAAACAGCAATTTGGAGAATATTATTTGGGAAGATAAGATGATTATGGAGAAATCAGGTGCATGTCATAGGTGTGGTTCCACTACTTGTTATTTCAGAGTTTGTCGGACTCCCAGATCAGATGAGTGAAGATTATCAGAATGGATATAGAACAGAATATAATTTTGATTTTTGAATTGTAACTATTTATGAATAGTAAACATTATAAAAACGTAATACATTTCTGTTCAATTAGTGTCATATTTTCCTCTATCAAAAGAATGTAGATTTGAATAAAATACCTGAAGATATTTATTTAGATAAGATTACTAAAGCCCATACGATCTTTAGAGACTGAAATATTTTTGGAATGAAATTCAAATTGAAAGAAAACATTACGTGAGATCGTAAGAATGAATTGGTTAAGAAAACGCTCCCGAAGTGGTAAAATTGATATCCAAAAATAGAGATAATCCAACTAGAATGATTGAGATAATTCCCAGAAGTGAATTGATATTCTGGAAGAATTAAAATAGTGTCGTGGTACTGTATAAATTGTTAATTTTAACTCACCAGAAGTGATTTAGAATACTAAATTTATTTTCGAGAAAGTAGATTATTATCAGAAATCACTTGAGTGATGATTTGAAAAAATTGATATATGCATGTTATAGATCCTATAAATCTGTTGCGAGCATTGAATACTAGATATAATTATCAAACTGGGATCATCCTGCCTGAAGCATGAGATGAATGGAATAATTTGAGATTCCAAGATTTCAAAAGCATGAGTGAATACAAATCAGCGATGTATCTGATTGTGAACAAGTTGAAAATATGTGAGGAAACAAAACTGACCATGAAATGTTAGAGAAAAGTTTTACCACATTCCACCATTCCTAAACGATTTTACAACAATAGTATTGGAAAAGAAAATTTCAAAAAATATGATGATTTGATTAGACATTTGGATATTGCTGAAAAACACAATCAGTTGTTAAAAAAAATAGTGAAAGACGTATTGTTGGCACCCAAGCATTCCCAGAAGTGAATGTACATTATAATGAAAATCCAGGTCGTAGTTGTGGTCGTGTCCGTGGTTTTAAGCGTTGGAATGATTATGAAAATGGACGTGGGAATGGTCATGATAATGACCGAGGTTCTGAAAATGTCGAGGATCTAGAAATGGTCAGGGATAAGGTCGTATTCCTAGTAGATATTATGGACATCCATATAGTGATCCAAATTGTTCCCCTAAAGTGGAAATATTTATGGTAGAAACATAATTGAAGGAAATTGAATTCCCAAACAATTGAAATAATAACCAGGACTTATGAGAGTTGATTCAATGTTTTTGGGAATTAAATCTATTACCCAAGATATCCATAAGTGAATCACTATCCTGTAAAGATTATGTTCACTCATTCATCTACATGCGGGAATTTGTATATTATTACAAGATCAAGATAGAGACTAAGATGAAGATCAAAATCTGAAAATCAAGATCAAGACTACCAGGTTCTATATTTCCTATCTTTACCCAATTATTTTATTTTATTTATCTCTCCCTTTTACCTTTCTTTTTGTTTTTACATCACATACTATAATGTGAACATAATGACATTTATTGGAATTGGTTTTTTATTCAAGTGAAAGTAAATGTTATATCAGATCGAGTAGACCTGAGAAACTACTCCATAATTTAATAGAAAGCTCCGGAAGAGTCAAGATAATATGAGAAATTGCTCTAGAAAAGCTTTGATGATCTAATTGAGAGCTTCACTAGAGTAACATTAATATAGTGAATGTTGCAAAAGAGTAATGATATTGTTACCTGATAATGATAAATTGAATACAGAAAATGTTTTATATTATAGCAAGTCCAGAAGAACTTTACTTATTATAATGGATGAAAATGTGTCAAACATATGTGTTTACTTTAATTAAAACAAACTAGAAACTTGAGATTGAAAAACTAAGCACACTGTTAGAATCTGTACTTTATACAGATTAGGTTTTATTTTTATTTATTCATTTTCTACCCCTAGGGTTGTATTATAAATAGTCTATTATAATCTATACAATATATAATATTCAAACCTAATTATCTTTGTTCCTCTCTACTCTTCACATGGTATCAGAGTAAGGCTAGGATGACCAAATTGAGCATGGATAGTGATGGGAGAATCTTTTGCAGAGCAAACTGTGGAAGAACTAGACAACTGATATAGGCCATGAGACTCACATCCGACACCAATCGTCTGTCCAGAACTTCGGTCCTGTAGAATAACAGATTCTTTAGTAAAAGTGATTGTACAATCATTAGAACGACAAGTGACTTATAGAGAGTAAATTAAATGGACATCCAGAACATAAAGCACAAAATTTATAGAAAGAGATGGAAGAGGTTGGGCTGTCCTAATTCTCAAGGATTGTGTTTGAGAACCATTAGCTAATGTGACCGTTGGTAAATAACTAGATGAATAAAGTGTGGAGAATAGTGTGTTATTACCAGATATGTGATCAGAAGCACCAGAATCAAGAACCCAAGGACTCGAGGATGGAGACTGAGATATGCAAGCGAATGAATTTCTAGTATGTGCAACAGATGAAGTAGGTCCAAGAGACTGACGTTGCTCACACAATTTCAGAAATTCTACATAGTCAATAGGAGATGCATTTGGAATCTTTGTAGGAGGCACTGCTGCGGATGGAGCAGTTTGGGCAACACGTGCAGTATGTGGTGGACGATCATGTAACTTGAAGCACTTGTCAATTGTATGACCCAAATGGTGATAGTGATCACATTTAGGGCGAGGTCTACGACCATTATTCTGTGAGATGAGCACGGAGGTATCGACAATGGATGAACACTCAGAATTTTGCTTAGTTGGAATCCTAAGCAAAACAGAACATGTGGAGTTGAGTGTCGAAATAGTTGGAGATCCCAAAATCTAATTAGGGGTGTTGGAGTACTCTGGAGGCAACCATAAAGTGCAATAAGCATAAAGAAAGTATTACATTGCTCAAGATCTTTCTCACGTTCTGTTGCATTCGTAGTTGTTGGAGGCAACATCTCATTGAAGGCGTGAAGAACTGAATAGATCTTTCCCAAATAGGCAGACATAGGGCCATCAAGTTTTCGTGGAGCGATTGTGCTAATAAGATTATTACAAACTCCATAGAGTCGTTGAGTATCATTAGTGTAAAGAGTTTTGGCTTGAGTCCATACCGATTCGCAAGTGACATGAGAGCAAAAGATCTACTTCAATTATGTATGAATGGTAGACTTGATCACACTACACAATTGGGCATCAATTTTCTTCCATTTAGGTTGCTCATTGGTAGGTACGGTAGTAACCGCTTTGGTGAGGTGGTCGTCATAACCCTTGCCATTGACCCATAATTGAATATCAAAAGCCTATGTATCATAGTTATTTCCATCCAATTTTTCAATACTAAGTGTAGATGAAAGAAAATTGGTGAAAACACATGTCACTAATTTCATAGCATCTCTTTGTCACGTCCGTAATTTGGGGCTATTCGTCTGCTTATTTTGAAATTTTATTTAATTTTTGGTCTGTTTATCGTTCAAGGGTAAAATGGGCATTTTTGTAAAATGTTGACTTTTTCAGTTTGACCAAATGATTTGACTAAGTTGACTTTTGGGTTGGTTTTGAAAACAATTTGATATTTTAGTTATATTTGTAATTATTTTACAAATGGGATTATTTTTAATTAATTTGAAAACACATGGGTTGGTAGAGATATTTACCACCCATATAAATATGAAAAGAAGGGTTTTTGATTCATTTGACACACAAACCTAGGAACTTGATTTTTACATATTCATCTTTTCTCTCAAATCAAGAATACACTCTCACGGATTTCTAAGCTACAACTTTCAAAGGTTTCACTTGGGTTTTATGCGGAATTGATTTCTTCACATTCTAGGTATTGATTCCTTCTCTTTTTATTTTAAATTGATTTCTATTAGATTTGGGGATTTTATCTATACTTAGGGTTTGATGATTTTGGAGTTGATTCCAACGAATTGATTTAGGGGTTTTGCATCATATGGTTTGGGTTTTGAAACCCTCGGTTTAATTTCATTATTTTGGTTTTAATTGAATCTCAATTGATTTTATTTGTTCTTTAGATATAAACCCTAATAATTGTGAATTGGGGATTTATAATTTATTCTTGATTTGGTGTAGACCAAGTTGAGGATCGTCGACCGGAATAGATTCGGTTGATTTGGATTAGCGAATAAGGTTAGTAGCCGTGTTTACGCCCTCACTATTGATTTCCATTGTCTGTTTGATTGTTTGCGAATTGGTTAAATTAATATAAGCTAAAATCTGTGATTGATTAGCTTAATCTGCTGCATTTGATATAAACTGCTTGGGTATATTGCTGCCATTTTATCCGTACATATTGGACATGTGAACTAGTGTCCTTATCTGTCTGTTAATCTGGAAATTTGAATTTTGTAATCTGTTAAAAGTCTTGTTCGTAGATTAATACGATAAGACCAGCATGTTGTTAGGGAAAACTAGATGTATACATCGATGTGCGAAAGCGTATATGGCCTTGATTGCCAACCACTTTCTGGATGCGACGACATCACTTCTGGAGCTTGGCTCATTTTTGGATGCGACGACATCATTTCTGGGATCTTTGATCCATCTCTGAGAATCTAACCCTATCTGTTTGTTTCTGTTCCAGATTTTGTTATTAGACTAAGGACAGGCCTGGTAAGTTAAACACCTAAATAATTGGGTAATCTGAAACTCTATGATAATAATATGTTTCTGCTTCTGGTTATGTGTTAGATATGTTTTGGTTTGATTCTTGCTGATTCTAGATGTTTTCTTTTGGGTTCTAACTTAGGGTAGTGTTAATTGTTACTAGGGATGGCAATGGGTCGGGTTTGGGCAGGTCATAGTAAACCCAAACCCAAACCCATTAAGGTATCCTTTACCTAAACCCTTTCCGAACCCGTCACGGGTTTGGTGGGTTCGGGATTGGTTTTTACCCGCAGATTTGGGTTGACCCGTGGGTATACCCGCGAAAAAAATTTGAAAAAAACTATCATATTACACAAGAGAAGATTATCTTATGCATGTAAATTTATCATGGCATCATTCATTTATCAATTTAATCATATTATCATCACCAATTTTAACATTCATACAATTCACATACATATAATTTATAACTTAAATAAACAATATTCTTAAATAATTTAAATAAACAACTTATATCCCAAAATAAAGTGTTTAAACATGACAAACACTATAAAATGTTCTAAAATATGATAAATTATTAGCAAAATAAATAAAAATAATAATTATTTTTTAAGATTTTATTATAAATGTTATATTTTTTATAATATTATACGGGTTTGGGTTTGTGTTTGGGTTTGGGTAAGGATATTTTTTATTACCCAAACCCAAACCCGCGACGGGTATTATTTTTAAACCCAAACCCGATCCATGAACCCGATTACCCGAATCCATTACGGGTAAGCGGGTGGGTACCCATGGGTAAATGGGTTTGCGGGTAAAATTACCATCCCTAATTGTGACTACTAACTGGCTATAAGTGCTAGGAATAGACCCAATTGGATAGCTAGACTTTGTTTGACGATCGACATAATTTGAATTATGCTAAATATGTGCCCAGTGTCCGTAACCGGACTGTATACCGGATTAGATACCGGATTGTCACTTAAAACTGAAAAACTGGACGTAGGATGTCTCTGGCTGAACTCCTTACCGAGCTGGTTACCGAAATACAATTCGGTCAGCTTTGAGATCATTAGATTCACTCTCTGGACGAACTACTTACCGAACTAGCTACCGAACTATAGTTCGGTATGAGCCTCAGAAGACTGTTCAACCTCTCTGACCGAGCTCTTCACCAAGCTAAGTACTGAATTACAATTCGGCATGTATGAGAGACTTGAAACTCTCTGACCGAGCTTCATACCGGATTAAGAACCGAATTGTCACTTAAACTTTCCTTGGATTCGTATAATTTCTCTCTGACCGAATAGCTTACCGAAATGTCTACCGAATTACAATTTGATAAGTCTGGTAATGCTCTCTGACCGAATAGCCTACCAGACTGTATACCGAACTCCTAATTCGGTATCGGTCTTCATTCTGAAAATAAATTGACAACTGTAAAGCCTTTCTCATATGGTAAATGCGATAATATGTAATCACTTATCCTAGATCACTTAAAGGGGTTTGTATTTAGGATAACTTGTTTTGATAATCAACTTGTTTGCTTCTGTTTGTACCATTTTGGTTGTTAACTAACCTGCATTTGTGTGTGGCAAACTATTCTGTTTAATAAGACACATCTATATGTGTTTGTTGGGCATTGGCTTACTAACCAGACATCGATAGTCTGACCCTTCGTTGTTTTCCTTTTTGTTTTGTATAATTTGATCCCTTTTGAGAATGGAAATTGCTGAGTTCAGACAGTCAGGTGGGATAGCAGGATATCACTAGCATCAAGCATCACATGGCATCCTCTTCAGACTTGGATTTCATTATTGTTTTATTTTGTTGGACTTATTTTGTATTTGAACCCGCTGCACCATGTTTCAAGATTTGTTTTCAGATTAAGTACTTTTGAGATATTTTTATGTGATTTTCTTTTATTTGGAACTTGTAATTCGACTACTTATTTGGATTGCTTTTGATAATAAGTATTGCCTTCCAGTTTTGGATTCCGATTTGTATATCTATTTTCTTTATCCGCTTATCTATTGGTTTGTTATTTGTTTTCTGTCTTTCGCACCGGTAGCTTCCGGACTCTGCGTTCCTTTTCCGTCAGGCGGGGGTTCGGGTGCTACAGTCTCATTATTAGGGTTTTCAATCTTTGTACCATCCTCAGACGCCATAGTCTTCAATCTTGATGTCGAGAATGATGGGGGCTGCTGCCGTTGAACCACAATCGGACAAAAAGACAACCGAAAAAAAAATACGGCTACGAAGAATTTAGAGAATGAAACAACCGAAAAAGAAACACGGTTGCGAATGATTTGTTGCCGGAAAATAGTGGGTTTACCGGGTGTATAACCTAAATTATCTTTGAAGGAGGCTCTGATACCATGTGAATGCTGTTCTTACTGAATGTTATCTTATTAATCGCATGCCATCTTCTGTTCTTGAAAATAGAGTTCCTCACATTATATTGTATCCACACACATCCCTCCATATTCTTCCACCTGGCATTTTTGGGTCAACGTGTTTTATACATAACCTATCTCCTGGACTATATAAACTAGCAGCTCGATCTTTTAAATGTCTCTTCTTAGGTTATACTCGATCCTAGAAAGATTATCGTTTTTTTTCGCCTACTCTTAACCGATACATTGTCTCTGCTGATGTCACATTCTTTGAATTTGTCCCTTTCTTTGCCTTTACCAACACTAAGTAGATACCTGATTTTTTAGATATTCCATCTCTTGTACCTATCGAGTCACATGTGACCGAGATTGGTACTCAAAATGAACCTACTATCACGCATCGCATTACATGTGTATACTCGTAGACCTCGTCCACCAATTGAGCCTGTAGACCCTAATACTGGTAATAACGCCATTGTCGACTCTTCCCCGACGCTAGCTCCTTCCCAAGCTCCGGATCCACCATCTTATTCCGCTATTCTTATTGTTACTATAAAAGGTATACGTTCTACTCGTAATCCTTCTCCTCATTATGTTACTCTTAGTTATCATCGTTTGTCTTCTTCGCATTATGCTTGTCTTTCTTTTTTGTCTTTTGTGCCAATTCCTAAATCTCCTGATGATGCATTTTCTCACCCGGGCTGGAAATAAGCAATGATGGATGAAATGAATGCGCTTCATAACAGTGGTACTTGGGAACTGGTTCCTGTACCACTAGGTAAATCTGTTGTTGGTTGCAGCTGGATTTATACTGTCAAAGTTGGACCTAATGATAAAATCGATCGGCTTAAAGCTCGTATTGTTGCCAAAGGATATACACAAATTTTTGGCTTAGATTATGACGATACATTCTCTCCAGTGGCTAAAATGACATCTGTACGTCTTTTTATCTCCATGGCCGCTATCCATCATTGGCCCTCACATCAACTTGATATCAAGAATGTGTTTCTTCATGGTAACCTAGAGGAAGAGGTATACATGAGCAACCTCCAGGGTTTGTTGCTCAGGGGGAGGCATGTGTGTCGCCTTCTTAAATCATTGTATGGCCTTAAACAATCTCCTCGGGCATGGTTCAGTCGATTTAGTGCAGTGGTACAACAATTTGGCATGATTCGGAGTGAGGCTGACCACTCTGTATTTTAATCGCCATAATAAACATGGTTGTGTTTATTTAATTGTATATGTGGACGATATTGTCATCACAGGTAGTGATCATCATGGCATACTTCAGGTGAAGCAACATCTCTATAAATATTTCAATACCAAGGATCTTGGCAAAATTTGATATTTCTTAGGTATTGAAGTAGCACAGTCTAAAGATGGCATCGTTATTTCTCAAAGAAAGTATGTTATGGATATCCTTGAGGAAACAAGAATGTTGAATGCTAAACCAGATGATATGCCTATGGATCCAAATGTTAAACTTCTATCAAACCAAGGGGAGCCATTATCTGATCCAGGACGGTATAGAAGATTGGTTGGGAAGCTGAATTATCTCACAGTCACTCGTGCAGATATTTCTTTTGCAGTCAGCGTGGTTAGTCAATTCTTGAATTCTCCATGTCAAGGCCATTGGGAAACAGTGATTCGTGTCTTAAGATATATTAAGCGATCCCCAGGAAGAGGTCTTGTCTATGAGGATAAAGGATACTCTAATCTTGTTGGATACTCAGATGCTGATTGGGCTGGTTCACCCACCGATAGAAGATCTACGTCTGGTTATTGTGTCTTCATTAGGGGGCAACCTAATATCCTGGAAAAGTAAGAAGCAAAGTGTGGTTGCAAGGTCGAGTACAGAAGCAGAGTATCGTGCTATGCCTTTGGTCACATGTGAACTGGTATGGTTGAAACAATTGCTTACAGAACTTAAAATTGGAGAGATTGCAAAAATGACTCTCTTTTGTGATAATCAGTCTGCAATACATATTGCCTCTAATCTTGTCTTGCACGAAAGAACTAAACATATTGAGATAGACTGTCATTTCATCAGAGAAAAGATTCTGGCCGGAGACATCATCACCAATTTTGTCAACTCAAATGATCAACTAGCAGATATTTTTACCAAATCCTTAAGAGGTCCTCGGATAAGCTATATATGTAACAAGCTTGGCACATATGATCTTTATGCTCTAGCTTGAGGGGGAGTGTTAGAATCTATACTTTATACATATTAGGTTTTATTTTTATTTATTCCTTTTCTACCCCTAGGGTTGAATTATAAATAGTCTATTATAATCTAAACAATATATAATATTCAAACCTAATTATCTTCATTCCTCTCTACTATTCACACACACGATATCGAGGACCAGAAGTTCTCATATCCCAAATATTTTGATTTTGGTATGATTATTTGTCCATCTGAGATCCAAGGGATGCATAAAAATATTTGCGAATTTAAAAAAAGGGATCCATTAAAATATTATAAAGTCTTACTAATAATGGAAATACATATAACAAGCCAGAAGCTTTCCCACAAAGATTTGTGTCTCGTATTCCCTTGAAGGGCTATCAATAATAAATATTTTATTTATAAAAGTGAGATTTTAACATCCACAATTTTATATAGAGAACCCAATGGATATACGTGATGGACCATTTTTTCACTATGCTATAGTTATAATTTTTGTATCTACGAGATAGCCTATATGTGCTTATCAATGAATCAAAGTTATTTTTCGAAATCACCAACACAGATTACAAGCTATTTTCGGATTACCCTAGTGAGAATGTAAGATTTGATAATGCAGGTAAATTTATATCGAAAGTATTAGATGAATAAAATCAAGTATTTGGGATTGATATTGAAAATCCAGTTTTGCATATTTGTGCCTGAAATGGATTAACTGAATCATTATTAAAACGCTTACAAATTGCCAGTTTCATTTGGAAATATTCTATATACTGATTCCAATTCCAACCTTGGCATACTTTATATGCATATGTTATTCCAACCCTGGGAAAGAAATATTTCTCCAGAAGAGAAATTTAAATTGGTATGGAAACCCATATATTTAGTACATATGAATATGTTCATGTAACTGGAAATACAAATAGTAGCTAATCAAATGCCAAAAGCATTCGAATGCTAGGAGCATTCACGTGATACTTCGAAAATAACCATGTTGTACACAGAAGTTGATAATATAGCAGCAAGGGTAACTGTTCCAGTAGAATAATAAAAGAGGCCACAACAATGAAACTCCAATACCATGCCAGAAGCGTAGAAACCACCTAAGTCAAAAGAAAAATTGGTTTGGATTATAAACCATATTTGATGAACAAATTAGAATAATCTCCCCGAAGGAAAATATTGAGAGATAATCTGAACTTCTCAGAAAAGAGGTGAAATTAGATAAATGATCATTAATGATCTAGAACATAAAGACATTGATGTTTATAATTGTGAGTCATTTAATGCAGGAAATGATATGATTGGAAAATAGTAAAAATCAATCCACACATAGTTAAAACACCAGAAGTGTCCAATCGATTGGTTATAAATATATTCGTTCGAACGTAATGAGAGAAATGAAATTGTGAGATGAGAACCTAACTTGTAGATCTGATTTCGCACAAAGATCTGGAATTGATTATGATAAAATTTTATTCCCAGTTGTGAATACCATTATATTCTAATTTCTGACTTCATGTTCTGATCAGTACTATTTCTGAAAATTAGAAGTGTGTCTGATATATTTTATTGCTGCATATCTATATGGCCCTCTAAATTCTAGAAATCCCAGAGGGATTAAACTTACTGGTGGAATCACATTAATAAGATCTCATTACAGAAATCCCTGTATGGATTAAAATAATCTGACCAAGTATAGCATAGTTATTTTCCAATAGAAAACAGATATTTGAATAATGTCATTGCTCAAGTATTTTTCTAAGGAAGTTGAGATCTAAATTTTCCATTGTAGCAGTTCATATTGATAAAATTTGAACTCAAGAAGAAGTCAAACAAACTGCTGAATAAGAAAATGAGTTTAAAATCAAGGTATTAACTGACCAGGAAATTAAGCATAAACCAAATACAATTTGGTTATTAACTATCATATATTGAAAACTTCTAGAAAGATTCAATATGAATAATATTCATCCATTAAGCACGGAAATGGTTGTTGAAACACTTAATTTGATCCCTGGAGAGATTAATCACAACCAAGGAAGGCGATAAAATATGTTTGGTCCTGATATAACTATACGAGTCAAATGTCTCGTTTATCACTCTCAATATTTTCTAGAATCTAGATAAATTGACTCTGATCTCCAAGAAATCCAGAAGATTTTTTAGTGAAGATGTCATCAAATGCTAAACCCCTAAAATTTAAAAATTGAGATTACAGATGTTTTTATTAAGGAGAGTGTACAACGTCTAGATTCCACTATACTCTTTTTCCTTCGTCTATGTATTTATCCCACTGGGTTTTTCTAACAATGTTTTAACGAGGTAGTCAAATATTTAAGATGGTGAAATCCAAGATGGAGTGTTATAAACAGTAGAATAACATGAGTGGATTCCACCATCTCAACTATGCCAACTGCATGGAAGACATGTAAAAATTAATTTGTCAAAGTGTCAATTATTTATAGTCCCAGTGATGACTAAACATGTTGTATGGCCTATAAAAGACATAATCAGAATCAATAAAAGGATTACTTTTGTTTTTGACACTTTTGATTATATTTATTATATATCTCACTTACACCTCACTCTCTGAATTCTGAATATATGAATATTATCAACACACCAAAATATTAAAAATTCACACATCATCAAGTTATCAAGTTATTCTTCTCTAATACCCGTTTAATTTATTTTATTGCCTTCTGCTCCAATTCCATTTTTTATTTTTGCAATAATATAAAAATTATAAAATTTTAATTTACTAATTTTTTTAAAATTTTTTTTTACCGTTAATTAAATTATGAATATTTGCGTAACAATCCACCACGGGGTGTACCGCAGGTCAGATTCGTTACATCTAATTCCAACGCCCAAACGTTGACGCCACTTCCAAATCGAATTCTTTCAAAATAAAAAAGAAATAAATAAAGAGTTAATTGCACTCACATCCCCTGAACGATGACAAATTACACACAAATAAAGATTTTTGTATTAATACACACTCACATCCCCTTACCCAATAATAAAACCTTATTTAATTAATAAATTTATCAATATAACAATGAAAATTGCATTTCTAAATACATCTGTATGATGTAATATTTATTTAAAGTTAATTTTACCTTATATTTTCACTAATTTTTATGGATAAAATACCAAAATATTTATATATGTGGAATTTGCCATCGTTCAGGGTGTATATACAATTAACCAAAAAAAAAAATAAAAAAAAATAAAATGTGATGAACGTCAATTGTCTTCTCTCTCCTAGTCTGCTTTCTCGCCATTTTCAGCGGTTAACTAATTTCTTCACATTAATGGCCCAACTATACACACCATCATGAATTCTGAGTTGGTTTCTCAAGTCAAATTAATCACCAGCTAATTGACGCCTCAATTAAACTCACTCAACAACCCAAAGTCAAAACTCGTTTACTCTCAACTTCAATACCTTTTCTGCTTCTTCTTCAATCTCCACCGCCAATCTCGCCTCGTATGCTAAATCAAACAACTTCGCTTACTAGCTAACCAGTCGTGAGGAAAAAAGAAGCCGCCATTGCCGATTCTCCTCCATGTCTCTCTTCTTCCTTCTGGCTTTCTCTCTCCTCTTCTCCACTCCAACTTTCTCGTATCCATATGGTAACTTAATCACATTATCGTTTTGAGTGATTGTTATTATAATGATTAATTTATGATGTGTAATTGAGTTGCATTTCGTCTGTGTAGATGTAAGTTACCGTATAGACTGCGGCAGCGACTCCACAGCCGTGGATTCCTTCAACAATACATGGCTCTCCGATCGATTCTACACCGGCGGTTCTACTTCCGTCGTCTCCGAGCCTCTTCACTTTCATTTCCCTCACGAGAAGACTTTACGCTTCTTCCCTCTTTCGTCTGGAAAAAAGAATTGCTACATCATCCCTAACCTCCCTTCAGGTCGCTATTACATCCGTACTTTCACCGTCTACGATAACTACGATGGAAAATCTCATTCTCCTAGCTTTGATGCTTCTGTTGAGGGCACTCTCGTGTTTTCCTGGCGGTCTCCTTGGCAGGAAGACCTAGCTCGAGACGGCGCTTACTCCGATCTTTTCGCTTTTGTCGATGACGGTGAACTGGATTTCTGCTTTTACAGCTTTGCTACTGATCCTCCTCTCATTGCCTCACTCGAGGTTCAGCAAATTGATCCGCTTTCCTACGATCCTGCAACTGTTAGCAGCAAATACATTCTTGTCAACTACGGCCGTTTCTCTTGCGGTTCCAACCAGTGGGGCCCTGGGTTTAGCAACGATACTGATGTTTTCGGACGCTCCTGGCAGTCCGATGAGGAAGCTAGGTCTCCATCTGCCAAGTCCTCTATCAGATCCTTCATGACTCATCAGACCATCGCTAACACAAATCAGCAGCCTAATTATTTCCCTATGAAGCTGTATCAGACGGCTGTGACCTTGGGTGGAACTCTGGAGTATGAGCTGGAAGTGGACGCCAAGCTCGACTACTTGATTTGGTTTCATTTTGCAGAGATTGACTCGTCTGTGACGAAGCTGGGACAGAGAGTGTTCGATATTATGGTGAATGGGAAGAATGTGAGTAGAGTAGATATATATAAACAGGTGGGGAGCTTTACTGCTTATTCATGGCATTATGTGGCTAACAATTTGAGTAGTACTGGCTTGAGTGTGAAGCTAGTACCAGTAGTTGGAGCTGTATTAATCAGCGGTCTTGAGAATTATGCACTCATTCCCTCTGACCTTTCCACCCTGCCCGAGCAAGGTACATTGTTTTAGCAATTCATTTATGTTATTCATTGTGAGTTGATGATAAGGCCTTGAGAATGAGGTTGCTGCAGTTTTAAGTTATGATTAATTTGTGCATTGCTTCTGTAGTAACTGCTATGAGAGCATTGAAAGAGTCACTCCGTGTCCCGGGTAGAATGGGTTGGAATGGTGATCCTTGTGCTCCTACATCTTGGGATGCTTGGGAGGGAATTGTGTGCCGTCACAATAAGGATAAAAATGCTCTTGTGATATCTCAGATGTAAGCTCTTTGACATTGCTTTTTAATTATATGATAGAAACTGAATAAATGCAATACTATGACCACATATCTTAGTTGTAAGGAAACAAGGGCAACAAAGCAGACCCCTTGTTTGAAGAAGAAATTGCATAATTCTAGTATGCTGGTTTTCTATATAAGACTAGTCACTAGGTTGGTAAGGCTAGTAAGCCGAGGCGGGGCATTGCTAGAAGTAGGACAGAGTTTTCCTAGTTTGAGACATTGTGCATGGTTCAATCAAATTTTAAGTTTTAGGCAGGAAGAAAATAGGAAAGAATGAAAAGTAGGAAAAGAGTTGAGACGAGATTTTTTTGTGCTGCTTATGTTCATTTCTGCCATCTCATAGGTTGAAACCTTAATATCTGAAACCATTATTTTTCTCTTTTGTTGTCCATAATACAATTGATTTGTGTTCATATACATAATTTATATGGTTTTTGTCTATTTCAGAGATCTTGCAAGTCAAGGCTTGAAAGGTTATATCAGCGATAAGATTGGCCTCTTGACAGACCTGGTAACTGTGTAAGGATAAAATACCCAACTTCTGATCTATTGAAGCCAGTTGTCATTATTATCTTCTTTCTAGCACATAATTGATAATTCCATTCAGCAACTAGTTGTCATTACTATTTTCTTTCTAGTGTTATTTGCTTTTGCTGTTTTCCATGTTTATGAGTAGCTGCCAACTTTCTAGTGCTCTTTCTCATTGCAAGCATTGTTCATGATCTGTTCATACATACTGCAACTTAGATTCTGTTATTATGATTAAAACTAGGCAACTCTAAGCACTCTTTAGAAGCCCCATTATTAGCCATTGCAGCTAAGCTTCTTAGGATTTACATTCTATTGACTTTCCATAAGTAGAAATCAGCTTGTCTACCATTTTGTTGAACATGTACCATGGTAAAGTGTTTCTGTTAACAACCTTGCATTTTTCATTTATGCATATAAATAATCATTTTGCAACGATTGACAGTTCATCTATATCCACTGCATCTATTATAAGCTAAAAGTACACCATCAAATAATTATTTTTAATTTTTTTAACCACATTTCAATGAGTACTTTTTTTTTTGCTCAACACATTCAACTTTTGTTACTTATTCAAAAAGGAACCACTGTCCACCATCAAATCATGAAAAAAAAACTTATAACTTTTATTTTATTGATATTTTGAAGTCTTACAAAATAAATAAATTCTTTTTCTTTTCAAATTAAACGGTTAAAAATGTGTTCTATGGTAGAGAAAAGTTTGAATGAGTTAAATCTGATAGAAAATATAATTTGTTCAAAGGAAAAAAAACCTGCTCTCTGATGTTGCTATTTGTTATGATTACCACCCTGTTATTCTAGTGATGTGGAAGGCTTTCTCTGTTTTTCTTTTATTTATAAATTTATTATAATTGATTATTGTTATCTGAATTATCTTTGCAATATTTTGTTTATTTTTTATGGTTTTACTGTGTTACATCATAGTATTGATTTTATGAAATTTTTTTGTGCTCATTATTTCATACTGTTTCTCACATTGTTGTCACATTTGACCTTGTTAAAACATTTTATGCCTCTTACTTTCAGGAACTTAAGTTCTAATTCTTTAGGGGGTACTCTACCAGCAGGGCTGGGTCAAAAGTCTCTTGTGCGACTGTAAGTAGCTCTACTGTGTACACCATTGGTTAACTCTTGATATTCTAAATCATATCTACACCATTGGTTAACTCTTGATATCCTAAATCATATCTATGTTGTGAAATGTGTTATAGATCTACATGACCTGTTACATGATTTTAGATTTGGTGGGGGGTAAGTAGATTAGAGTGATTTGAACCCAACTCTAGGGTAGGTGTGAGGGGCTCTACATATTTTGGGATTTGAGATTAGATGTTTGGTAGATAACCTCGTAATTAAGGGAAGTATAAGGATTTTTACATCCTTTATTTGTAGGGTTACTTATGAGTGCAATCATAGCAGTAGTTAATCAACCTGAATTCCATTTCTAGTCAATGCAACCATAAATTGCTTTCACATATTCAGATAAAGAAATTTCAGCTTTTAGAATAGTCAGTTTTTATATTTAGATTAGATTAATAGGAATATATACAGAATTTGTAATATGTACAACCATGTTGTATGGTAGTTAATATTTAGTCATTTAGAAGCCGAACTTGTATAAGTGTGGGAGAGATGTGTATGTTAAAATGGATGAGTGTGCATGCGAGGATGAATAATGTACAAAATAAAACTATTTGTAATTAGGTCTGTGTTACACAAATAGATGAGATGGTGTGTCATAGATAATTAGAATGGTATAAACATATTCAAAACCTTTAGTGATCCCGTTTCGTGCATGGATAGAAATAAATGTGTTGAACATTTAGAGAGAGAGAGAGGTAGGCTGAGTTTGTCTTGATACACCCCATAGTTAGACATAACTTTCTGGATTTAGAACTTGAACAAGATCTATTTAAAACTTCAACAAGGTGGCAGAGAATTTATGTGGCCGGCCCAAAATGAATTTGGACTGAAGCTTGTATTTCCTCTCATTGTGTTAATTTTTCGTTGTTTCATGATTGTTGATCTGTACCTTTAGCATGTGAATAAAACAGATTGTGTAGTATGTGCACTCGCATTTGCAGTTTAATAAATACTAATTTTATTTTATTATTTTTTAAACTGGTGCTATTACTCTTTTCACAGTGCTTCAATTTAATTTGTTTATCATGTTTCTTTCATTTGATTTGGTTATTTGAAAGAATCATTGTGCTACTTTTATTCCCATCCAAGGATCTTGACAGTCCTTTATGGTTGTTTAATTATATGCTTTGCGTCCTTATAATCAGAGTTGGTTGTTCAAGCCTTGTTCCGCTTTCAAATGTACTACTATCTTCTGAAATTATGCAGGGTGAGGGACAATTACCTTACTAGTGATGCTTGCTTCTTACTTTTCAGGGATTTGTCGGGCAATCAGTTTACAGGATCCATACCAGATAGTCTAACTTCTTCAAAGTTGCAGCTTGTGTAAGTAATGAATCTGGGTTTTGTTTTATGAATCTGTCTCATGAAGTAATTTCAGTCCTATATTTATAGCATCAGTTCTCTGTGTAGTTCTCATAAGATTTCCACTAGTTCAACCTAGTACCTATATGTACATACATAGATATAATCCAATTTAAGAACCTGTCTCAGGATGATTTGCTAGAAACTGTGTTAGTTAACTTCCCCTTGACGCCTTCTGTTACAAGTAAGAATTTAGGCAAAATTGGGTACATATTCAATAACCGAGTAGGAAACACTAAGGTTGCACTTAATTGAAATTCACAGATCTAACCAAAATAATCTGCTACTAACACTATGTTAGCTCATTAGTCAACATAACGCTATACTGCTAACACTTGCTTAACATATTAGTAATTCCTATTAACAATTACCAATTTGATGTAGTAACAACCTTATAGAGAAAGTTTTCTGTCCTTACATGTGGTTTCCACTCCTCTGGCCTCTAATAGGCTTAGCAAGCTAATTTATTCATGTTAACACACTTACCAGGAAAAGGTTTTCTTTTCTGTAGTCATGGTCACCTGTACATATGAAGCCTTTATGGATGCAGATTGGGCTAGATCTCTGAATGATTAGAGTAGGGATGGTCATTTGACCCATGAACCCACAAATCCATGGGTGCCCGACCCGCGAACCCACCATGGATTCGGGTTCGTGGGTTTGTGGGTCGGGTTTGGGTGAAAAATAGCACCCGTCATGAATGTGGATTCGGATTTGGGTGCAAAAATATAATCCGCCCGAACCCAAACCCAATAAATACTAAATATGATAAATAATTTTATTTTATAATTTATATATTTTAATGTTTACTTTGAATTTGAACTATGAATTACATACTAAACTAGCACTATTTTTATTTCTTATTTTGAAAGTTTCGATTATTTAAATTTCATATTTTAAATGCTTGAATTTTTAATCCATATTTGAAATTTTATATTATATTTTGTGGACTATGAATGATATTTTTAATCTAATATGATTTTTTTTTTTTTTAGTATTTTAGGTAAATGGGTGACCCATGGGTCCACCCAAATCCATGGGTCAAAACCTGAACCCGAACCCATCAAACCCGTAATGGGTTTCGGTTGGATTTGGGTCTACAAAATTAAATGGGTTTGGGTTTGGGTTCAGCTAAATCCGCCCGAACCCGATCCATGACCATCCCTAAATTAGAGGTTGGTATCCTATGAGTACATGTTACTATGAGTACATGTTAGTAGGAGAATATTTAATCTCTTGCAAACTTAAGATGCAAGGTGTGGTTATTCAGTTAACTTTTTCGAATCCTTGGGGTTACTTTGTCTACTGTTTGGAACAGAGCTTAGCTGTAGTACTACCTATTTTTATTTTTCAAAGGTCGGTTATTTAAATTTGTTTACTAAAATCTTATTTATAAAATGGAAGCCATTTGTAAATGTCGAATAAATAATTGTGGACCATATTAATTGTTCAAGAAACATAATAATACATTATAAAAATTTTCAATAACTTATTATTGTAAATACATAATTAAAAGTTACACGCATGTTCCAGTGAAACAAATTACAAAATCTTTTTCATCTGACCTTTGATTCTTTTGTCGTGAAAAAATATTTTAAAAACAATAGAAAATATAAGCGAAAATTGTAATTTCATATATACGGCACACAAATTCATTTTATTATTTCTAAATTTATTTGAAAAAATCGGTAATGTGTACGACTTTTTCCTTGGAAACTGTTTAAGCCCCAAGAGATTTTATAAAAATAACATTTTCGAAATCAACTTGACAAACTCTCTTTTAGTTTGAAAATGTTGGAATATTTTTCCTTCAAAGCTTTTTTTTTTTTTTTTTTTTTTTTTTTTTTTTGTTTTAAACCAAAATCATGACATCCTTTTAACCTACATTTACATTTTCACAATTTCTTTTCAAGGTGGATTACTTGCATTACAAAATAAAAATGTAAAAATCAAGTATGCACGTGTCGCTTTTATATCATAAATTATGTCAATGTCAATAGAGCTGTCAAAACGAGCTCAAATCCGCGAACAATTCGGCTTCGCCCGCAAAATATGTAGATACGGGTAGTAAATTTAGGTGTTCATTTAAGTTGCGAACTATTTTATTCGACTCGTGCGGACTGCGAACTCGAACGAACTCGAAGCGGACAATTCGTGCACTTTAATATGGTGTTGAAATGAGATAATTTTGTCTTGTCTTGTCTAGTGTCTTCAAAGAAAATGAGAGGGGAATTGTGTTATGGAGAGGAAATATGCAAGCTAAAATATGTTAATTATTTTACTTCTTAAGACGACACAATTGTAAATTAATATCTGAATAATGGAAGAAGAAAAAATTATTTTTTAAATTTTTTTTAAATTAAAACAATGAGGCGAACATGTTCGGATCCATCTGCGGAGGTCCGCGGACGGACTCGAACTCCAATTTTGAAGTCCGTAACTATTTACGGACATATTCGGTTCGGTCCGTTTATCAACAAGTCCGCGCAGGTCGAAGCGGACCTAGCCGAACATGTTCGTTTTGACAGGCCTAAATATCAACATGTAATGTATCATTTAATACACACAATAATATAAGCCATCAATACGCATCATACAATCACTTGATTCATTCAAGTGAGTTAAACAGATTATTTTAAATATTCAAAATCATTAATAATAAAAAAAAAGAAGAAAGTTACTTACTCGGGATAACATTCGGTTATTTCACTTTGAACAAATTAAAGTTTATAAACATTAAAATAATTTCGGCTATGTATTTTAAAGCCATGTATTGAAAATAAACTTTGAAAAGAATAATCACAATTCCGTATAATCATTTAGATTTCCAAATTTAATAAAATCCAAATAAATCTAATTTGATAACCTAACTTTATATGTCACACATTTGGAGGAAAAAAAAAATCATAAAAGTAGATAGAGGATTAACAAACACCTTTCTTGCTCTATTACCCAATCGAGCTTCTAAAGCTCATTCTAATAAACTTTATCACATCCATGAAGGTATATGTGTATCTATACACAATTAACACTTATACATTTAGCATGAACTCCTAAATATCAATTCTAAAAGCCATTTAAACAATTTAATGGAATTTGAACATAAAACATACTACATAAAAGCGTAAAATACAACTCTATCAAATAATGCTAAAATTAACAAATTTGGTTTCCAAATATTTGTATTGGAATATAGAATCCAAGTATACCATTAATTTCATAAACAATTAGTTGAAAAAAAAGTGATTGGACAAAAAATCAAGTTTATCTAGTTTTGGAGTTTACCGATTTCGGTCTAAAAGAGTTGGATTTAAGGAATGAGATCTTCATGAAGTTTGTAGAAGACAAGAAGAGTAAAAAATTCCTTTGGTCTGATATCAAATAGAGGTCAGGTGACAGAGATATGATCCGGCAAACAGTACAAAAATACTGTTTGGTGCGACCACTGTTGGACTTCTTCATGCTTTTAACAAGAAACGAACTAAAAGATGATGAAATTGAAAAATGTGGTATTCATAAAAGTTGTACGTTACAAAAAGATGAAGAAAACCATTTGGTTTCAGGTTAATTGGACATCGGATGACTGACATATCCCCAGTCGAAGTTGATGCCAAAACTTTGGGGTTGGAAGAGGAATAATACGAATAGAGAAGCAAATGACAATTCCAATGCCACCGGAATCATGTCAAACGAATTAAAATCGAAGAAATTATGGAAGAATTGGTGAAGGTAGCCCAAGAAAGAAGAAGTTGTGTTGAACACATAACTTAGGTTTAGGATTTGGTGTTGTTAGGGGTGGGAAAAAAAAACTGGAACTGAACCAAATTTTGGACTTAATTTAGTTTAGTTTTGAAGATAGAAAGCTGATTTTTCAGTTTGGATTGGGTCACGATTTTCAATTTGATTTCGTTTCGGTTTTGATTCAAATCAAAATATTTGTTTAAACTAAATCAAAATCAAACTAAACCGAATCAATATTTTTCAGTTCGGTTTGGTTTTATGTTTCCAAAATCGAAAATTTTTCGGTGCGGCCTAAAATTGAATCGAACGGTGCGCATGCGCACCCGTAGATATTGTTGGTAGATATTGTTGGTGGAGAGAAAGGAAGAGAAGAGATGGTAAAGAGATAGAGGAGTTGAGAATGATGGTAATAGTAGGGTTTAGTTGGTGTTAGTATTGAGTTTGTGGGCTTGAGGCTTTAGTTAGGCCTAACACACCATAAGATTCCATTCACTATTTTTTTCGAAACCCTAATCTCAACCCACTTCAGTATGTATCACTCTACTACTACATTCATTGATGTCATTTTTGGTTAGGCCTAACTAAAGCTCAAGCTATCAATATGTGTTATGTTAGTCCTATGTTAGTTCTGAGTTAGGGTTAACATTCTCCACCTCTTTTTGTGTTATGTTAGTCCTATGTTAATTCTGACATTCTCCCCTTCTTTATCGCCACCAATGTGTAGGTCTTAACTAAGTTCAAACTCATAAATCCAATACTAATACTCACCAAACCCTACTATTACTACCATTACTCTTTATCTTTTTATTTTTTCTCCACCAACAACACTTACGGATAGGCATGGTGTGATTCGGTTTTCGGCCGAATCGAAAAATTTTCGATTTTGAAACTATAAGACCAAACTAAACCGAGATATTTAAAATTCAAAAAATTGATTTAATTTAAATAATTATTTGAATTTAGATTAAACTGAATCGTAAATGGTGACACAAACCCTAAACAATCAGCTTTTTATCTTCGAAACTGAATTGAATCAGCTTTCTATCTTTAAAATCGAAATAAGTTAAATCCGAACAAAATATGCTGGTTCGATTTGATTTCATTCGGTTTCAGTTTTTTTCCTACTCCTATTTGTTGGATATATAAAGAATAAGAATACTACATGAAAAAGAGATAAAGAAGTTGAAGGGTATGTAAGTGTGTGTAGGGTTCCTGCCAAAAAATCTTAGGGCTTTTTGGTGAAAAGAGACCCATCACACTAAAACGCAACAACATTGACATGTCCAACAACTTCGAATCTGAAGTTTGGACTTACATCATTCAAGGTCCATCATCAGACTTTAACACTATTAACACTAAACCTTAACTCTTAGTTTTGTATTCAACACACTTCATTCTTGAGCTACCTTCACTCATTCTTCCATAACATATTTGATTTTAATCCCTTCAACGCAATTCCGGTGGCATAAGAAATAGGAATCGTCATTCACTCCTCTACTTTTGTTAGTCCTCTTCCAACTCTAAAACCAACAATAGAAAGCCCAATTTAAGGGAAATTTGACCAGAACGGCCAGAATAGCGATAATTTCTACATGTCAACTTCGACCAACAATATGTCAATCATCTAATGTGTAATTGACCTGAAACCATGAGTTTCCTTCATCTCTCTATTATGTACAACTTTCATGAAAATCACATTTTCCAATTTCATCTTCTAGATCGTTTCTTGCCAAAAGCATGAAGATGTCTGAGAGTGGTTCCAACTATGGCCGGCAATATCTCTGTTTGCCAAAAGCATGAAGACGTCCAACAATGGTCGCAGCAAACAGTATTTTTGTTCATCGGGTCATATCTTCATCATCTGACCTCCAATGGATGTCAGACTAGAGAGGTTTTCTTCATCTTCCTGTCCTACAAACTTTATAAAGACTTCATTCATCAAATTCAACTCCTAAACTGAAATTGGTAATCTTCAAAATTGGACAGAATTTTTTTTTTTATTGTATCGCTTTTTGTTCTATCGCTTTTTGTTCAACCAATTGTTTATGAAATTGATGGTATATTTGAATTCTACATTCCAATACAAACCTTTTGAAATCAAATTTGTTAATTTAAGATATCGTTTGATAAAGTCGTATTTTACAGTTTAATATAATACGTTGTGCCACGAAATTCTATTAGATTGTTTAAATGCCTTATGTAAGAGTTCATGCTAAATGTATAAGTGTAAGAGCATGTACAATGCAAGGGATACCTAAATCTGCCACATCAGCAATTGGGACTCAAAACTGTCACTTACTAAATTTATCTCCAATTAGGACTCAAAACTGTCACTTACTAAATTTGTCTCCAACGGTGAGGGACAATTTTGTATCCTGGTTGTGATTTCATCTATTATTTTATTAATTTTGATATTAAAAATAAAAATTTAATAAATTATTTAAAATATTTAATAAATATTTAATAATTCATACGATTAAATTTAAACTAATAATTTTATTACATTAAAATTTAAATATATTTATTTATTAATATTAAATAAATATTACTAAATAACGATTAAGATAATGATTATCCTAGTTGGTGACATGTATTAATTAAGTTGGTAACATGCCATAAATAACGGGTTCTCGAAAATTTTACAAAATTTTTAAAATTGGTGACAAATTTGTTTCACATAAATCTATTTTATTTTTTATGAAATAATAAATATAAAAAAAAATTAAATTACAATAATAAAATTATGAAAGAAACATATTGAGTTATATTTATTACACACTAATTTAGCCTCTTACATGCTGAATTTCAGCCTATTACAATATCAATTACACACTAATTTAGCCTCTAATTACAATAATTAACTATACATTAATTATCTTAATTTTAGCAATCTGTTAGACAACATTAATCACCTTAATTCTAGTAATATATGGAGTAATTAGATGAGAGAATCAGACTGATTATCCTTTGACAGTCAAAATGTGTAACAATATTTTAACTATCATGTGATATTATCAGATGTGTATTATTGCCATGTTAGGACGTTAAAGCATATGTGTTGCATGTAGTATCATGCTAGACATTGCTTTTTCTGGAAAAATGCAGTTCGGGTGGACTAAGTCCACATTGTTTGTGAATGTGAAGGAAGATAAGATAGAGAATTAAATACTATATTGCATCTTTAATTCATGGATGTGAATTTGATGAATATATTGCTATATGACTATGTATAAGTTTGTGTGAATATATGGATGTCTCTATGTTGCTTTTGGGGCTATTGGAATATGTATATGTTGTCGTACGACTATATGACTAGCGAATGACAATGTTGTCTAAATACCTAACTTAAAAATAAAAATGTGCTAATGAAAGTATATCGAAATATGACAATGTTATCTAAGAGGTAAATTGTGCTATTGAAAGTATATGAAAGAAAGTAAAACAGGTGTGATTGTGTTTGAATCACTCACACTTTGTTAGGATGGAAAATTCTATCGTTCATTAATGTATAGTATTATATAGAATTGTGTTGTGTTATATAGAATTCACTTTTTTTATGATTGGGCTGTATTGGTTTGTGTGGTATTGTATTATAAGTAATTGAGAGTATAATGGAATTTTAGATGAGAAAAACTATAACTTTAAAATTTGAAAAAAAAAAAAAAACACTATACACCGCAATACAATATCATAAACCATCACTTTAAAATTGAAACAAATAAGAATTTCCTAATCCAATACAGTACAATTCCATTTCAAACCTAAAAACAAATAAAGGCTAAAAGTAATAAATTGCCCTTCGTCTAGTTTGTAATAGGAAATGTATTGACATTTCACAGGAATCCCAAGATATCTCTAATATATGTTTCATATGTAATGTAAAATCATAGCTAAGTGGTCAATCCTACAAACTAGAGAGACGGTTCTTAAAAGGTGTGACTCTTAACACTCGCCAAGCAAACATGTGGGATGACAATACGTTACGCCACAGTCAATAGTGCAAAATACAGATACGACATACGGCACGACCACTATCCAATATGTGATACAGGCGTATCAATACGGTTTGTACGGACTGAAGATACAGAAAAAATTAAAAAATAATAACAATACAATAGGAATTATATATTTTTAAATTTACAATTAAAATAATATTAATACATAACAAATAACATTAATATAATAGCTATTTGGTTCTCGGGAACACAGTGGATATGTTCTACTTGCCAATATTATAAGTAAAATATGAGTTTAGTGGATATATAAGACTTCACACGTCACTAATAAGAAGTTTCTTATATTTATATTTATATATCTTAATAATTGCTTAATCACTTAATCACATCATAATATAGAACTGTAACTAAGTAAGCTGTGAGAATCAGAAGAAAGGCATGGGAGATAATTATTGAATAAAAAAAAAAAAAAAAAAAATCACAAATGGGGATAGAAGAAAGCCATGGGAGATAATATTATTGAAAACTGCAAAAAAAAATCACAAATAGGGATAGAAGACTGAAGAAGAAAAATGGGGACAAATGATTAGAGAAGACTAGAGAGTTGAGAAATAACCTACATAACTCTTCTTTTCTTATCCTTCCTTTTAATCAAAATCTATATCACCATCCCGTATCACCATTTATACGGCCGCATATACCGTGTACGGTAAAAAACGGTCTGTTTTACGTACAGAAACAGTGCCACCAATATCTCCAAGTTATATACGGCCATACAGACTTTTTTTCCATCACTGGCCACAGTATCCCAGGATAGTGATGTTACCCTAGCTCAATCCCAATATGGTATATTTGTATTGTAGAGAAAGTATGTCAAATAATATTTGTTGGATGATAAACCTATAAATACTCCCACCAAATTTTTAGCTTTTATCAAATTAGGAAGGCCATTATTTTATACAAGAAGGTATGCTGATGATTAGTTGGGAAATTAACTTATTTGACAATTTCTCATCCTGGCCTTCCTTTGCACCCATTGTGGTTGGTCAATTCTTTAGTTCTCTTTGATGATCATTTTGAGGCCAGATTCCTTTCTTGATATATATGAAAGCAACTCCTGCTAAAGGACCTCTCTACACTGAGTTTGGGGCACACTTTGCTCGTTGGATTCTCAAACGCTAACTAGGCCACTTCACTCATAAATAAAATATCTTCTTCAGAGAATTGTAGTCTTATTGATGGTAATTTGATATCTGGGAAGAGTTAGAAACAAAATGTACTTACAAGGACTAGTCATATACTGTAATGACCTTTAGTATGGTGAACATATTTGGTCAAAACAACTACTCACGTAACTTAATTTTGGAGGTCATGCAATGCAAGTGAAACTTTTGCATGATAATCAACATGTGTTGCATATTACCTTACATCTAATGCCCTTTTTCATGAATAAACTGAACACATTAAGATTATCATTCATTGGGGAAAATATTCTATCAGGAATATCATCAATAGGATGATAAACTAAGATGTTTTCGACAAGTCCATTAGAGGCCTTTGTATTAGTTACCATTTTAGTTTTAACAAGCTAGGTGTTGATGACCTATATTTACTAATTTGGGAGGGAGTGTTAAAAGGATTAACTGATTAGTTATCTGGTATCAATTAGTATATTGTGTTCATATTTAGTTTGTGATTTATCTGTATCTTGTAACATTTAAATAGACGTGTTATTCATGAATCGATAATACAAATTTTCATTTGTTTCGTGCCTCTAAGTTATCTATTCTCATGTATTATTCTGTTTTCATGACAATTGGCCCTATCATTCCAAACACTTCTGCTCCCCATTAACCTATCTATACTCCCTATTTTCGTCCTAAATGACTGATGTAGATGTAGTGGACTTCTGCGACGGACTGCTGATAACCCAAATTGCATCCTTACTTTTTCACAAATTCCTCCTGCTTAATTGACTTATATATATATATATGGAACTCTAGATTGCATTCATTATGGAATACTGATTATGATTATGTTTATGTTTATGATTATAGATATCTGACAATAACACTAGTCAGAATAACACTCTAGCTCAGTTGGTGGCTGGTTCCTTTGTCTCAACTGATTGGCCATGTAAATGTGAAATTACTGCCATCAGAGTTATTCCATTTTACTGTCTACCTCTATCTCCTTAAATCCATCTCTTCTCTTTTGTCCCTAATCACTTCAAATTCTTTCTTCAAAGACTGGACTAATCCTGTTTCTTCCCCACCGCTCTTTCCAATTGGATCCACACCCTAATACTAAATTGGTAGATTTATGGTTTTAGACAAGAAGAGAAGCAAATTGATCTGTAGTTGCATAGAAAATTTAGAAGAACCTTACTCTCCAGCAAACCAAAATGCTTGGAAGAATCAGCTCAACATCTTAGTGAACTAATTTTCCCTCCCAAAATTCTGATAACTAGTTTTAGAGTGCTTTTCTTAAACGTGATTTTTAATTCTATGTGTGAAGTAGCGGTAGAATATTTTTTCTAAAGCGGCCTTCTCTTTGATATGAATTTTTTCTTTCTATTTTTTTGACTAAACATTTCTTGTGTTACAGGCTATTGAATAATAACTTGCTAGAAGGACGTGTACCAGAGGATCTGTACTCAGTTGGTGTGCATGGTGGAGCGATCGAGTATGTTTTCATCAGAATATATAGATATTTTTCAAATTAATTTGGATGATGCACAAATGTCTACATTCATTCAGTACTTTTTAAAGGGGCTTTGGCTCTTTCGGACCTGCATCTATCTTTTGATTCCTTGACTTTCTTTTTCCTGGAAAAAAGATTACTAGTACCTTCTGTCTGTAAAACCTATTTTTCTAGATACCCTTATGAAAAATCTTAAATGATGTTGTGTCAAACTAGTCAAGATTGCTTAAAATGTCCCCTTGATCTCTATCTTTATTTTATTTTATTTATCTTGTTTGGATGTTTAGTTCCTTCACTTATTTCTTTTAATTATTTTCCAGCCCAATAGAAATTAGAAATGACTATAACCTTCTTCTGCTATCCTCAACATGCTGCTAATTTATTTTTCTGTTAAATCATCTGGGGTATAAAAGTTTTTGATGCTGCATGATAAATTTGTTTAAGTTACATAATGTTGTACTGGAAAGTACAGAGTCTAGGTAACATACAATGGTGGCTCTGTAATTAATAAAAAAATGTCAGTGTTTGGCAGCGTGCCTAATATATTCTCAAAAAATTTATGTACATTCCAACATAGTTAAATTATTCTATTTATATATTATTATCTTATTGTGTTTTTCGCACTGAATGATATATGTCTCCTTTCAGCCTCTCTGGTAATAAAGGATTATGCGGATTACCTCCTTTACCTTCATGCCCTCTATTTTGGGATAATCATGGTTTATCAACCGGTGGCAAAATTGCAATTGGGTTATCATCCCTGGTATTGCTCTGTCTGATTCTGCTGGTAGTATATGTATGCTTCATCAGGCGGGGTAGGAACGACTACGATTTTGGTCTGCCACATGATCTGATGTGTAAGTATAAGTTTGCAATCCATTTTCTTGTTTATTATTGATTGGTCACCGTGAAACTATTTTGTTGGTCCATTTGTTGGTCAGGCTATCCTATCATTTGGTCTACATCTGCATTCATGTGCTCGAAAGAGTAATCTTCAATACTTCACAAAATTTAACATCAATATGATGATTGAGTTAGGACTTCTTCGTCAATTATTTTACCTACAATATGATTAAAATGATACAGTGCTGTGAATATAATGTTCATGAAGCTGAAAGTCTATCTTCTCTGGCAATGCCTTCTCTAATTATTTGCATCTATCCTGAGTTTTGCTTTCCAAATGCATGGTTCTGAAAATATGTCCTTTTTGTGTCCAAAATAAGAAAAATTAATTTCTCAGAAGCTTGCAAGTACATAGGGTAGTTGTTAACTCAAATGTTCATTATCTTTATGATAAATGGTCAAAATGGTGGGACAAAGGATCATTGGTTGTTTGCATGAATTGCCCAGGCATGTTGTTCAAATCATACACATACCATACCTACTAGTGATGACTTGACAGCTGCTTTCTTTAATCAAACTTCTCAACTGCCATATGCACTGAATCTTTGTTTTGCCATTGCATCATCATTTTGTATTAGGACCCATTTTAGGTACATAGCGTAAATGAAAATGCAGTTTTCCAATTTATGCTGATATACAACATTCTAAGTATCAACCGTTTCTCTCGAATTATTTCATTTAAGCATTTTGTGCTGATATCAAACAAGTATCTGCAGGTGAAGCTGTGTTGATATTATGCCTCACTTATTTATTGATGATGAAATGCGAATTTGTGCTTATGATGAACATGATTGATAGGATTTGAGGACCGAAACTTTAACCTATTAGGATAATTATTTTTCTGCTCCATGACGATTTGATATATTCTGATATTATCTTGCTACTGTTGCTCTGACTTGTTTCAGCTCTGGCAGCTAAGAGAAACAAGTATCAAAGACAGAAATCGCTGATGCTTCTGGAATTGGAAAGCCAACACGCGAAAGGACTGTCAACCCTTCCTCTGAATCCCCAGTAAGATGTGTAGTAGATAGTTGATGAATAGCTTTGTCACTGACCAAGAAGACACACACAAGGGACGATGAATTTAACTGTACAGTATTGATCCGAGTGAGCTGTACCAAAAGATGAAGTAATCAATCAATCCATTTGGTTTGGCTTCTTTTGACATGGGTCCTGAAAGTCTCTAAGTGTCAGCTCAATGCAATGTATCCTAATTTTATTAATTTTTTTTTTTTTCCTTTTCTCTCACTATGGGGAAACAACGATTGAAAGCATAGATAGGTGTTTTGTGCTTCCATTCGATGAATGTGATAGGCTTGTTTACGTTGTAAATCGAACTACGGTTGATTGCATCCAGGTGGCACCCACGTAATTATACCAAGTGGGGTCCTCCTCCTCTCTCCATCATTGTTGTTGTTGTTGAAACATACAAGATAGAAACAGCCACTGTAGTCCTTATTAGTTTATCTTCTGAAGTAATCTGAACGATTGTATGTAGACATATTCGGTATGATGCTTTTTTTGCTACAGTGAAATCAAAATATTCTCGTTATCCTTGATCTTGTTATGAACAGTTCTGTGAGGACACGATTTCGTACTCCTTTCATTTGTATACTTGATATTAAAGCCATGTAATCTTCTTCAATTAGTTGATGTAATACATTTTTGGTTCAATTGAGTGATATTGATCTGTTGAAGATGCAATAAAGCAATTATTATTATGATGATTGATTCCATTTGTCAATAAGAACAAACCGAATCACGACTGCTACCTTTGAGAAGGAATTACTCGATGAGATAAGAATAGAGGCAACGATGCAAGTTTTATCATAAAAGAGCTATTTGTAAACATCCAATCTATATGTGGAAAATCCGTATCAGACTAATACTACCTCACCCAAAATTAATCCTAAATTTTAAAGTCAATTTAAAATTTTTATATCTAATTTTCCACCTCTCAAATCAAAATAAATAAAAATAGTAATATTAAGAAAAAAATTGAAATATATTTTATAAGTAAAAAACAGAAGTTTCACTTTTTTTTCAAAAAAAATTCTTGTAATTCCAAAATAAGATTTTAATTCCATTAAAAAAAATTAATTATCAAAAGATAAATTTTGAATTGAAATCGTGAATTTATTAATTAATTGAAAGGCAACTTAATTTCTGAGAATTTAATTTTGGATTTTAATTTTAATTTATAAATGGAAGGGTGATTAGGAATGGTGATGGGTCGGGTTTGGGTAAATCATGCGGAACCCAAATCCATTAGTATATTGAGCATTCGAATCCAATCCAAACCAATCACGCGTTCTACAGATTCGAATACGGATTTTGATCCATGGATTCGGGTGAATTCATGGATTAACCAACAATAAAAAAATAAAAAATCATCTTTTTGAACACTTTAATTTATGTTTTAAATTCATAAAAAAAAAAATAATAAAAATAAAATTATGCAATTTATGCCTTTATTAGTACTATAAAAACGGATTCAGAGTCTGCGGACTATCCGGGTTCGCCTATAATTTGTATGGTATGTACTTAGAAAATTAGTGTTAATTTTGATCGCGAGCTTTTTTATCCGCTCCGTACGGATAACGGGCTTTAGCGGACTGGAGCGGATATATCCGCGGATATCCGTTATTATTCAATAGAAATTTTTTAAATATTAAAATTTTCTAACTTGCTCTACTTTAATCAAAACACATCAAGATTCACAACTAATAAACCCTAAACTTTAGGGTATCAATGTACATCTAATGACGTTTCAGTTAAAACCATTGACTCTGTGATTTTTAATATTGCATATCAAATATAGTAATAGTAATTACGTTTTGTGAACATTTTACTGAATATATTTAATTTTAAAAACACCATTTTTAGAGGTACATTACACTTCTTAATTTTAATTTTACATAACAATTTCAAACAACACTATTTTCAGATACACGTGACATTTCTTAAATTTTAATTTTACGTACCAATCTCAATGCTTTTTTTTTTTTTTTTTTTTTTTTTAATGAAGTCTTGGTTTAAATCTTTGAATATATTATGTTTTTTATTTACAGATTGTCCGAAGTATTTGATAATTGTTATTTTTATATTTTGTGATAGTCTTTTGAGTTTGTGTAAGTTATAAATTTTTAGACCATAACTATGTCATTTATTTCACGTGACATCTATATTTCTTACTAGTGTTTTAGTTTTAATCTTTTTAATATGTTCGATTCTTTATTATTTTGGTAGTTAGATCAATATGTGATGGAATATATATATAAATATATAACAGTACTTGAGTAATAAAGACCATAAAAATACAACTCTTCAACAAGATACATTAATAAAAAAATATTGAAAACTAAAGGACATGTCCGGTTCCGTCCGTGCTGATCCGCGGACGGACCCGGACTTGAGAAATGATTCCGTTTTAGAAAATGGACATGTCCGCTCCGGTCCCCTTTTTTAAGAAAAAGTCCATACAAACTGGAGCGGACCGGACCAGATTGTCCATTTTGACAGTGCTAACCCTTGTACACAACATTTATATATAAATCTAGCGAAAATCCTTCATCATCATTCACCAAAATTATTAACCAAAGAACAAAACAAATATTGTTGTTACTATTAATAATATAGGGTTTGGGTGACGGGCAAATTTTAATTTTATACCCGCACCCACACCCCACACCCGTAATGGGTGGTAAATTTAGACACAAACCCAACCCGTTAACCCGCGAATTCGAATCCATTGCAAATTCACTGGTTAGGTGCCCAGGTTTCTTGGATTTGTGAGTGAAATGACCATCCTTTAAGTTGACTTAATTTTTGAGAAATCAAATTTGAACCAGAATTGGATTTCTAATCTGAATATGAATTTTTTTATTCAGAAATAAAACTTAGTGGTGAAGTAGATTTTTGAATTGATAAAATATTTTCAAACATTGAAATTGAGTAGAAGTCGAGAATTAATTGGAATTAGGGGTGGAAATAGGTCAGGCCTGACTAGACTGTGAGCTTAATAGTCCCCACCTATATTTATAATTGTAGGTCTGAATCTAGCCTATTTATCTTATATAAGCCTAAAATGCGGGTCTGACCTAACATTTTAAAAAGTGAATATCCTATAAGCCTATTTGAAAGCCCATTTAATGAGTTTTCAAATTTTTTTAATATATTTTTAGTTTTTTAGTATAATATTACAAAATCAAGGATGATAATAATAATAATGAATTTTAAATCGTGAAAATTCTTTTAAATGAGCTTTTTAAAGTTCAAAATACAATTATAGAGCTGTTTTGAAAAACATGCAAAAACAAGCTTTTAAAAGTTTGGTTTTCACTTCATAGGCCGAGTTTCCCAAAATACTCTTGAATTTTTAGAATTCACAGATTCTATGAATTACGATCACAGTATGTGAATGACCTATGGAGTGAAAATTAAAGTTTAGATTTGCAAACTTTTCAAAATAGACCTATAATTGTATATTAAACTTTTTATGACCTAAAAACAAAATTTTTCCTTTTAAATTTGTTATTTAAGGTAAAGTTAATATGGAAGTTAAATAATTATGCTTACCTTTTAAAAGATATTATAATAAAATTTGCACGTTACATAAATTATCAATACTTAATACTAATAATAATAATAATAATAATAATAATAATAATAATAATAAATAATAATAATAGAGTAGTCAATAGATTTATTTACAAGGTTGAAGCCTGACCTATTTAATTTAATAGACTTATCAAAATGTTAGTGGTCATGCTTGAATAGATTTTACGGCCCCGAACGAGCAGCATGACATATTCCCACCAATAATTGGAATAGTGGCAAATCGGAAATGTACTTGATTGGAATTTGGCCCAATTGAAAACTAGATCCAAAACTCAATTTCAAGCCAATTACACAAAAATAAATAAATAAATAAAAATGGCCCCACATAAATCCAAAGACCTTACCTCTCTTTTCTGTAAGAGAAATAAAATTTGAAATTAGTGTCTTAATATTAAAACTCGGAGAAGTAAATAAAAATTGGGAAAAAAAATCGTAAACCGAATTGAATCAATACGAGGGTCTTTTGGTTTGGGTTATCAATTTATTTTTATTATTTCTTTAGTTTGACGAAGAAGTAAAACCAATAGATGAAACTGTATGGGATTTCGGTGCCTAATACTAAACAATTTATGTATCTCGATTCTGTGTTCCAAAAGGACAGAAGATTGAATGATGATGTGGCGCACAGAATCCAAGTTGGATGGATTAAGTGGAATGAGACATTAAAGGTTTTCTGTGACAAAAAAATACAACTTAAGCTAAAAGGTAATTTTATAGGACAGTTGTTCAGTTAGCAATGCTATACGGGAGCGCGTGTTGGGCACCTATGGGGCAGCATCTCAACAAAATGAATGTGGCGGAGATAAAAATGTTAAGATGGATGTGTGGACATACAAGGTTGGACAAAATTAGGAATGAGCATATTAGACAAAAAGTCCACGCGGCGGAGGTTAGTTAAAAAGTAAAGGAAGGTAGACTCAGATAGTTTAGACATGTTTTAAGGAGATCTCTTCAAGTTGCAGTGCATACATATAAAAATTTATTGGTCGAGAGGGTTAAGAGGGGTCGAGAAAGACCCAAATCTACTTGGAAGAAGTTAGTTACTAGGAATTTATGTGCCTTAGATATTAAGGTCGATTTGGTGCATAAAAAGATTTGAGTGGAAACGTAAAATTCATGTCGATGAAAATTTTTAAGACCTGCACTGACTTCAACGTCGAAACGAGGTATTGAATTTTGTTATGAGTATTGAGAAATTGAACCTAATATCAAAACACTAAAACATCCCATTCTTAAAATTTTTAAATATATTTTAAGATTTTTATTTTGAAGATAATAATTATATTTGATGTATAGTTACTAATGATTTAATGTTAATAACATGTTTATGAATATTATTATATTCATTAAGTTTTGTATTGTATTTTATATAGGAATGTTTTATTCATATTTTATATTTTATATACTATTTTGTATATAAAAAATTATATTAATTATTCAATTTATAATTCAGCATTATAAATTATGATATTTTAAAATTTACTCTTAAAATAAATATAATACTATTTTTTCAAAAATTTTACCTTATTATGCCTTCTGAATTTAGATTATTTTCTATGACATATTTTTCTTTAGGATGTAATATAATTTATGAAAAATTTCATAAATAGTCATTTCAAATTTTAATTAAGTAAATGAGCCTAGTAAACTTTATCTTTTTTAAATTAAATTTTTTAAAGTTTTAATTTCACAAATATAGGTCTTCATGACATTTTTCACATTGTTATAATAAGACTCGTCATAGAGATCTTTTACAGTTGTGAAGTGTTGTAATACATCAAAGTATAGTGAGTTTTTTTTTAATCGTAGTTGTATTACTCAGAAATTTGGTAAGCTTTGCATATTTTTAATCACAGGATGGGTCAGGCCTATTGGGCTGGTGGCTTGGTCATTAAAGCGAGCTGATTCTGTTAGTTTTCTATGGCCCAAGATCCATGTCCAAATCCGATTAAGATTTGCGCCTTTTGCTTACTAAACTCGAGTGTTTTTTAATCCTATTTATATTATCGGGGTGTCAAAATGAGTCATGACTTGATGGATTGATACGAATCCGCAAAAAATAAGTGAGTTAGGTTTAAACTAATGAATTTTGACCTGTCTATGACACAACACGTTTAACCTACTTATAAACGAGTCGAATCAGGCTTGACTAACAGGTTAATGTGTCAACCCGCATAGCTGGGGTCAAAATAAAATTTATATAATTTAGAAAGATTAATATAATCATTTTTTTAATATATATATATATTATCAATCTAACAAAATCCTAACTTTTAGAAAATTAGAAGCTATTCCGCCTCTCTGCCTCCTCTCTCGCCTTCATCCGCCTAGCACGACTTCCTCTCCTCTACCTTCTATCTTGTCTTCAATCAACCATTATTCAAATATCACCTCCACTATCTCCTCTTTGTGGTTTGCCTCGAACGAAAACTCACTATATGCTGTTAGCGTTGTCAATAACCCTTGTCGTCAATTTCTCGTGTGGTATATTTCTTCTAACACTAATAGTTTCAATCCTAGTTTTTTCATCTTTAACTTGGGAGTTGGCGTCTCTCTTTAATTTGATATATTGTTCTTGATTTTTGTTAGGTTTAATTAAATTTGTAAGTGAGTGTGTATAGGTTTTGATTGATTAATTTAGTACTTGCATGTGTTATTGTTACTTCAAGTTTTGATTTTGAGGTTATGCAGTGTAATAGCGGAAGCTCTAAAAGTAGATTATTTGGAGTCTGTTCTTTATCACCATCCACCACAAAGTTATTGACGTTTTAAAATTTTATTTGTCTTGCATTTTTTATTGATAAGGATGACGCATATATATATATATATACATATATATATATATATATATAATCCGACACTTCATCTAAGATTTTTTGCTTCCAAATTATTTCATTGATTGATTTTACTATTGTGAATATTCCGGTAGTGGATTAAAGTATTAATTATAGAGTTAGTGTATTTTGTATTAATTTCTTATTTGCCTTTGTAGTTTTCATTGTTTTATTTAGTTTTTTACATTAGTCTTTTTTTCCGATAGCGGGTTATAGATTTCTTATACTGAAATAACATCATAATTGTCATATATAGTTTTCTGTATTGGAATGGTAGTGGTCTGTGGTGGCGAGTGATGATGGTGTTGGATGGTGATGGTGTTGTTATAAGTGGTTAGTGGTGGTGTTGTTATAAGTGGTCAGTGGTGGCGTTGTTTAGTGTTTGAAATTTGAGTCTGAGAGATTGTGGGGTGATTAGTCAATTTTAAATTGTTATGTTTTGTTTCTTCATTAGGATTTTTGTTTGGTCTTTATTTATTTATTTTTTGAAATGTTGGCTCGACACTTTTAGCACATATTATTCAATTCGGTCATCAATGCACAAAATTTGGAGGGCATACCCCCATATTTATTTATTTACTTATATTCTTTTTATCTTTTTTGAATTTTGTATCGTTGTATTTTTACTAATAAAAACTTTGAGTTAACTGTAGTTGTTTGTCGTCGTCTTTAAATTCAGATTTTGTAATTTTAAAGCTTTTTTAAATATTTAATTTTAAATTAATTTACTACAATTAAGAATTTTATATGTTTTTGTTGAGTTGTTGATTCAGGTACCAAATTCTTTGCCAAACATGTGATTGATAAGAATTTTTCATATCTCTTATTCTTGCAGATCATAATAATTGATGGTGAAGAATATCTAGAAGAAGAAGAAGTTAATTATAGTGTGTTGCAAAAATTATGTGGCTGCTGATGCAACTCCACAAGCTTTTATGTTATGTTATTCTGTTAATTGTATTTGTAATCTAATTATATATATATATTTTTTCTTTATTACTTTGTATTTAAATTGATTATTGTATTAGGAAAATGTAAATATAATAGGTTAAACGAGTTAATGGATAAATAGGTTAAATAGGTTAATGCATAAACATATTAAATGGATTAACGCATAAACATGTTCAACGAGTTAACAGATAAACATGTTAAACGGGTAATTGAGTTGCACAGTTATAAATTTTGAGTTATTTAACCAAATTGATCGTGCACATGAACACACGTATTAAACAAATTCGTGTCGAGTTGAAAAATTGTATCTTGTTTATTAAACGTGTCGAGTCGAGTTAGATATAAACGTATTCGAGTCATGTCAAGTTCAGTCAAACCCGATTTGCTAACACGAATTGAAACCTCTCTATATATATATACCTCTTTATGAGATTGATGCAGATTTAGTGAGAGAAAGTATATGTATTGTCTCTCTCGTTCTTCTACTCTACTAGGATTTGCTTTGTTGAATCTGTAATTTCAGTTTCATCTCTGTTTTTTTTTTGTTTTATTTTCTTAATGCTTAAGTGTATGTGGTTCGTGTACGTGATAGTAAATTGTATTACTCTACTTCATAGTGCAACTCATCCCTCTCGCTGTGTGAGGTCTCCAATGAGTAGCCTATTAGTGGGTGAACCACGTAATCTTCGTGTTCAAGTGTTATTCTGTGTGTTTACTTGGTTTAGTGACTAGTTTTCCTCAAGATGAAAGACCTCTACAGGTCTGTGAATGAACTTTATGAATTACCTAATAAGGAATGTCAAGAAGGTTCATTTGGTGGAATTGAAACTTTGAAAAGTCTATTATTTTTTTAAATGCAAAGTTAATTTGACTCATGAATACAAATTAAAGTTTAGTAAGCTAATATTTTGAATTTTTTCCTAAATTTAAAATATGAATTTTAAGTTCTAAAAAATTGAAAGTATAAATTTGTGGTCTATAAAGGCTAGGCACCCTAAAACCAAAACCGAATATGTTCTAGAATTATATAGGGTAAAATGGAGAAAAACGAAACTAAGGTGATAAAATGAGAAAAAGCCCAAAACTTTAGGGGTTTTAGAATTACCCTTATTATATATTATATTTCTCAAAATTAAATAGATTAATTATATTTTAATTAAATAATAAAATCTTCCGATGCGCCACCAAACCTTTGGTGAATTGCTGGGCTCTGTGTGAGACTGTCTCATGGATATAGCCAATTTATGGTGAACCACGTAATCTTTATGTCCTTCTATGTTTGATGTTGATTTACTTTGTGATATTGTGTATATATGGAATTCTTCTATGTGTAGATGTTAGATGTCGTGTTATTAAGGTTTCATAACATGTGGTATCAGAGCATGCATCTTCATCTGTCTGCGTTCTAAATGGAATTCTTTTGTGTGTCTTTAGTATCTTTATAAATCTAGGGTTTTCTGTACCTTCGTCTACTAACAAATTTCTTTTACACTCCTTGTCTGAGTTTCATTCTGTTGTTAACAAATTTATTTCTTTTAATAAATAATCCTTGACCACTAAACTAATAATGGATGCCTTAAAATTCAAATCGGTGGGGGAAGAATAACTAAAAATTATAGTAAAGGCTTATTCATGAATAAAACCTCCACTTCTGTGAATGTTAATAAGAATAAAGGTAAAGGTAAGAAGGGTTTTAATAATGGTAATAATAATAAGAACAAGAATAACAGTAACTCTGGAAACTCTGGAAAACTGAGAAATGAAGCATCAGGGTTTTTTGCTAAACATGATGTTCTTAACTGTGAGGGTCTAACTGCTGTTTTTTATTCTTCTGATGATTTATTTGTTGCTGATTTTGTGTGTGATTATTGGGTGATTGATTCAGGTTGTACCCATCATATGACCCACCATAAGAACTGGCTTAGTGATGTAGACAATAATTCTGAGGGTTTTGTCCTTAGGGGAAGCAATAAAAAATGTAAACTAGAAGAGATTGGGCCTAGGAAGTTTGATGGTAGTGTCATCACACTTGAGAGGGTGAGACTAATACCTAACCTGAGAATTAACCTCTTATCTGTGAGTGCCTAAGGAGAGTGTAACCTGAGTTGAAAACCAGTCTGTTGAGATTGTTAGACCTGATGGAAAAGTTTCTATGAGAGGAAAAAGGGTAGGAAACTATTATGTTCTAGAGGGTAAAACCATAAAGTCTCTGAATAACACTACTATGAGTAGAAATATCATTAAAGCTTTGATATAGCATAATAGATTAGGTCATTTAAGGTTAACTGGGATGAGAGAGCTTAAAAGGAAAGGGATAATAGATAGTGACATCAATCTAGACATGTCATTGTGTGAAAGCTGTGTTTTAGGAAAACAAACAAAGCAATCTTTTCAAAATTCTGATTTTAAATCAAAGGCACATTCTTAATCTGGTACATTCTGATTTATAAGGATCAGCTCAAACTCCAACTTTTGGTGAAAACCTTTATTTTTTTCACATTTTATTGATGATTTTTATAGATTCAGTTGGTTGCTTTTAATAAAAAAGTAAATCTGAAGTTTTTGAAACATTTAAAACCTAGAAAGTTTTGACAAAAAATCAAAAGGATTGCAAACTTAAAATTCTGAGAATTGATAATGGATTAGAGTTTTGTAATGCAAAATTTAATCAATTTTGTTCTGAGAATAGTATTGCTACACAGGACTGTCACTTACACCCCCCAACAAAACGGTATAGCTGAGAGGTTAAATAGAACTCTACTTGATAAGGTTAGATCCATGTTGTATGAGGCAAAACTACCAAAAAGGTTTTAGGGAGAGACTATTAATACTGCAAATTATGTGAGAAATAGGTCTCCTTTATCCTCTCTAGAATTTAAAACCCCTTATAAACTATGGAATGATAGGATCCTTAATCTATCTCACCTAAGAATATTTGGTTGTAGGGTCTATGTTCATCAAAATCAGGGCAAGTTAGAACCTAGGTCCCGTGTTTCCCTCTTTATGGGATATCCTGATGGCACCAAAGGATTCAGGCTAGCCTATAAATAAGGAAACATTTATAAGTCCATATAAGCAGAAATGTATTATTTATAAAGAATGAACTTCTTAGTTTTCTTGAGCTAGAGGAGACTTCAACTAGGACAAAACCTGTACCAATCAGTCTTGATGTTTTAAGTATAGATTCCTCACCTTACCTAGTAGAAGAGATAACACCTGATGATCCTCAATTTAGTGATAACATTCCATCAGCTGACAATCTTAATGGCACTAAAGATTCTGTAACCGAGAACCCCATTAGTCAATCTGATTCTTTTGATCCAAATTAGGTTGATCCAGACTTACAAGAGACCTATAGAGAGTCTAGTTTAGACAATTACCTTCTTAGTAAAGACCATGTTAGAAGGGGAAATTTTAGGAAGCCGTCTAGGTATATTGATGCAAATCTACCTCTATTTTTGATAATTTTATCCCTGATGCTTATAAGGATGCTATCTCTTGTCCAAATTCCTCTAAGTGGCAAATAGCTATGAATGAGGAAATGGAATCCCTTAAGAAAAATTGGGACTTGGGTTCTGGTGTCAAAACATGATAATAAAAGGTTAGTGTCTTGTAGGTGGGTGTTTAGGATTAAAGAGAGCCTTCCTTTAGATGATCCTAGTAGCTACATAGTCAGACTAGTAAAAATAGGTTTTACACTAAAACCTGGTATTGACCATTAGGAAAATTTCTCTCCCGTTATCAAATATGGTACCATTAGGATCATGCTCGCCCTTACTGCCTTCTTTGATTGGGAATTAGAACATATGGATGTGAAAACGGCCTTTCTGTATGGGTTTCTAGACTGGGACATCTATATGACACAACCTGAAGGTTTTATTGTAAATGCTAAGCTGGGTTGTCTTCTTAAAAGATCCATGTATGGGTTGAAGCAATCTCCCAGGTAGTGGAATGAAAGATTCCACAACTTTGTGATGAAAATTGGTTTTAACCGTAGCTTGTTTAATGCTTGTATGTACTATTGTTTTGAAAAATCAGAACCTATTTTCTTGTTCTTATATGTTGATGATATTTTGCTTATGTCTCCTGATAAAAACCTGTTGAAGTCTTTGAAGATTCAACTTGGAAGTGAATTTGATATGAAAGACCTTAGAAATGCATCCAAAATCCTAGGAATGGATATTCACAGGAAAAGGAACAATAATACGCTTACTGTTAGTAAGAAAAATTATATAATTAAGGTCTTATAGACCTTTGATATGCTGGATGCTAAGTTGAACTCTCTGCCTTTAAATGCGGGTCACAACCTAGACTGTAAATTAGATACATGTGATGAAATTCTTACCACTATACTTTATGTAGAAGCCATTGGCAGCATAATGTATGTCATGGTCTGTACTAGACCAGACATTGCATATGCTATCGGTTTTTTTAGTAAATATATAATGAAACCAATACTGAAACATTGGAAAGCTGTAAAAGGCCGTCTGAGATACTTAAAAGGCACTCTGGATGTGGGTTTGGAATTTGGAAAATTTACTGATAGCGTTAACATTTGTGGTTTTTCTGATGCAGACTTTGCTAAGGATCTTGAATTTAGGAGAACAATATCCTCTTACATTGTAATTGTGTGTGGTAATTGTGTATTCTGGAAATCCAGCTACAATCTGACATTGCACTTTCTACTATACAGTCCAAATATATATATCTCTTATTGAATGTATAAAAGAGGTTATGTGGGTACAAGGACTGCTTACTGAATTGAAAGTTCTTGATTGTAAACCTATTGTATATACTGATAGCCAGGGTTCTTATAATATTAGTAGGAATCCTATATATCATGATAGTACAAAACTCATAGGAGTTATGTATCATTTTATTCGTTTATATATTTTGAATGGAAATTTGAAGGTTGAATAGGTATCTAAAGAAAACAACCCAGCTAATATGGGTACCAAGGCTTTAGTGGGTAGGAAGCTTCTGTTTTGTCGAAGCTACCTCCACATCAGCCAGACTTAAGCAACTAGGGGGAGATGACAATAAGCTTGGAGCCTCTAGTAGTTCACTAAAATATAAAATGATGTAATATTAGTATATTGCAAACTTTATGAGTTTGTAATGATTTATGATGTTTCCATATATATATATATATATATATATATATGAAAACATTGGAAGTTTGTTATATGTTTTTATGTATATCATGTTTTTTGTACTTGGGCTCGTCTGTTATCTTGGACTTGTTAATATTTGTAATACTCTTTGAAGCCCACACATCAGAAGATCCGCGCCTCTATCCATTTGTGGCCTAACATGCTTCTCATCCCTAACTATTTAAGCACCTCTTGGACACTGATCATAGCAGCTGCTTTCAGATGCAATTTTTGGTCTTTGTGTTTTCTGTTAGGGTTTTTCGTCTATGGTTTCTCCTATCTTCTTGTACTATAAATCTCTATAGTTCTTGGTGGTTTTATTTGGTAATCTTTATGATTACTGGTGTTGTATCGATATTTATTTTCTTATACTGAATTGTTGGGCTCAGTGTAAGCCTGTCCCGTGGATGTAGCCAATTTATGGTGAACCACGTAATATTTGATTCATTCTTTGTTTGATGTTGATTTACTTTGTGATATTGTGTATATTTGGAATTGTTCTGTGTGTAGATGTTAAATGTCGTGTTATAAGGGTTTCATAAAAATTTAGTAACAGATCTTCCTTATTTATAAAAGATACCAAAAACCAAGCAAATGAATTAAAACCATAACACAACTTTTCAATTGCTCTCCTAAAGTACTAAAGATTCTTTGACCATATCAATTTCAAATCATCTTTCAACACCTCCCCTTAATTCGAAATCACACAGACTAAGCATATTTCTTATTCCGACAAAATTTTCCTTTAACAGTGATTTTTTCAGAATATCACCCAATTGATCCTGCATACTACAGTATTCAATATCAACCATATTTCCTACAACCAAGTCACTTATGTAACAAAATCGAGTGTCAATGTGCTTTGTCCTGCTATGTAATGCGAGATTTCTGATCATAAAAATGGTTAATTTATTATCACAAAAGATGATTATTGCTACTTTCTACTGATGTTGTAGTTCACTTAATATACTTCTAATCCAAACCGCTTAACATATAGAAAATGTAACTACAATGTATTATGCTCCTACACAAGATAAATGTAGTAATTGGTTACTTTTCTAAACTCCAAGAAATAACTCTAGAGCCTAAAGATAATACATGGGTAGAGATACTTCTTCGATCATCTAGAAAATTTGTAAAAATTTAAGTCAGAGTATCCATACGACTTTCTATAAGAAACTATATTTTCAATTCCTGAATACCATAATTCGAACCCCATTGTCACATTAATATATCGTAAGATTCATTTTGTTGCTGCAAAATGAATTTTTGATGGTTTATCCATAAGTCTTGAAATGATACTGATTGCATATCTAGTTGTGTGTGGGTTAAATAAATTAACCATCCAACAAGATTTTGATAAACATTCAGATTTACATCATGTTCTCCATCGTTGCACACAAATATCTCGTTAGTTATCATAGGAGTAATAACTGGATTGCAGTGTAACATACCAAATATCTTTAATAGTGTTTTGGCATATTGCTCTTTATATAGAAAGATGACATCTTTCTCTCGTTTAATCTTCGGTCCCAAAAAAATGTAAGCGCATCAAGTCGATCATCTCAAATTCAGCCTTCATTTTCTTTCTAAATTCATTTATCAAAACATCACTTGAACTTGTATAGATCATTTCATCAACATATAAAAAAAAATCATGAACTAATCATTATTGTATTTTTTAATATACAATGTAGGTTTTCTTTCACTTTGTTCAAAATCCTGCCCTAAAAAGTGCTTATCTATGCGACTATACCAAACTCGTGGTGCTTGTTTTAGTCCATAGAGTGTTTTCCATAGTTTGTAAAACTTCTTTTCTTTTCCTTTAATTTCAAATCCATATGGTTGTTTAACATAAACTTTTTCTTTCATTTCACCATTAAGAAAGGTCATTTTGATATCAAATTTATAGACAAGCCATTGTAGCTACGCTACTAAGGTATGAAAATTTTGAACAATTTCAAACCTTGCTATTGGAGCAAAATTTTCTTTGTAATCGATCCTAGCTATTATGAGTATCTTTTAACAATTAAACACATCTAATATCTTTATATGTCACCATTTTAATTAAGTTTTATTTTGAAAACTCACTTTGAACTTATCGCTCTCTTATCTGCACGTAACATAAAGTTTAAGCTTTATTTTGGGAGATTTCCAAAAACCAACCGCAGATTTGAAAAATTAGCCAAAAACCTATAATTTTTTTCATTTTTGGCAAAAAAACCAACATTCTGACAGATTCCATTCATTTTACTATTCATCCATCAGTCGATGAACAGTCACCAGAGGTAATCTTGTAATTTCTTATTTTTAAAAAATAATTTTTAATTTAATTTAATTTTATTTTTATTTTTTAAAAGATTGAAAATTACCAAAATGCCCCCGGTTACTGTTCATCAACTGACGAATGAACAGTAAAATGGATGAAAACTGTCAGAATGTTGGTTTTTGGCCAAAAATGAAAAAGCTGTAGGTTTTTGGCTTATTTTTCAAACTTGCGATTGGTTTTAGGAAATAACAATTTTATTTTTATTTAGGTAGATTTCCAAAAACCTACCGCAGGTTTGCAATATTAGCCAAAAAAGAACAGTTTTTTCAATTTTGGCCAAAAACCAACATTTGGATGGTTTCCATCCATGTTACTGTTTATCCGTCAGGGATGAACAGTAACAGGGGTATTTTCATAATTTTACAAATTTTAATTTTTTTTAAAAAAAAAAAATTCTTTTTTTCTTTTTTCTTCTCTTCTCTTTTCTTTTTCTTTTTTCTCTTCTCTTTCGTTTTTCTTTTTTCTCTTCTCTTTCCTTTTTTTTCTCTTCTTCTTCACAGATTTTTTTCTTTCTCTCTCTCCTTCTTCTTCCTTCTCTTCTCCTCTTCTCTTCTCTCTATCTTTTTTCTTTTCTCCTCTTCTTCTTTCCCTCTCCTTCTCCCTCTCTCTATCATTCTCGATCTCAAATTCACCATGACCAAAATTTGAATGAGGCATCGGGTCATGGTGAATTTGGGATGGGGAGTGATGGAGAGAGGGAGAAGGAGAGGGAAAGAAGAAGAGGAGAAAAGAAAAGAGGAAGAGAGGAGAGAAGAAAAAAGGAGAAGAGAAGGAAGAAGAAGGAGAGAGAAAGAAAGAAAAAAATGGTTATTTCCAAAAACACCCCATTTTTTCAAACGTTTCACTTTGAGCACGCGGTTTTGAAAAGTTTTGCAAAACCACCCCCAAAATCAAAACCACTAGTTGTTTTGGTATTTTTGTGAGTGGTTTTGGTGTTGGATGAGTGATTTTGATTTTAAGGAATTTCGGAAACTCCAAATTAAAACATATAGAATTTCAAAACCACTCATCCAACACCAAAACCACTCACAAAAATACCAAAACCATTAGTGGTTTTAATTTTGGGAGTGGTTTTACAAAACTTTTCAAAACCAGGTGCTCTAAGTGAAACGTTTGAAAAAATAAGGTGTTTTTGGAAATAACCCAAGAAAAAAATATGTGAAGAAGAGAAAAAAAATGGAAAGAGGAAAGAAAAAAGAAAAAGAAAAGAGAAAAGAAGAAAAATAGAAGAGAAAAGAAAAAAAAAAAGGAAAAAAGATTTTTTTTTAAAAAAAAATTATTAAAATTTGTAAAAATACGAAAATACCCTCTGTTACTGTTCATCCCTGACGGATGAACAGTTACATGGATGGAAACCATCCAAAGGTTGGTTTTTGGCCAAAATTGAAAAAGTTGTTTTTTTGGCTAATATTGCAAACATGCTGTAGGTTTTTGGAAATCTCCCTTATATTTATAACCATAATCTCTTCTATCATCGTCTTCCACCATTTTGGTTGATTGTGAGCTTCTTCAAAGGTAAAAGGATCTTCAACAATCACATAAAGGTGCAAGTTTAATATAAACCTGCTAGAGATCTATATCTTTTTTGGATGCTGAAGGTGTTGACAGTTTTGATGTAGATGAAGTGTTCCCAGTAGATTATCGAGCATATAGGAATTTAAGGAGGACCTTCTAGATGTTGCTGCTTCTTTAAATGTGTTCTCTGTATCATTTATTGTGGGCTTTTGTATTTCATATTGAGGTATCGCACCATCTTGTTTTGTTTCTAACATGTTTTTATTTGCCGATTCCATCTCAAAATTTCATTAAACATGAAATTGATTCTAATACTTCCTCCGTGTTTTTTTAATCACTATATTTACTGTAGCAACAAATTCCAAAGCCATTTATTTTTTCCTTTTTTGCCCTTAGTTTTAGGTGAAAGAAAAGTTGGATTTGTAAAGAAAGTGGATCCCATATAGTACATTTATTAGTGAGAAGTGGAGGGTAAATAAGTAATTTGTTAGTAATTTTTTTACCCAAAATAGAAAGTGTAGCAATTAATAAATCATTGCCATTTGTGGAAAGTGTAGCAATTAAAAAGAAACGGAGGAAGTAAGTATCTTTATAGTTTCAAGGATCAGAAAGTCTATATCCTTTAAAATGTGTTCTATATCCAACAAATATGCATTTTTGTATTTTTTTTATCTAGTTTTTATCGGGATTAAAAATTAATGAAAGCATAACAAATTAAACAAAAAATTCTTTAATGAATTATAGATGGTTTGAATATGCACTTTGCTTCTCTACCAAAACCTTGAATTGCTTAAATTTTTTTGAATGTTTCATCTTTTCTGTTAAGAAAATACATCTACGACATTCAACTATAATCATCAGTAATAAGAAGGAAATACTTACTATCTTCAAGTGACAGGGTTTGCATCCGTCTACAGAAATTTGCATAAAGCAACTCAAGGCACATATTAGCTCGCCACACATTACTGGTCGGAAAGGATTTCATTGTTTTTCATAGATACAACATTGAAAGACTTTTATGTTGTTAATAATTGGCAAACCGAACACCATAATTTTATTTTTGAGAAGTTGCAGGCCTCTAAGGTGAAGATGACCATGCCATGTCGTGGACTTATCTTCTTCCTTGGTAGTAAGTGCAAAATTTCATATTCTCGACAAATCCAAAGGAAATATTTGGTTTGAATTCATTTCAATTATGATCATCACTCTTTCTGATCTTTTTAATTTTATACAACATTCATTATAATCAAATAACACCAAAACGTAGAAGATGATAATTATCCAACACTAATCAAAGTAAACCCAAGTGCAAGAACATTGTAACGGCAAACCCCCACCTTGTAACACCCCGGCTAGTCCGGCTTGCCCGGTCCGGCTGTGTTAGCTCTGCTCTCTACTACTAGCTAGCTAGGCTATCCCAAACCGGTGGTCACGGTTGGTTTCTTTCGCCTCCCCCAGCACTCGAACCCTTGATCTGCCACCTTAAGGATCAAGCGGAAGCATGCTGAGTACCAATTGATTGGTACTCAGATTGGTACTCAGCATGCTTCCGCTTGATCCTTAAGGTGGCAGATCAAGGGTTCGAGTGCTGGGGGAGGCAAAAGAAACCAACCGTGACCACCGGTTTGGGATAGCCTAGCTAGCTAGTAGTAGAGAGCAGAGCTAACACAGCCGGACCGGGCAAGCCGGACTAGCCGGGGTGTTACACACCTGGTGCAAAATAGGACGGAAAGCCTGACGCCTATATAAATACCTAATAATTTTTTAAATTCCAAAGTCCCAAACAGCAGCAATAATTCCATAAACAGAAAAATATCCAAAATCAAATACAGCGTTAACATTTCCGAATTCCACCAACTAACCAAGTATCCAAAAGACAATATCTCAAATAGTCTATTACACTGTTTAAATAACCCAATAATAGTTTATAATTCCAAATCTAGCATAGCTCGAAAAACACTAAATGTCTAAATGATGTAAAATCTGCGGATGCCAGATGCATGCTCGTGCTCAAAATGCGATAGTCATCTCCTAATTGATTGATGTACCTGTACCCGTTCAGGGATTTCCACATAATAGAAGAAATAGAAAAAGGAAGAGAGTACAACGTTAGACTACAAAGTCTAGTTAGCAACTCAAGTTCCAAACAACCACACTTAATGCCTCAAGACTTGGGTCTAACATGTAGGAACACACAATGCAAGGCTCTATGAGTTCTCTAGAACTCCCTATGGCAGAGATCACATCATTCAAGCTAAAATCAGCAGAATTATGAAATTATTTGATTTAGCCAACAAACATGTATGCTTCATTTATCGTATTTAACAATTCAAGCTGTACTAACTGAGGTCTTATGTATTAGATTAAATGTCTGATCGGGTCCTAGCATTTTCTATGTAGTTTTTAAGCGAAAACAGTAACATAAAATATACAAATTACATGTCCACTTTAGTATTACCACTTCAATCATCAAACAAAAGTTTTACTAGCCTTTACAGATATCTGATTAACACCACAACTATCACAGAATTACCACGCAGCAAAACATATTCTAGTTTAGTCAATTAACGATTAATGCTCCAGTAGCTATATACAGAAAATGGGAAACATCAGATATCATATAGCTGGCTGAAGCCCTTGTATGGCCGAAGCCGATCACATATAAGTATTGGCACTACAAGCTGATTAAGTTTGTTATTTCGAGGTACCTCTATCACTAGGCATGCCGTGGATTCCTCTAAGATTATCATCCATTTAAAACAGTATCATATTAATATCAATTTTATTTTTAGTTAAATTCCATTGCAGCATATTATAGAATACAATTTATAGGCTATCGATATTAGGGTCATCTAGACAGCAATGCTAGGGTTCTAAAACAGATTCCACAATGATACGCAATAGTCATATGCGCAACAAACAATAACAAGCACAAAATCTTTAGGACACAAAATAAGGTACTAACCTATCCTCCGACGAATAAATAATAGACAGAGTCCTCACTCCCCGTCCTGGTTCGCGACTTCCGCTGCACCGTCCGCTACAATCAGAGCGACCAAAACGCGAGTTAGTGCAGATTGTGAAACCCTAACAGAACAGTGACGATCATAAACAATTTGGAAAACCCTAAAACCAGAATTCTATAGTCAAACTGACTTATCTTTACAGACACGAAGATAGAACCGGTTCTATTACCCTTCTACAATGACCACCAGTTCAACTCGCCCGCACTGACGACTTTGCTCTAAAAACCCTCTCTCTCGGAATTCCTTTCTAATTCGTATAAAGACTCAAATCTGATTGCCTAGGGTTACAACTTATTTATATACTCCCGAACAAATCTCAATACCTCCCTATAGTATTAGGAAATTCCAATAACTAACACAATAAGGTAAAAAATGACGCAAAAACCCCTTATAACGTTTGACTGGAATGCTGATAGCCCTAATCCAAGGGAATTGATTGGGCATGAAATGCACAACATTTCTACCTTATTTTATTTATAATTCTAGGACTTTATTGAATATATACAATCTGGAGGCAATTTGGGAAATTGAAGATTTTTGAGGACTTAAAGCTGGATTTGCCAAAGAATAGTCAAACAAGATCAAGTCAATTGGGTTTTATCAGAGTTGTTATATTTTTAATGCTCAAATTTTGATTTGTAATCTTAACGATTGGGATTTTTAGTAGAGATTTTTAGGAGTCATTTGAGATTTTTCTAGGAGTATTTATTTAGGAAAGAAACGATTGTAAAGGGTCTGCTCATTCTGAATTTTATCTGGAGAATTAAAAAAGTATTTTGAGTTTTTATTTTCTCATGTACGATCAATTATTTTAAGCCAATGAAGTTCGCCACGCCCAGGAGGAGCTAAACGAACCTCATCCAGCTAAGTCGATTCTAATTATTGTGTTGTGAGAATTGTTTTATTCTGCTATATTGTTTGATATTTATGTATTCTTTATGGGCATGGCGAAATGCACATGTTGATTCTTATTAGTTAATTAAGTGCGTAATTGATTGATTAATTAGGCTTAACACATTGCATGTCAAATAGCTCGTAGTTAATTTGATCTAGGTAATGTTGAGAGTGTATAATCGTAATTTAAGAATGGTCGTACCGATTCAATTGGTTACGCTCACGGGTCTTTTCTAGTTTTTAATGCGATCTACATTAGATTAGTGATTGATTCAAAGGGTTGTACCTGGTCAGTCTATCTAGGAAAAGATTGGTTATTAGGCACGTTGTCTATAACTATAACCGTGACTATTAAATAGTGTAGATATTTTTAGTTTCGATGATCAATATTTAATTTAGATAAATCGACTTAGCTGGGTACTTAATTATAATTGATTTTTAATCTTCAATTTAATTCTAATTTAATTAATCCATATTCTCGAAATCCCCCATTTACTTTGATTTGGTCAATACGATTACATTTATTGATTTCCATTCTCTGTGGATCGATCCTGTTTACCACAAGTTTATTTGAATTACAGGTTAAATTTATATTGACGGATTCGACACTCGTTAGGAATGGAAAGACCAAATCTCAAATCGAGAGAAAGATATAATATTATTGCTTAACAAGTTTTAAAATAATGTAAGACATTTCTGTAACGTGAAGGAAACCAAAATAAAATAGAAATCCTATTGGAATCAGGGACCCGAAAACTGGCAAAAACAAAAAAAAAATCAAAATTGACTTGGGCCAGTTAACTGTGAAACACGGCCTTCGGCATCCTGTTGCAAACTTAAAATTGTCCGTCTCATGATTCCCTTTCTAGAAAGCTATTGCATGCCCCTAAGGTAGAAGAAACGAATTTTCTAGGCCTTACACAAGTTGCCTCAAAATGATCTAGAAATATGTCAAGTTAACCCCTAAGCCAACTAAACCCAAAATCTGTCTGTGACAAACATACTGTACATTATGTAAATATTTGAAATTACGATGACTAAGTTCAAATTTTACTATACCTCTTTCTTCAACATAAAGATTACTCCATTGCTAAGTTTGATAGTGTGTTTGTCTATTTCATCAAGTCAGAGAAAGTTGATTTAAACTCTGTCACATGATTTAAACATCCACCATCGACAAATCAAATATGTTTTTGACGGTCATCTATAATGTCTTGTGGCATAAACAAATTTTCTTCATCTTCACCATATTGTTCCTCCACTGTATCTTCCTTGATAAAAGTGGTATGCTCTTCTTTACTCCAAAAATCAAGTGTTATATGGTCATAATTTCTATAATTATAGCATTAGATGTGACTTGTATTTTTCTTGTGATTATTTGAACGACCTCTACCTCTCGTATATAATTATCCTTTTCCAAATGAGACCTGCCATGATAACCTTTTCGTCCATAGTTGTGTCTATTGGTGTCTTGAATTTAAAAGACCTTATCTTCTTCTTTTGCTGTAAACCGGTTGATATATGCTTCACGAGCTTGCAATGAATCCATGAGTTTGTCAAAAGAGAAAATTGATAAATCTTTTGACTCTTTAATTACAGCGAAAACATGATCAAATTTGGAACTTACACTACATAATAATACCTTTTCAATAATAGTTTACTTTTCGATTTTTTACTCCACACGTCTTTATCTAACTCACAATTGCACTAGTTTTTTTTTATAAGAATTCTAATACAGAGTCAGCATTATTCATCCATAGCATCTCAAATTCCTTACAGAGTGATTGTAATTTAAAAACCAATATTTTGAAATCTCCTTGAATTCTTTTTTCAACACTGTCCATGTATGCTTGGACGATGTAGCTGATGTAATCCTTGAGAAAACACTATCATGTACTACCTATTTATGATAGCTAGAGCTTATGAATATTTATTTCTCATGTCTCTAAGTTTGAATTCTTTATCTGCTTTCAATATGGTATCTACATCTGGCTAGAGCTTATGCATATTTCTTTCTCATGTCTTTAAGTTTGGATTCTTTATCTGCTTTTGTTATAGCAATTCAAAGTTAACACTGCAACATAATCACACACAAAGTAGAAGCCAGAGTTCAGAGTATCAAGAAACACAAAGAAGAGGAACACAAAGCTTTACGTGGTTTGCCCTGAAAACCAGGCTACATCCACGGGACAGGCTCAGAATTGAGCCCAGTAATCCACTATCAAGATCAGAAGTACATGTACATCATCAATCACAAAAATCGTACAAAAACCACCAAGACCAAAGAGGAAGTTACTAAGAGTTACAAAACCCTAGTAGAGAGAAAGTCACAAAGAGAGAAATCAACTGAGAGACGGCCAAATGTGAACAGTGACCATCAGGTGGATTATATAGCTAGGTCAGAGGCAGATCGGGTCTGAAGGCGGGTCAAGGCGCGGATCTTCTTATGCGAGTGGGCTTCAGTTGGCAGCAGATCAAGCCCAAAGACAAAGCAGCAGATTAAGCCCAAAGATAGAGTCTATTTACAAGTCTAAGAATAGAAGAAAACATACAACTAATACAACAAACTTCCCCTGTTTTCTTATATTCCTTATTACATACAACAGACTCAAAAGATTACAAGGTTGATGTACATTAATTTTCTTATTTCCTGATAGTGACTTCCATGAAAAGCTCATTCATCATAGCCTGTCCAACCCCAGCTGACTAAGTCCGGTTGATGTGAAGGAAGCTCCTACAAAAGAGCAGCTTCCTAACCACTACAGCCTTGGTACCCATGTCAGTTGGGTTCTTGTCTGTAGAGATTTGTTCAACCTACACATTTCCATTCAAAACATGTAAGCGGATAAAATGATATTTAACACCAATGTGTTTAGTTTTATCATGATATACAGGATTGCGACTTATGTTATAAGCCCCTTGACTGTCTGTGTAAATAACACCCTTACAGTTTAATAGTTTCAACTCATTAAGTAATTCCTGTATCCACAGAACCTCTTTGATACATTCAGTAAGCGCAATATACTCAGATTCTGTTGTTGATAGAGCAATATCAAATTGCAGCCTGGATTTCCAGTATACACAGCATCCACAAACAGTAACAATGTAAGATGATATAGATCTCCTGAACTCAGGATCTTTGGCAAAATCAGCATCAGAGTACCCTTGAATGTTAACACAGTCTGTAAATTTACCAAATTCAAGCCCAATATCCAAGGATCCCCTTAGACATCTCATCAAACCTTTCACTGCCTTCCAATTTTTCAGAGTTGGTCTCATCATAAACCTGCTAAGAACACTTATAGCATATGCTATATCTGGTCTGGTATAGACCATAATATACATAAGACTTCCTATAGCTTCTGCATATGGAATAGAAATCAGAATTTCATCATCATCATCTTTCTTAGCATCCAAGTTATGACCATTATTAATAGGCAAAGAATTAGACTTAGCATCCATCATGTCAAAGGTATTCAAAACCTTCAAAATATAGGTTTTCTGACTAACAGTAAGAACATTTTTCTCTCTATTTCTACAGATTGACATGCCAAGTATTTTAGATGCCTTTCCAAGATCCTTCATATCAAATTCTTTACCAAGTTGGTTTTTTACATTTTTCAGTACAATCAGATCAGGAGACATCAATAATATATCATCTACATAGAGTAATAAGAAAATAGGTACAGATTTATCAAATTTAAAGTACAGACAAGCATCAAACAAACTGCGTTCAAAGCCAATTTTGATCACAAAGTTATGGAACCTTTCGTTCCACTGTCTGGGAGACTGCTTTAGGCCGTACAGAGATCTTTTGAGGAGACAAACAAGATCAGTATTGGACACAAAGCCTTCAGGCTGAGACATATAGATATCACGATCTAAGAAGCCATGTAAGAATGCAGTTTTGACATCCATCTGCTCCAGTTTCCAATCAAAGTATGCAGACAGACTAACATTATTCTAATGGTTCCATATCTAATGACAAGAGAGAAAAATTCAGAATAATCGATGCCAGGCTTCTATGTGAAACCTTTGGCGACTAACCTGGCTTTATACCTATTTGGATCACTCTCAGGAAGACTTTCTTTCACCCTATAAACCCACTTACAGGAGACAAGCTTCTTATTTTCTGGTTTAGACACAAGGATCCAGGTTTGATTTCTACTTAAAGACTCCATTTCTTCATTCATGGCTATTTGCCACTTAGAAGAATCAGGACAGGAGATAGCTTCTTGATAGGTTTCAGGAATAAAAATCTCAGTAACAGAAGCATTTAGTGCAATGATAACCAGGTTAGCATCTAGATATCTGGAGGGTCTCTTAATATTTTCTCTTCTAGATCTGTCTCTACTTAACAGATAGTTGTCTAGGCTAGACTCTCTAAAGACTTCTGGAGGATCCTGATAGACTCTATTTGGATCAGCAGACTCGGTTTGAGACTCAGAAATACCAGGTTCATGCTCAGAGGAATCACTAAGACTGTTAGCCGATGGTAGATCATTATTACTAGAGGAAACCCCCACATCTCTCTCAATTTCGGTATCATTGGTAGGCTCTATGCTAAACTCATCCATTTTAATAGTAATAGGTTCAGTTCTAACACCAGGGCTATCAGAATCTAGGAAACCAGGAAGTTCATCTTCTTTAAAGACCACATTCCTACTGGTTATGAACTTGTAGGTGTTTCCTTCCTTATAGACCAGCCTGAAGCCTTTTGTGCCTTCAGGGTAGCCCATAAATAGAGAAACACGGGATCTAGGGTCTAGTTTTCCTATATTTTAGTGAGCATAGGCCTTACAACCAAAGATTCTAAGGTGAGACAGGTTGGGAACTTTACTATTCCATAACTCATAAGGGGTTTTTAAACCTAAGGCAGAAGATGGAGATCTATTTCTAATGTAGTTGGCAGTGTTTATAGCCTCTCCCCAGAACTTCTTAGGTAGTCTAATTTCATATAACATAGATCTAACTTTATCAAGAAGAGTCCTATTTAATCTTTCAGCTATGTCATTCGTTGAGGAGTGTAGGTTACAGTTCTATGTCTACTAATGCCATTTTCAGAACAAAACTTATTGAATTGATCATTACAAAATTCCAGACCATTGTCTGTTCTTAAAACCTTTATTTTGTAATCCTTTTGATTTTCAATCAAGGTTTTCCAGGATTTAAAAGTATCAAAAACTTCAGATTTTCTTTTTAATAAAAATAACCAACTATACCTTGAAAAGTCATCAGTGAAAATGACAAAATACAATTTTTCAGTAAAAGTTGGTGTTTGGGCAGGGCCCCATAAATCAGAGTGAATCAAGTTTAAAATCTGATTTGATTTAAAATCTGAATTTTCAAAAGATTGTTTTATTTGTTTACCCATTACACAGCTTTCACAGAAAGGCATATCAAGATCAACCTCGAGGTCTATCAAACCTCTCCTCTTAAGCTCTCTCATCCCATTAAACCCTATATGACCTAACCTATTATGCCAAATCATAGCATTTATGACACTCTTACTGGTGGTAGTGCTAGTAAGGGCCTCTATGGTTTTTCCCTCCAAGACATAAAGGTTTTCTACCCTTTTTCCTTTCATAACAATCCTACCATCAGGCCTGACAATCTCAACAAAATTATTTTTAAACAAACAGTGTAAATTTGACTCCCCTAAAGCACTCACTGATAGAAGATTCCTCCTAAGTTCAGGGACATATCTCACATGTTCAAGTCTAGAGACATTACCATCAAACTGTTGAAGTTTGATAGTCCCTATACCCTCTATCTTACACTTGTGATTGCTACCCATTAAAACAAAACCCTCACAATGGTTTTTAAATTCACTAAGCCAGGTTTTATGGGGGACATGTGATGAGTACAACCAGAATCAATAACCCAGACATCACAATCAACATTAGCAGAATACAGATTGTCAGACAAATTCACAATAGCAGTTAGGCCCTCACAATTAAGAACATCAAGCTTAGCAGAAGAACTTGATGCTTCATTCTTAAGTTTTCCATTAGCCTCATCCTTTTTCTTCTGAAAACAGTCCTTTATTAAGTGATTTGTTTTCTTACAGTAATAACATTTTCTTTCATTGCCATTTTTGCCTTTACCCTTATTGCCATTCCTATTATTACCATTGTTACCAGAATTATTACTCTGATTATTCCATTTATTCTATTAGAGTAATTATTCTTTTTACCCTTTCCCTTTACCCGATTATTATTTTGAGAAGTGGAGGTCTTGCTCAAGAACAGACCTTCACTCTCATTCTTAGTGATTTCTTCCCCTACAGATCTGAATTTAAGTGCATCCATTATCAATTTAGTTGTAAGGGACTCTTTATTAAATGAAACAAATTCCTTAACTACCGAATGAGTCTCAGGTAAAGAGTGTAGAAGAATCATTGCAAGATACTCATCACACAATCTCTGATCCTCAGCAGTCCTACTGTTATGATCCTGAACAAGTCTCTTAAAGGTGGCCAAATTCTCAGTTACAGACTTATCAGTTTTAAATCTAAATCCAAATAATTTATGCAAACTTAGAAGTCTATTAGATACATCTTTTACCAAATAAAGATTCTCTAGACCCCTCCACAAGTCAGATGCATTATTGTATTCAGATACAGCAGTAAGGACATCATCACTAAGGTGTAAAAGAATGGTGTGATAGGCTCTCTTTTTAACTTTACCCTTTTCTAACAGAGTTATTCCAGTAGGCCAGTCATCCTCAACAGCAGCATCAAGACCGTTATAAACTAATACAGATAACATTTTCTTTTTCCAAATTATAAAATCTTGTGAACCATCAAAAACTTCAATGTCCATAACATTGTGTGAAACAGGTTTTGAAGACATTTTCAATGAAATTTTGAAAAACAGTAACAATTTTGGTTCACAGTTTAGAAAATAGTTTTCAAACAAACAGTTATAATTTGGATAATGATGTTGTGGATCTCTTGACTCAACTGGTTTGTTTCAAAATTTTATTTAAGGCACACTCACTCTCAGAAACAAAAGCAGGTTAAAAAAGGCACAAAGACAGACAATCAATAGAATACAAAGAGCAAAAACAGTATTAACAGAGTAATATATCAACAAGAATATTCACAGCAGATCAATTAACAAACAAGCAATCAAAGAATCCTTATCTATGGGCATTAATAAGATCAAAAGATCTTATACCCTTGGGCTTTCACAAGAACAAGCTTGTACCCTTTGGCAGCTAGACAAACAAACCAGTTTTTACAGACCGGCGTAACTGTTCTAGAGCGTTAACAAGAAACTGGTTCTTGTACCTTACTCAGCCATACACAATAACCCAAATACAAAGTTCAAAGAGCAGTAAATAAGAGTCTTAGGGTTTAGAAAAAATGTCACCCTTGTAGAACCCCGCAAATCTTCAAGAATAAACCCCTTTCGACTCTTTCCTTTGCTCCTCGCTTGTAAATGGGTACCTGTGACTTCAAAAACCGCTATATTTTCAGAATAAAAAGGAACCCTAAAAAATTCTACAGAGACTAATAGTAACACAGAGTTTAGAATGACTTAGGGTTTTCAAAATCGGGCCGAATCTCAGAAGTTTTCAAGATAAAAACTCATTTAGACTCGAACAGATTATGAAGCAGCTCTAATACCACATGTTATAGCAATTCAAAGTAACACAGCAACATAATCACACACAAAGTAGAAGCCAGAGTTCAGAGTACCAAGAAACACAAAGAAGAGGAACACAAAGCTTTACGTGGTTCGCCCTGAAAACCAGGCTACATCCACGGGACAGGCTCAGAATTGAGCCCAGTAATCCACTATCAAGATTAGAAGTACATGTACATCATCAATCACAAAAATCATACAAAAACCACCAATACCACAGAGGAAGTCACAAAGAGTTACAAAACCCTAGTAGAGAGAAAGTCACAAAGAGAGAAATCAACTGAGAGACGGCCAAATGTGAACAGTGACCATCAGGTGGATTATATAGCTAGGTCAGAGGCGGATCGGGTCTGAAGGCGGGTCAAGGCGTGGATCTTCTTATGCGAGTGGGCTTTAGTTAGCAGCAGATCAAGCCCAAAGCCAAAGCAGCAGATTAAACCCAAAGATAGAGTCTGTTTTCAAGTCTAAGAATAGAAGAAAACATACAACTAATACAACAGCTTTCAATATGGTATCTACATATGACCCCGTATATCCATTTTCGATCAAATCTCAAAAATCTTGGATTGCAGCAAAGTCTTCATTCGAATGGACTGAAACTTATAATTCTCTCCTTTGAATATCAGTAGAAAATGTTGTGAACCTCTCATGACACTACTTTGACCACTATTCACCCTCAATATTTGTTATCTCTCACAATTTTATTTCTATTTCACTCTTTTTTTTCTATCATGACTATCTGTGTTTCACTCTTTTATTTTTTCCTCACAATTATTTTAATGGCTCTGATACTACAATGTTGGATCATATACTAGTAAAATCAAGAAAACAAATGAAAAATAGAAATATATATAATATTGCACTTTTTTTTATTACTATAGAAAAAGCCTTTATATAACCAAATTACATGTTATTCAGTTACAAATTTTCTTTATTTACAGTTAATACCAAAGACCAAGCGAATAAATTAAAACCATAACATGACTTCTAGCCGCTTTCGTAAGATACTAACATTCTTTGACCATGTGAAATTCGAATCATTTTTTAACATAGAAATTTTCCGAATTTTTTTATACAGTTAATAAAATACAAAAAAAAAAAAAAAGAAAAATTAAACTTAACAAAAATTATATATAGTTGGGAATGAGCTCTACCTAATCTTAAATTTAAAAAAATAAATAAACAATACTACCATGTTTCACAAGATTATCATACTTATATTTGTATAAGTTTACCTAATATGATAGTAACGGAATTTTATATTTACATTAGGGTGTTTTAAAAATATATTACCTTATAAAAAGTTATTAAATTTGTAACTGAATTAAGTTAGGAGCGAATAAAAATATTATTCTTAAAAATTCATTAATTAATACACTTAATTCAATCCATTGTAGTTCTTTGTAATTGTGTGTGATTTTCATTTATATTATATATATTATATTATAAATAATAGAATCAGTCTAATAATAGCATGAAATGAAAGAGCCTATTTTCCTTGAATAATGTATATGTGAGGAAGCAAAGTCAATAGACACTTAATTCAATTCAATGTAGTCGTTTACTTTTGTAAAAGCTTAATTTCTGACCTTGAATTATTATCTATGTATCTGGGTCTTCTTGTTTTTGACTTCTACTTTTCAGGCCTTCTTCTTTTACTCACCTAATTTTGTCATTAATTATTTGTTTTATAATTATTAAACAACGACTACTTTTCAACTATATTAGAATTTTGTTTCAGTTTACATCGAAGATATTTAGAATAAGTACTTCCTTTCAAACAAATCACATAATAACTTTGGTTGTTTGTACTTTGTATATTAGAATATTCATGGTTCCAATTATGGAAGATTTTCATTGTACACTTTTATCTTTCGTAGGGATAGGACAATCAAATTAATATCTAGACGTAACTATTTTTAAAAAAATTAAAATAATATCCTAAAATAATTAGTTTAACTCATTTCAATATATTATTTAAAATTTATCATTTAATTAAAGAAAATAATTTTACTGAAAATAAATATTGATATTAAATATTTTTAAAAAATTTCCTAAAATATACTATAATCTATATTTTTAATTTAAATATTTGATTTTTATATTTTATTTATTTATTATTTTTTATGTAATAGAAGTATATATTAATTTTAGCGACAAATATTTTGAAATTGGACAGTTACAATTGAGTTTGGGTCTTTTGACGTATAAACAAGGTTTTTCATATGCTTTAATTGTAATTTATCCTTAATTTCAACCACTCAAAAGATATTAACTTAGGCACATAATATCACCAGTAAAAGAGTTACATGACTTCCACTTAATTTTGACTTGCACAACTCGTCAATCCATACATTTAACTTGGTATAATTTTTCCAAGCAAGTATTAAACTTCAAAATAAAATGGTAGTTTTGTTTTTAAAAATTTACAAAAATAAATTTTAAATATTTAATTTTCTATTTTATAAAGTTAATTTCCCATAACATTCCTAAAATCGTCAGATCCGTAAATGATTTATCGAGTGAAAATTAAATTTTAAAAATTTATTTTTTTTTAAATTTTTCAAAATAAATCTATAATTATATACTTAATTTTTTTAATTTTAAAAAAATATTTGTCCATTATCCGGGACTTAGATGATTTATTTACAAAGAATATGCATCAGTGATATTTCCAAATATCGATATGAAATTCTGTCGGATGTTTAATATTATTATATATCTTTAATAGTTGAATTATGATAGTGTATATAGATTTCTTTTAAAGAATATTCAAATAAGATTTAGAATTTTTGAGAATTTTAGATATTTAATTAAAATTAAATTTTTTATTTTTAAAAATAATTGGTTTGGTTAATAATTAATTTATAGAGTTGATTTGGTCCAAAATAATATTTCTAAAAACATAAAAAAGTTTAAAAATAAATTTTGGTTAAAAAAAATTCATATTTTTAATCTGTCTTTAAATATAAGTGAAAATATGTATTTTTAGACATTATAAAAAAAAAAAAAAAAAAAGTTTTAGACCAACTTTAATTTTTTTTACACTTTTAGATTTTTTTTTAAATACAAAAATGAGCTTTCAGATGGACTGAGAAGCAGACAAATATAACTGTTTCCAGTCTGATTTGCCCGGGAAACAGTTATATTTTGCTTGCTTCCCGGTGTAGTTTTGCTTCCCAGTCTGATTTGCCCGGAAGAAAATCAAGACTAGGAAGCATGGGTACTACGGTTATTTTGGTCTATTTTTTGCAAAAACTTTTGAAAAACGTTTAGTTTTTTAAAAATTTTAATTTTGGTCTAAAAATATAACATTTTAATAAAAAGTCTAAAATGCAATGGACCCTAAATATAATTATCATTAAAATTTTCATATAAATAATTATAAAATCTGGGGTTGTGCATGGTTCCTTCTAGAACCGCTCCAGAACCGGGAACCAGAACAGAACCGGTATTGGAACCGAAAAAGAATCGATTATTTGGAACCGGACCGGAACCGTAACCAAAAATTATATTTTTTGGTACCGATTCTGGATTCTTGATTAGAACCGGACTGGAATTGGACTATAACCGGACCAGAACTAGAATCGAACTGGAACCGGTAAAAGAGTCGGTTTTTCTTTTTAAAAAAATATAGTCGTTTTAGGCGAATTTCTTTCTAGGTAAAAAAAATATATATCGTTCTCTTCTCTCACAATTTCTTTTTTATTTTCAAATTGTATATCGTTGTTGTAATTTTTATATAAATAATTAAAAAAATATTTTTAATTTTTATTTCTGCATCATCGAATTGTTTCAACACTTATATATATATATATATATATATATACATATACATATACTGTTAGGGAAAATTACATAAAATGAACCAAATAAAGTTTAAAAATTCAAAACTAAATCAATAAAACTTTATTTTTATTTTTGAACCATCCAAACTTTAATTTTCAAAAATAGACCTTCACACCTTCATAGATCCTCTTTACAGATCATCTTCACACCTTCACATATCAGTGTAAAAGGTCTTCACAGAATGGTAAAATGGTCAATTTGGTTCATTTTTTAAGAGCGAAAGTTTGAAAGATTATTTTTAAAAAAATTTTAAAGTTGGGCTATATAATGTAAATAAAAGTTATAAAATAACAAAAATGAAAATAGCCCATATTGTTATTTCAAATATATTTAGAAATTAGAAATGATCATGAAGTTTTGAAGAATATTGTTTTAAGAGCTGAAGTAGAGTGTTAGATATGTTCACTTAAATAATCTACCTAGAAAATTAATTTAATTTCTTAATTATTTTTTTATATTACAATTAAATTATGTTAAATTACTATGTGTATGTTAACTAATTAACTTTTTTAAGAAAATTGAAATGTAGAATATGGAGGGCTGTGCGGTTTAGACTCAAAGGTGCAGAACATTTGAAACTTTTATTATTATTAGTTAAAATTATGCTATGCACAATTTATTTGTAGGGTTATGGAGCTTTTAAACTTATTTTATTTGTTCTTGGCATCAAATTTAAGTTTATTAGTGAAACTTTTGGAGTTTGTTGGTATACAATTTGTGAACTAATTTAACAAATTGATAATGGTAATTGAGAACATTAGTAACTTTCACTACAACAAAAATCCTCATTCAAAGCGCTTAAAAAACGCCACAAATCACCTTTTGTGACGTTTTTCAACTCCCACAAATGAGGGGACCACAAATAAATTTAGGCACTTGAAAAACGCCACAATTGATATATCTATAAATAAAAAATAACTTTCCAATAGGTCAGCCATCTCCATCCTCCTATACCAAGCACGCTTAACATTGAAGTTTTTTTAGTTATGTGGATCCATTGAGCTTTTTATAAATTTATAATACTAATAATACAATAAATGTTTTATATCATTATCAAGTTATAAAACTTAATAGTATTTTTATTAATTTTTTTTAAAAAAAATATTAAATTTAAAATTTATTAATAAAAAATATTTTTTAAAAAAATATTTTGTGGCGGTTCATATAATGAACTGTCTCAATTATGTCTTTTGTGGTGGTTCACAAAGTGAACTGCCACGATCCAACTCAATTTGTGGCGGTTCACGTCCACGAATGATATAATTATAGCGGTTTTTTAATATACCGCCACAATTGATACGCCATAAAGAGTTAAAAATGTTGTATATTTCTCATATGTATAGGTTTGTTTTATTATATTGGTTTTGGAATGATTATTTTGTCAAATAAGTGATTTAAAAAAAATTAATAATTGAATTGTCAAATATGTCAAATAGGATGAAGATTTTCCCTTATTCAATTTTTTCACTAGAAATAAAGATATGTAGATATGAATTTTACTCTCATTAACTAGTGTGTCTAATTAATGGATGCAACAATTCATTATACAGGGTGGGTATAATTTGAAATCCAAGTTGGCAACTGGCAGAGATAAGAAAGCAAGTTGGTGACTACCTGCCAAATTGGATTTTTGAAAACAATGAATTTTGAAGATGATGTTTTGTTTGTTGCATTCCATTTGCATGAGTGAATGACACTTTGATTGTAACACATTTGCGAAAACTACTCATATTACATATGTATCATGAGTTTATAAATAAATAAATAAATATCATCTCTCGAACATGAAACCTTTCATCTAACCTTTTACAAATTTTCTTAAGAAAGTACTTTATTAACGTAGAAAGTGATTTGCAATCTACTTTATACAAACCCTCCTCGAAAATTAATTTATACAAATCCATTTATAATAGTAATTTATTAATATAAAAAAATTATTTACTTGATTACCGGTTAGAAAAATAAAATTTTCAATTTTTATATAAATAATAATATATTTATATGCGTTAAGACTGCATAAAAAATTTTTAAACCTAGTATTCTTTAAAGAAAATTGAGACTAATGTCTTCCTTTTTGAATTTTCTAGTAAAAAAGTAAGGTTGAAAGAACATAAGAAAGTCTTTTTTTTTTTTTAATTAATTAATTTATTTATTTATTTTTTTTACAAATAGAATGATTTTAGAATAAAAAGGGTTCACTAGAAAAACTTAATTGTATCGAAAAGTGTATTTGTAAACTGTATTAGAGATAATAATGGGAATTAATTAAGGGATATATGGAAATAAGGTTGGATAGCACTTCCATAGGCAAGTTGGTCAGTTAGGTAGCTAAATATTTACCCATACCAAAATACAGTTAGAATTCTAATCATTTTAGAGTTGGTTCACATACTGCAATCTAATAAAGGTCGGTAATTTGTCCTCTCGAATATGAACACACAAGCAATAAAATACTTGGGCCATAAGGCTTCGATCGAACAATAATGAATAACTAAGAATGCGATAGTATGATATGAATACCATAACCCAAAAAATTGGGCCGATAGCCTAATTCCACCAAACTATATCAAAGATCCAATTTTGTTAGCTCCTTAATTCGTTGGCATTAGAAGTATCAACACATGATTCAACTTAGTAAATGTATATTATACGAAACTTTCGAAACCTTTCCATCGAAGGTAAAAATCTCTCAAATGAAAAAAAGATATTTTATATAGAAGATAAGCTCAATAAATTATAAATTTTATATACTAATTTATAATTGTGTTAATTTTTTTTTATATTAAGAAATGAATACTTTATATATATATATATATATATATTAAGTGTTAAAATAATGATCGGGAGTATTATAAATTAATATATATGTTATAGACCGTATTTGTAATTTATGGTAAACTTTTAGGATAATTTATTTATTTATATTAAAAATTTATAATTTATTTATTTATTAGAATAAATAATCGACTATTTCATTCAACTAATTACAAAAACATAAATATTAATTGAAAATAATTTATTATGAGCATAATGTTTTGACTTATTTAGGGGGTTAATATAGATCCAAATCATCCAAAAATTTAAACCTAAACAAAATAATATTGAGATGTTTGATGACTCCATTTCTATGGTCATTCTTATTCATACTAAACCAAATATCCAAATGTTCACCAATTAATAATATGATCTATAATAAAGTTATAATAAAGGTAATTTAAAGAAAACAAAGTTACATGATTTATTGTATGACAAATATTCTTCTGTATTTGAAGGATACTATAACTCATATTAATTATAACAAGCCTGTATTGATGAATAACTAATTCAACTACTTAGTTTAAGTTTGTTGCCTCACCAACAGAAAATGAGGCAAAATGGTTGAAATATTTATTACTTGAATTATGACCGCAACGCAAGCAATACGAGTTGTCCTCCCATATGGCGGTATTTAATAAGATTTATAGTGGAAATATTACTACTTTACAACATTAATATATATAAGATTAAAAGATATTTGCACTGATTTTTTAATTAAAAGAATATTATAAGATAATAATTTCAAAAGTTAAGGAGATTGAAATGATTAAAATAAATTAATTGTTAATTAAGTAAAAATTATTAAATTAACTGTCAATTAATTAATTTAAGAAATAATAATAATTTATTATTAATAATAAATCATTATAAATTTTAAAATCAAAATGGATATATTTTTTTAAGTAAATATAATTGAAAAATATTTAATATGAAAAAATGTTATTATAAAATATTCACTAAATTCGACCATCTACATTATTATTTATTAATATTAATTTTCTTTTTTAAGGAGGGACAACAAGTAGCGAGTAGAATGTTTATTTTTATGTTCAAATAAAAGAAAATAAATAAGTGAAGGTGCATGGTTGGTAGGCAAGTAGTAGAGTGGTGTGCCTTTCAGGATTTGACTTTCACATTTTCATTATTTCTATTGCAACCCCCAACGTATCTTCTGCTTCGTCTTAACTCACAAAAATGCAACCTGTCTACTCATGTAATCATATTTACGGATAAATATCCACTTTAAATACCCCCAGTTATATTAATTAGATTCAGAAAAACCATGTCGTATAACTAATTATTGAAGAACCTATTCTTTTTATAAAGAAATAAAAACAATAGTATTAAGTCAAAGTTGGCGGTTGAAGCCAAAAATGTCTTATGTTATAACTAATTATTTATAGAATTTCTATTGGCTCTTTGTCCTAATTCATAACTCAAAAGTCAAAATCATGTAATACTCGTATGTATTTTTGTTTTAAATTCATTTACAGATGTCTAATTGAAATGGCATGCATGAGGGAGTAGGGTCCACGTGGGTGATGGTTGGAGTATTTGAAGTCAACAAAATCAACTTCTTCAATATTCTTTTCATAGCCTAGCGGCTTCACTACTAATTTATTCAAAATTAAGATGAAATAAAAATGATTAGTAAATAAGTGGGTCAATGGAGAGATGGGATACGATCACGTGGTTTGACCCGGAAAAGACGATAACACATTGCATGGAAGAACAGCAGTCAAAGATGTAAAAGTGACTTTTGCTATTTTGTCTTCAGGATTGATTTTGTAAAATGTTTGCATGGAATGGAATGGTTCTGATTACGATTTGATTTGTTTGACTATTTTAAAAGATATTCAATATGCATAAACAAGTTGTATATTTTTTTGTGATTTTATATGAGATTGGTTTATAATAAGATGGTAGAGGTTCATATAAACAAAACGAAAAATTCCTTTCTTTAGCCATAGTTTTTGAAATTTTGAAGCTGTTATACAAATCATCTTCGTCTTTCCAGTTTCACAGTAACGAACAAATTAATCATAATATTTTTTTATTGTTTTGAATTAAAAAAAAATTAAATAATTTTTTTTTAAAAAGAAATTTAAAATAGTTTAAAAAATATGAACTATTTAGATAAGTAAAAGCATTTATAGTTTTCATTTTTAAAAAATATGAAAAATATAAATAGAAAATTGAAGCAATATTAACAGATGTATGAACAAGAATACACGGAACAAACAAGCACATTACGTGGTTCACCTCAAAAGAGGCTAATCCACGGGATCTCATCGACGAACTGAGAGATCAATAGCACTAGAATTCAGATCACAAAGACCACAAGTACATCATGCAAATTATACACTCAGAAATCAAACAAAGAAACACAAAGAACCCTAAAATCGAAAACCCTAGCCGAGCAGGAGGAGGAAGATCAAATTCTCTCTCTAAAAGCTGCAGAGATAAAACATAACATATTTATAGCTAGGGTAAGTAGCGGCAGTCGGGTATCTAGAAGAAAGGCGCGGATCTGAGGCGGGTCAAGAGTGGAGCGGGTCAGAGAAAGAGCCAGCCTGCTTCAAGGAGTCAACATAAGAAGAAGTCCACATAAGGCCCAAAAACAAGCATGGCCCAAAGTCAACATATCCAACAAAGTACAAAGTTTGTAGAATGTAAATATTACAAAAATACTTCCCCGAATATTACATTCTACAGATATACAAAAATGGTCTAAAACATCCTCATTTTTCATCACTGTGCCTCCGTGCCTCTCTCAGTTTTAAGTGTTTTGCATCACTGGTCCATTTCTTCTAGTATTAGACTCGGCAGATATGAAGAAAGTTCCTACAATACAGAAACTTTTTCTAGGATACTACCTTGGTGCCCATATCAAAAGGATTTTCATCTGTTGGTATCTTTTCAACCTGCAGTACACCATTTAACACATTCAGTCTAATGAAATGATATTTGACCCCAATTTGCTTGGTTCTGTCATGATAGACAGGGTTCCTACTGATATGGTAGGCTCCCTGGCTATCAGTGAAGACTGTTGCTTTGGAGCCAAGTAATTTGATTTCCTGAGGAAGCCCATGTATCCAGATCCTTTCTTTTACCCCTTCAGTTAAAGCAATATACTAAGATTCAGTGGTACTCAAACCACATCAAATTGCAATTTGGATCTCCAGGAAACACAATTTCCACACACAGTGAACACATAGGCAGTCATAGATCGTCTGAATTCAGTATCTTTTGCAAAATCAGAATCAGTATAGCCAATAATATTCACAACATCAGAATGCTTGCTATATTCTAAACCAAAATCAACAGTGCCTTTAATATACTTGAAGAGTCCGTTAATAGCATTCCAATGTTCAAGCCTTGGTTTCATATGTATCTGCTTAATATGCTTATTGAATAAGCTGAATCAGGTCTTGTACAGACCATAGCATACATGATGCTGCCAATGACTTCAGGAGATGGAATGTTATGAAGGATATAATCATCATCACAGAGTTTATTATCAAGTTTGTGACTTGCAGATAGAGGCAAACTATTCGGTTTAGCATCACTCATATTAAAATTGTTCAGAATTTTGTACAAGTAATTTTTCTGATCAATGCATAGAAGATTATTACCTCTGTCACGAGATATAGACATGCCAAGGACTTTGGAGGCTTCCCCCATATCCTTCATGTCAAATTCTTTATTCCGATCAAGTTTGACAGTGGCCTGATACTGCATTTTAGAACTCATTAACAGAATGTCATCCACATACAATAACATGAATACAGGTGAATTATCAACAGACTTGTAATACAAGCAAGCATCATACATACTCTGTTTAAAGCCCATTTTTCCTGCATTAACATTAAACCTTTCATTCCATTGACGGGGTGATTGTTTCATACCATACAAGGACCTTTTAAGGAGACACACCTTGCCACCAGGTTTGACAAACCCTTCAGGTTGGTCCATGTAGATTTCCCTGTCAAGGAAGCCATGGAGAAAGGCTGTTTTGACATCCATCTGCTCTAGTTCCCAGTTAAAATGAGCAACTAAAGACAACATGATTCTGATGATAATATACCAAACTACAGGAGAGAATACCTCTGAGAAATCAATCCCTGCCCTCTGGGTAAACCCTTTGGCATCTAATCTAGCCTTAAACCGGCCTGAATCAGAAACTGGTAGGTTCTCCTTAACCTTGTAAATCCACTTACAGCCCACTAATTTCTTAAGTTTAGGTTTCTCCACCAGATCCCAAGTATGATTCTTCATCAGAGAAGCTATTTCCTCATCCATAGCATTCTTCCACTTGATTGCATTTGGACAGTTAATAGCTTCTTGATAAGAATTTGGAACGAATTCTGATTCAGTATACGTGTTAAGAGCATAGATCACAAGATTTATATCAACATAATCATTATATTTTGATGGCATCCTAGTGTTCCTCCTAGGTCTATCTTTACTTAGGAGATAATCATCCAAATTGTGCTCATGATATGTTTAATCTACATTCCCATTAGGATGATTCTCAGGATTTTCTAAAGTATCAGTCTCAGATGGATTAGGAAGATGTTTAGACTCACTGCTAGTTCCATTGTCACTGACCCTATGGCTATCAGGCTCAGTAATAGGCACACCAGAATCAATACCAGGCTTGGAATCCTCAGGTTCTATTGGTTTGATGTCAAAACTGGAGAGATCAAGCTGCTTGTACAGAATAGGATTAGAAGACTCAGAATCAAGGAATCCAGGAAATTTAGTCTAAAAGAAAACAACATCACGACTTATAATAAATTTGTAACTGGATTTATCCTTAAAGACAAGCCTGTAACCCTTAGTACCAGCCTGAAAACCCATGAACAAACCAATAAGAGATCTAGGATCGAACTTATCAAATCTTTGATGAGCTAAAACTTTACAGCCAAAGGTCCTAATGTGACTAAAACTAGGAAGTTTTCCATACCAGAGTTCAAAAGGAGTCCTATTGTCAATAGAGGAAGAATGAGACCTATTTTTAAGGTAGGTGGCATAACTCAAAGCTTCCCCCCAAAAGATCTTAGGAAGACAGGCTTGGAATAAAAAACTTCTAATTCTTTCTAGAAGGGTTCTATTCAACCTTTCAGCAACCCCATTTTGCTGAGGAGTATACCTAACAGTCCTATGTCTCCTAATCCCGGATCCCTCACAAAACTTGTGAAATTGTTCATTGCAAAATTCCAGACCATTGTCAGTTTTAAAACATTTGATTTTCTTTCCAGTTTCATTTTCTACTAAAGATTTCCAAATTTTAAAATTTTCAAATACTTCAATTTTGGATTTTAACAAATAAGTCCAGCAAAATCTTGAAAAATCATCAGTAAATGAAAGAAAATATTGACAGTTGCTAAATGTTTTGGTTATTGTAGGACCCCACAAATCAGAATGAATGTATTCAAGAACAGCTTTTGATTTAAAATCAGTTTTTGGAAATGGTGATCTGGTTTGTTTAGCAAGAAAACATTTTTCACAAGTAGGAATGACATAAGGAAAGTCACTCTCAATTAACCCCAGTTTCTGAAGTTCTCTAAGACTGCCTAAACCTATGTGGCCTAACCTTCTATGCCACATCAAAGCCTTACTGATGGAATCACTAAGTTTGATTTGGGTAGCTAGAACCTCTAAGGTTGATCCTTCAAGAATGTATAGGTTTCCTACCCTATTCCGTATTAGGTCTATTTTATTTGATCCAGGTCTAGACATTTCTACCAACTGGTTCTTAAACACACACTCAAAACCCATCTCACCCATCTTACTCACAGACATAAGGTTCCTCCTAAGTCCAGGGACATATTTGACATCTCTACTGGTTAAAGTTCTACCATCATACTATTTAATGGTTACATTTCCTACCCCAACTATGTCACACCTATGGTCAGACCCCATGACAACAAAGCCCCCTTTAATAGACTCAAGGTTTGAAAACCAACTCCTATTTGGTGATATATGGTGTATACAACCAGAATCAATCACCCAATCAATCAAGGAATTATCAGGAATGGCAGAATTATTTAACTCAATCACAGCAGTAAAACCATCAACAAAAGGATTAAAAACAGTAACAGTATTAGATGCAGCAGGTTTAACAATACCATTTGCTTCATCTCTCTTCTTCTGGAAGCAATCCTTAATAAGATGATTAGCCTTTTTACAATAATAGCACTTCCTCTCTTTGTTGCTACCATTTTTACCCTTACTACCGTCCTTCTGTTTGTTATCAGTCTTATTCAAATTATTTTGGTTAGCAGCAGGTTTCTTACCCTTCCCCTTAGTCCTATGGCTAGTGTTAGGCTTACTAAGGAATAACCCCTCATTATCCTTTTTTATCATCTCCTCACCTACAAATCTGAAATTAAGGGCATCCATGATATCCTTAGTGGTTTGAGATTTCTTATTAAAAGAAATAAATTCTTTAACAACACTATGGGACTCAGGTAAAACATGAAGAAGGACCATAGCTAGATATTCATCACTAAGCCTCTCATCTTCTTTTGTCCTACTATTCAGATCCTGAACTAAACTTTTAAACATAGCCAAGTTCTCATTTACCGTCTTATTAAGGGCAAACCTAAAGCTAAACAATTTATGAAGGCTAATAATCCTATTTGGAATATCAGATTCTAAATAGTTAGCTTCTAATGCTTTCTAGAGAGAGTCAGCAGTCTTAACATCATTCATGGCAGTTAAAACATCATCAGATAAATGCAATAGTATAGTATGATATGCACGTTTGGCCATTCTAACCTTATCAGTGTCAAAAATACTAGAAGGATAGTCATTATTCACTGCCCCTTCTATGCCATGGTGAACCAAAACAGATAACATTTTCTTTTGCCACAAAACAAAATCTTGAGATCCATCAAAGACCTCAATGTTTATTGGATTGGTACTAGAGGATTAAGAAGACATTTATAAAGAATTTTTGTAACACCCAAACTCCCGGCCCGAATGGAGTGGATCCCAGGGACTCGGATGCTACATTACAGAGGCGGAGGACAAATTCGAAATGCGGATTAAGTGAAAATAAAATAATGCACCATACATTCGGGTTGACACGAATAATAATTGAATACCAAATTAACTTGTAAATAAATAAGTTCATAGGTGTGTAAAATAACAACTAGTTCACATGTCTCAAATATTCATTTAAAATATAATATTAAAATAATAAAATAAATGCATGGCTGCGGAAAACCAAAACAAGCTCACATGTCTCAAATATCCAATTTATATATATATATATATATATATATAATACATGGTGCGAAAAATCATATAAAATTCACATGTTCCAAAATAATAAAATATAGGTGTAATATGACTATGATAACCTAAGTCACTTATCAAGTGCAATTACCAAAATAATAATAATAATAATAATAATAACAATAATAATAATAATATACTAATAATAATAGTAATAATAATAATAATAATACATCTCGAATATCCAAAAATCAAACTCAAAATCAAACTCATGACCGAATCGTTTAAATTTCAAAGTCACAATCCAAATAAAAATCAATTACAAAATTCGAGAGACATAATGATCAAAATGAACCAAAGGAAAAAAAAATAAAATGCAAGTCCAGATGCCCATGAATTATGCAACACACGATTTTCCTGCTGATCACCTGATTAGCCTGAACACAAAATTTTGTATGTCGTCCCAAACGGGAGGACAATAAAACAAAACAACAAAAGCAAAATTACATCAGTCACTGGGACTGGTTAGCAAATCAGAGAAATAATAGACCACAACATTCTAAGACAGAAAAGGTTACCCGCGAACGGGTATAAACAAATAGGTATTTAATGCGAAGCTAGACTCGGAGAAGGTAACAGATTCAGGTTCAGGTAGCAATATTATCCTACGACTGTACTTAGTTAATTAATTCATGACAGGGTTCGAATTTCAAATTTTAGAGTTCCAGACTTACGGAGATCCACTAACTCAGGTTGTGACTACTAACTGATATACGAGTTTATTAAATCAAGTTATACGGGTTTATTAAATTAAGTTATAACAAATAGACTCTAAGGCTTATACTTGAATTGAATTATTTACACCAATATCGAGACATGCTCATATGGTACACTAATTTATGTTATTAATGACCTAGTCATATGACACACTTATTCAAGTTTTTAATGACCTAGTCACATGACACACTTTTTTCAAGTTTTTAAAGACCTAGTCACATGACACACTAATTCAAGTTTTTAATGACCTAGTCACATGACACACTAATTCAAGTTTTTAATGACTTAGTCACACAATACACTACCATATACAATGTACTTATACTTAATTCACTAACCAAATTAAAATCAACACATTAACCGATTATGAAGTCCAAGTTGGATTACCAGTTTCCACTAATTAAGTTTGACATCTATGTGGCTAGGATCATTTCATAAGGTTGTTAAATTTGACCTCTAGATAAGACCACAGCTTCGACTTAGATCCTATGCAAGCATAACTCAAAGCAACCAAGCCAATTATTCAAGAAAAATAATTACCAAATATATTTACACTCACACCAAGATTTCTAATTAAGTGGTTCATTGGCAATCCTACAAACTAACCATTTATTTTAAGGGCACAGATCAAAACAGATTCTCAGATAATAAATAAAATTTGATTTCAGCTAACAAAAACTGTAACTTTACCAGCTTAAGCAATTAACCAGAATTTCAAACAGTTAATGTAAATAAAGTCCATTTATCCCAAATATTACATACAAAATATCAGAGTTCAGAATATGTAAATTATGGTTTCGATTAAACAGCCCATCCTAGATCAGTTAGCAAATCGGGACAGAACAGAGGTGATCCGAAGATCCAAAATTGGTTCAAAGATCCAGAACAGAACAGAGGTGATGTCGTCGCATCCAGAGATGGCCGAAGCCTCAGAATATAATTAAGGGCAGAACTAGGCCCGCACGCGTTAGTGTGTAGAAGAACTTCTAATTTTTCCCTATGGCATGCTGGTCTCATGTAACTTATCTATGGATAGGGCTTATTTATCTTGCTTAACGTTTAATTAGAAAATTTAGAATTTAATAGAATAAATAATTAAGGCCACAACCAAGTCTATACTAACCAACGGATTATTCAGCAGCAGCATTATAACAGTAACAAAATAAAATCCCATGATACCTAAGTCTCTTATTTTAAGACATGCACTTAGGTGTGGATTTCTAAACAAATTTATTTGTCCAAAGCAAATCACATGACCTATTTAGTTTTTTAAGACATATTAAATGTATAAACATATTCGGCTAAACATGTGACTATCACAATTATCATACCATGCATTGATTCAAACAATTCCCAAGCATAAAAATCACTAATTAAAGACAATAAAGCTGAAATACTAACCAACAAAGAAATTTCCACAACTAAGCCTATAGGCCCCGTTCCACGGTTCCAGTAGCACCAGCACCATCACCTGACGGTCACAAAAAAAATAACCAACACCAAAAATAATTACAACATGATCGAGAACCAAAACAAAGTATGAAGAACCAAAATTAACAGGGTTAGGGTTACTAGTGACTTTGAGACATCTTAAACGAATTTCAAATCAGAGAGGTTTTATTTTTCTTTTTCTTTTAAATCAAACATATACTAACATCCCATTAATGGGAATGAACATTTACATCAAAAGGAAAAGTAGATTGGAGGGTTACCTTTGAGTCGGGGTGTGTGTGGAAAAATCAATCGAAAGTTGTCTAGGGATTGAAATCCTAAACTTTACCAATTACGAGAAATAAATTCAATATTTGATAAAATAAAAAAAATGAAAATCATTGAAACAAGAGGTGAGAGTCTCTTACCTTGACTACGAAAAAAAACCTAAATGGTTGCTAGGTTTTGTAAAAGAGAAAATGAGAGAAAAATAGAGTTTTTATAGGTCTCGTAAATTGAACTAGTCACATGACTAGTAATTTTTCAAATTAGTCCATATTATCTTATAATATAATAAATCAACTTTTTCTTATTTATAAATTCAAAGTAAAAATCCATTTGTTTTGTAAAAACACTCTAACTTGATAATGGAGATTTTTTTTGGAAAAAAAAGAAGAAATTTTTAGGACAATTCAGATGTCTCAAATTCAACGATACCCTACAGTTTCGGACACGATTTACGGTCAAAACACCAGGAAAAAAATCACCCGGTCTAACGGCTGTGACAATTTTTGTTCAGAGAATGTTTAAAAAAAAGTCTTTATAGTATACTGACACTAATAGGAATGCCAATGACAGTATGATGCACAATATTCATAAAGAATAAACAAATCAATATCAGATGTACAAAACTATGTCACAGCACAAACAAATCACTCAGATATTCACACAGAGAAAGATCAAATAATATCCAAATAATTCCCAAGGGTTGAGAACCTCAAACAAGTCAGATTTTCATGTTACTGACACTATTTGGGTCTTTTAACAAGAACTAGGCTTGTGACCTACAGCCACGTTCAAACAAGCCAGTCTGTTCCGTACTGGCAGGCGGTTTGAGGCTTTAACAAGCTACTAAGACTTGTACCTCTTCAGCCAAGGTTCTCAACCAACCCAAAGATACACAGTACAAAAATCACAAAGTAAAAGCAGAGAAGGAATTAAAGATGGAGTTTAGGGTTTAGAAAGGCTCAGTTCTCGCTGATAACTGGTAAATCAACCTTAGCAGGCTCGATTTTCCTCCTAGTGCCCCGGAACCTCTCTTAGGGTCACCCTTCTAGTTTCCTCTTCCTCTCCTTAATCTTTTATTCTTCTCAGTCACCTCCAAAAGCTACCTCTCACTTGCACAAACTTGTTAGAAACAAGAAATGACAGGAAACAACAAAATATCGAACAAATCATAAACTGCTCTGTTAGGGTTTCACTAAACTTGAGTCGTTGCTAACAATAAACCCTAGATCTACAAAGATGGAAGACAGGTAGTATCAGTAAACAAACAAATAAGAACAATGAACACACAGAAACACACAAGATCACAAAGATCGAACAAATCACCAAGAAACCACAAAGTATTCACAGATCTATAAACCATAGATCACAGAGTTTAACAAACAAGCTCTTACCTGGAGCTCTGATACCATTTTGAAGCAATATTAATAGATATATGAACAAGAATACACAGAACAAACAAGCACATTACGTGGTTCACCTCAAAAGAGGCAAATCCACGGGACCTCAACGACGAACTGAGAGATCAATGGCACTAGAATTCAGATCACAAAGACCGCAAGTACATCACGCAGATTATACACTCAGATATCAATTAAAGAAACACAAAGAACCCTAAAATCGAAAACCCTAACAGAGGAGGAGGAGAGAAGATCAAATTCTCTCTCTAAAAGCTGCAGAGATAAATTATAACATATTTATAATTAGGGTAAGCAGCCGCAGTCGGGTATCCAGAAGAAAGGCGCGGATCTGAGGCGGGTCAAGAGTGGAGCGAGTCAGAGAAAGAGCCAGCCTGCTTCAAGGAGTCAACAGAAGAAGAAGTCCACACAAGGCCCAAAAACAAGCAGGGCCCAAAGCCAACAGATCCAACAAAGTACAAAGTTTGTATAATGTAAATATTACAACAAAAATAATTTGAAAAATATTTCAAAAATCAAGAGTTTTTGAAAAATAACCTTACAAACATAGAATTTTAAAAAATAAGTGTATAAAATTGAAAATATCTACTCTCATTTAATATATTTATTAATGACAGTCAAAAATTTCATTTTTAGACAAAAAATTAAAATAAAAATTTGTTAACCCATCAGTATAACTCTTTCAAAACTAAACATTTTATAAAAAATTTTACTTGTACTAAATCAAAATGATAAAATATTCTAACTAATAAAAATGAAATAAAATTTTAAAAAAAATAAAAGTTATAAAAACAAATTTAATCAAAAACCAAAAATACCTTCAAACTCTTCACCTTCCTCACTCGACCATTTGAAACCCAACCGTTTGAACCCAAATCTAAAATTTCACTGAAAATTCAATCTAGCTCTCTCTCAAAATCTGCTTTAACCTCACATTGTTCCTCTTACATTTATTGCTTCTTCAATCATCGAATCTCCCACATTCAAACCATTTGATTGATTCTATGGCGAAGAAGACATCTCTAAGAAGAAAACAGTCACAAGTGGCTATGCCGATAGGCCAACCGTTACTGAAAAGTTCATGGGTAAGAAAAGGAACGTAGTAGCGGCAGCGACGAAGAAGACATTTGTCTAGATGACGATGGTTAGGAAGCCAAAAATAGAGGTTAGTTTTTCTTGGTTTGAAGTTTGGATTCTAATGATTAAGCTGTTATGGTTTTAATTATGGGTATTTTGTTACTGAAGTTCATGTTATTAGTTTAATTTTTGTGAAAATGATACATGTGTGTTCAGTTTTAATTTTTTTTTTTCAATCTGAGTAATGGTTAGTTTATAGGTTTTGTTTGGTTTGATTTGTTCTTACATATTTTATTTGGTTTGATTTGGTTGATTGAGTTTTCTGATTGGTGATTATGTCATACTCTGTTTACTTTGTTTAGTATGCTTCCCAGACTTAACCCCCGAGAAATTAAGGAAATATATTATGCTTGTTGGTGTGACATACCGGGAAGCCAGTTTTGTAGTTTGCTTCCCGGTTTGGTGCATCGGAAAGCCATAAAATTTATAGATATTATTCGATCATTGGTACCGGGAAGCATAAGTTAATATAATTTATGCTTCCCGGCATCAGTGACCGAGAAGCATCCATGACTTTTATGGCTTCCCGGTGCACCAAACCGGGAAGCAGACTATAAAACTGGCTTTCCAGTGTGTCACACCGGGAAGCATAATACATTTTCATCAGCTTCCTGGTCCTTAACACTAGGGAGCAGAATGTATTGTTAGAATTTTTAAATTTTAGTACTCAAGTTATATGTTTAATCCATAATGATTTTTGTGAGAGTATTTTTTTTTAAGTTCCTAAAAAGGTACATTTCATAGATGGGAGGTACTTTAAGTACTCAGTAAAGGAATTCGATGAGGCTAAGCTTAACACTTATGGGCAGCGTATGGTAATGGATCTTATTGAATCAAAGTTGGAGGAATTCGATTTACTTAATGAATGGAAAAATGGACCATTCAATCACTTCTTGCATATTCACTAGATGAAGGGGGCATATCCATGCAACTTCATTTTGGGCATCATTTCTAATGAGTTGGAAGGGAAAAATTGCAAGCTCGACGAGGTTTGGTTTGGAATCCGCAATAAGGCAATTCGGTTTGGTAAAGCATAATTTGCTTTGATTACCAGATGAAGTTTGGGTAGATTTTCAAGAATCTAATGAGAATAACTAGAGGACCTAAGTTTTTAAATTCTAATTACAGTCGGTTCATTAAGCTATAGGAAACTCAACATGTATCAGACGTTATGAACTGGTTTAGGACGCAAACTGCTGAGGATATGAATGTGTTTGATGAGTTGAAGATATGTTATACGATCTTCGTTAAGAAGTTCTTGATGGGTCCTGAAGGGAAAAAGCTAATGAAGAAGCATTATGGTATATGGTGGAGGATCTGGAACAGTTCTATCGCTTTTCATGGGGGACATTCTCATATTCGTACACAATTCACAAGCTTGGGAATTGCCTACAAGGCATGGCACAAAGCGTGAAGACATTTAACTTTTATGGTTTTCCTTGGACAACAGCGGTAAGTAAATTTGTAATTCGTACAAGTATATTTGGTATAATACAGCACATATTGATTTGTTATTATTTTGTAGTGGTCTTTATTAGAGATTTCTCCAAATTTGAAGGACTTCTTGAAAGCTCAAGTGGACAAAAAAGCTCTGGAGATTCCTATATGTCTCAAGTGGAGAAGAATATAACTTGAGCAGCTACCATTCAACATTAACTTGTACATTAACTTTGGACTTTTTTTTTTAGTCATGCAACTGCTACATTGGAAGCATAAGAAAAATAAAATGAAATAATCATTTATAATACAACTATTTTCCAATTATCACATTCTTTAAGAAGTCACTGAGAGAGAAGACTAGAAAGAGTACAAGACATGACACATATTGGCTTCTCCAGAATGGAAATTAGTGTTTATTCGAGGCCAGGTAGGTGTAATACACAGCAGGCAATCTCCATGTTATATTGTTGTGAATGCAACTGTAATGCGGAAATAGAAAAGAAAAATAACACAGAGAGTTATAGTGGTTCGGCAATGTGCCTACGTCCACTTTGCGGCTCCTCACCTTAGAGTTATATTATGTGTTTCAATACTGAGCTTCTATACTTTAACGTTAGGCATTACAATAAATATATAGTGTAACCCTAGTATAATAATTACACATAAATCCCTAAACTCTCCTGAATCCTAACCGCACACCGAACTTCCTAGTAATATTAAATTAGCCAAACACAACAATCTCCACCTTGGCGAATTCACCCCTTAGGAAATAACAAGTAGCTCCACCTGGATAAGTTCGAGTCGTCCTGCTTTACTAGCAACTTGAGACATTAACCAAGTCCAAGCAATGCTTGAACTTGTCTGCAATGATAGTCTTCGTCAACATATCCGTTGCATTCTCAGAAGTGTGCATCTTCTGAAGATCTATGTCACCTGAACTAATCAGCTCCCTAATCTTATGATATCTTACATCAATATGCTTCGTTTGAGCATGATATATCTGGTTCTTTGCCAAATAGATGACACTCTGACTGTCACAATATAAAGGAACCCCATGTTGCTGAATACCCAGTTCTTTAACCAACCCTGTAAGCCACAATGCCTCTTTTGCAGCTTCAGAAACTGCCATGTACTCAGCTTCAGTTGTAGACATAGCCACTGTAGATTATAACTGAGATCGCCAACAAACTGGACCTCCTGCAAGATAGAAAACATAGCCTAAAGTAGACTTCCTATTATCAACATCCCCTGCATAATCCGAATCTACGTACCCCACAACTGATAGTACATCCTCTTGTCTACCAAACATGATACCATAATCCATGGTACCCCTCAAATACCTGAAAATCCACTTGACAGCATCCCAATGTTGCTTCCAAGGATTTGCCATAAACTTACTCACTACACTCACTGCATGAGCTAAATCAGGTCTTGTACAGACCATTGCATACATCAAACATCCTACAGCACTTGCATATGGCACCTTTGACATGTCTTCCATTTCTTTCTTCGAAATTGGGCACTAATTAGTAGACAGTTTAAAATGACTCGCTAATGGTGTGCTCACAGCCTTAGCATCTGTCATGTTAAAACTCTTCAGCACCTTCTGCACATAATCTTTCTGAGATAGCCATAACTTCCCAGATGTCCTATCCCTGCGTATCTTCATCCCAAGAATCTTCTTGGCAGCACCTCAATCTTTCATGTCAAATTCTTTGCTTAATAAGTTTTTCAACTTATCAATCTCAATCATATTTCTAGCAGTAATCAACATATCATCCACATACAGCAACAGAAAAATATATGAACCATCTTTCAGGCTCCTAACATATACACAGCAATCATACTCACCTCTAATGTAGCCAATCTTTACCATGTACGAGTCAAACCGTTTATACCATTGCCTTGGAGATTGCTTCAACCCATAGAGCGACTTCTTCAATTTACAGACTAAGTGCTCCTTCCCTGGTTGACTAAACCCCTCAGGCTGATCCATGTAAATGTTTTTCTCCAAATTACCATGAAGGAATGCTGTTTTTATATCCATCTGCTCCAACTTCATGTCAAAATGAACTACAAGACTTAAGACACATCGTTTAGAAGTGTGTCTAACCACTGGAGAAAATATTTCATCATAATCTTCCCCTTTTCTCTGTGTACCCTTTCGCTACTAACCGAGCCTTGAACTTTCCGTCATCCTTCTTTCTGTATACCCATTTTCGCCCAATAACCCGCTTCCTTTTTGGAAGCTCCACTAGATCCCATGTTTGATTCTTATGTAGAGACTCAATCTCCTCAACCATAGCACCCATCCATCTATCTCTCTCCTAACTTTCTAAAGCCTCACTGAACGTAGTTGGATCCCCGCTACTGGTAATAAGTGCATAAGAAAGCATATCCTCAAACCCATACCTCTCCGGTGGTCTGATTGTGTGTCTAGGTCTATCTGTGGCTATACTGTGGTGCTCACTTGAAGTAGAAGCCTCTGAATTTTGACTATTCAATTGTTTAACACTCTTCTCAAATTCAATCTGCACCACATATCTGCTATTTCCATTGTCTGATGTCCTTTGCTTCTTATTCTCCTGAGTACCCTCTAGCATTGATCTTTCGTCAAAGATCACATCCCTGCTAATGATCACATTCTTTCCTGTGGATTCCACAACTTGTACCCTTTAACCTCTTTCTCATACCCGAGAAAGATGCACTATCTAGACTTCGGGTCTAATTTCGATCTCTCATCACTGGAAACATGCATATAAGTCGGACACCCAAACACTCTCAAATCAGAGTAATCAACGTCGTTACCTGTCCATATATCCTCTGCAGTCTTCCTATCCTGTGATAATCTAGGTGATATGTTTATCAAGAAGCAAGCCATACTTACTGCGTCTGCCTAGAAATTCTTAGATAATCCAGCATTCAACCTGAGACACCTAGCTCTTTCAGCAATCGACCTGTTCATCCTTTCCGCCACACCATTCTGTTGTGGTGTCTTGCGTACTGTAAAGTGTCTCTTAATCCCATGCTGTTCACAAAATCTCAAGAATCCTGAATCTTTGTACCAGTCCCATTATCTAAACGCAGACACTTGATTTTTCTACATGTTTGGTTTTCAACTTCAGCTTTCCACACCTTGAATTTCTCAAAAGTCTCAGACTTGTGCCGCATGAAGTATACCCAAACCTTCCTTGAAAAGTCATCTATGAATGTCAGAAAATACACATATCCTACCCGTGATACCTCTTTCACTGGTCCCCAAACATCTGAGTGAATGTAGTCCAACAACCCTCCAGTTCTAAGTGAGCCTGTATTGAATTTCACATTGTGTTGTTTACCCAAAACACAAATTTTGCATAAAATCTAACTTACATGATTTTATACCCTTCAACAAACCTCTTTTGTGAAGCTCCATCATGCCCCGCTCACTCATATGACCTAACCTCATATGCCACAAAACTGTATCATCCTGATCAGACTCAACACTGGCTACTCCACCTACAACTATAGTCCCTAGCAGCCTGTAAAGGTTTCCTAAGAACTTTTGTCCCTTTATTATAACCATAGCACCGTTTGTCACTTTCATCACTCCACCTTCAGACTTAAAACTATACCCTTTAAAATCTAAGGTGCCTAGTGAAATCAGACTCATCCTTAAATTAGGTATATACTGCACATCACCTAGAGTCCTCACACCACCATCACAAGTCTTAATTCTAACAGTTTCTATCCCAACAATCCTACAAGAATTATTATTGCCCATAAGAACTGAACCAGAATTAACTGACTTGAATGTACTGAACCATTCCCTGTGAGGAGTCATATGATACGAACATCCTGAATCAAGTATCCATGAATTTGCTACATGTCTGTGCTATACGAAATAGACAACATGTCTCCATCTGAATCTGAGTTGCACTCAACCACATTTACTGCCTTTGAACCAGAATTGGAACCATTATTAGTACCCTTTCCCTTCCACTCAGGGCACTCTCTCTTTATGTGACCTATCTATTCGCATTTATAGCACTTTACAGATTTCTTACCTCTCGATTTAGACCGAGACCTACCTTCATTCCTTGATTGATTTCTCCCACGATTCTGACTACCCTTAACGAGAAGTCCCTCTGCATGAGAACTTTCTTCACTGGTTTTCTTTCTCAAACTGAATGCTAACAGAGCTGCTGTGACCTCCTCTAGTATCAGAGTATCCTTACCCCATGTAAGTGTCGTGGCCAAATTATCATATAAAGCCGATATGGAATTTAACAAAATCAGTGCCTTATCCTCATCACCAAATTTTACATCAACCCGATGCAAATCCCCGATAAGCTGATTAAACCCGTCTATGTGCTGTCTCAATTCTGTACCCTCTGTCATTTTCATGCCGTACAATCTCTGTTTCAGGAGCAATTTATTGGTCAACGACTTTGACATATAACGATCTTCCAGTTTCTTCCAAACTGCTGTAGGTGATTCTTCATCAATAACTTGGACCATCACCTCATCCGCTAAACAAAGTCTAATTACAGAAACTGTCTTCTGATTTAGTACGCTCCATTCTGAATCCGGCATATCTTTCAATTTTTCTTTTTCTAACACAGTTGCCATTCCTTGATGCACTAACATATCTTTTACCCGTCTTTGCCATAACCCGAAATTTCCAGTTCCATCAAATTTCGTCACCTCAATTTTCGCAGAAGACGAAGTCATCCTAAAGATCTATGTGCTAAGTTTTCTAATTTTCCACAAAAATAAATCTCTAATCTTCCTAGAGAACGAACCTGGCTCTGATACCACTTGTTGTGAATGCAACTATAATGCGGAAATAGAAAAGAAAAATAACACAGAGAGTTATAGTGGTTCGGCAATGTGCCTACGTCCACTTTGCGGCTCCTCACCTTAGAGTTTTATTATGTGTTTCAATACTGAGCTTCTACACTTTAACGTTAGGCATTACAATAAATATATAGTGTAACCCTAGTATAATAATTACACATAAATCCCTAAACTCTCCTGAATCCTAACCGCACCCCGAACTTCCCAGTAATATTAAATGAGCCAAACACAACATATATGTTAGCCTCTCATAGCTAAAAAAGCTCTCTATTCTGTTAATTATAGGCAAGGATAATGTACACAATTCGTTAACAGAACTCACCAACTAAATAATTTCTTAACATGAAACTTATATCAGGTCAAGCATAGTTCGATGCTTCAAAAGGAAACAAACTAAAATACATTGTATTGCAATAGTACCAGTATTGAAATTTAAAATAAGAAATAGGATCAAGATACACACCACATGTTTAAGCAATTCTTCAATGATCTCTTGAGTCTGTCTCAACCTCATGTCAACAATACTAACAGGTAAATCAGCCTCAATCAAGATGTGAAGTGGATCATTTAGGTGCTCATATCCTGGTCTTCCCCTTAGCTTGTCTTTCTTGAGATGAGAAAAGTATAAAAAATGATTGAGCAAACAAACCAAAACCAATCTTATCGGAAACAAATAAATACACTGTACACATAACCATTTTTAATTCACTCACCATTGAAAAATAGCAAATTCAATCAGGACAGGCCAGCAAAGAATTTTAAGAGGAAAATAAGAAAAGCAAATAAAGAGAAAAAGGAACGTTATGCTTACTTTGACGGGATCTTTTATTGAACCCTTCCCTCTAATATACACACGATAGCTGGTAGTAACTTCCACCCGTTTGTGTGAATTGCCTCCAGGGCCAAGAAGACGTCCAACAAAATTGAAATGATAGAAGAAAGAAACAAAGATTAAAGCATTATTATCCATGTCAAGTTTTGGTAATCAACTAATCAATTTCAGCACGATGAACTACAAATCTTAGCTATCAAGCTTACATTGGGCTAAGTATCAACTGGAATTTCCAAATGCAAAATTCTCCTCACTGTATATGCACTAGGGCTAGTAGGAGCAGCACCTTGCCAGTCCATTGTCATTCCAGAAGGTCCACTGAGTCTCTGTTACGTAAAAGTATTGTGTATCTCAGCAATATATAAATGAAATGATAGTCGCTTATTAGTCATCAAGGGATATATAAACATCAAATGGATTTATCCTTCTAAACTGTTAAGGGTCTAATCTGTTGTGCAAGCAGAAATACTTTCACAGGACTTAGTAATTCAATAACCCAAAACCAGCTGTGTTTTAAGGACATAATAGCTTAAAAACAGCTCATGGACACTGTGCAAGAAGAGCACAACCCATTAACATGACACCACAATTAAAGAACACAGTTCTATAATCTTTGCTAATCATCAATAACCTGCAATCTACTCAACAAAAGCTATACCCCATCAACTTTCATGTTAACAGAAACAAAACTGATGAAGAAAGAATCTTTCATCTCTTTTGTCCGCTAAATTGTCTTATCAACTAAGCACTACAGAACCCACACATGAAAAACACTTACAACAGTCAAAGAATACAAATTCTAAAGCAAACACAAATCACAACCTCAATTCATGTTACCAAATTAGTGTTTTCCTATCAGCTTAACTCAACTAAACCATCTCCTTCACTTTCCGTTAACACGAGCATAAAACCAAAAAATGACAAAATCTTCCCACTTATATGTGGGCTGAATTGTCTTGTCAGCCTATCAGATAAACAACTCACTTATGAAGAAAATGAAAACACAAATAAATTAATAATTATTGTATCTAACTCAAGCCATTTATGGTATTCTTTACCTCCAAAGATATGTCCCAACATAGAAAATTCCAATAAGGACTTACGGTGTAAATGCATTTTGAGCAAGATAATTCTCTCTAAAAAGCTTAGCAATCTCCAAATGTAATCTTACCACCTTCGGTCAAAGCATCTTTTCCTACTAACTGCGACAATCCAAGTTGGGAATTCAGCAGCAATATTGAGATGAAATGAAAATAGTAGGAGAAATTGACAACATGTTTCCTATAAGTTATAACTAGTAAAAATTGCAAGTGATATTAACCAACTAGATTCTAATGTTGACATCGATAAGTCCCAAGATCTCTCTATTATATTTCCAACACAATTGTACATCTGTTATCTTCTAATTACTTATAATTCAATGAGACACTACTAAATGTAATGCACAGAACATTGCTAACTTATAAAGTTCAATTCTATTGCATAAACATGCATTTGCTGAAATATCAAGCAAAGGAACAGAAAGTAACAAACATACCTGCACAATGAAAGCACAATTTCATTTAGATCATCTTCTCTCTGCACCACTTCTCTGACCTTAGTTCTGATGTTGATAAAATCTAGATCAAATTGCTCATAGAAAGAATCTAAATCTTGAAAAGACAATAAACAAAAGGTGAATGAAGAAGTAAAACTAAATTCATCTCCATGTAATTCTCTAAATAACAGAGAAAGAGGAATATACATTATACTTCAATGTAGCAATTCAGATTTTAAAAAAGTTTCTAAACACAGTAAAATTCAAGTCAAAACAAAAACTAATAATCATAATCTCAATAACAAATTAAACACACTACAAGCACTAATTCAATCACAACGATGAACAAAGTAAATGTAATCTCTGATTCAAACATAAAAGTAGAAATCAGAGAAAACAAGAGTGAGTTACCTCCATCGAGGTAGAGCACAAGCGGCTTACGAGAAATAGACTCATGAGTTTCAAAGAAACCAGCGTAGTGTTTGAAGTGAACTCCAGGTTGTCCAGGTAGATTCATCACTCGATCTTCATCTCCCTTGAATCTAAGCAAGCAATTGGAGAGCTAACTATTAGTAGGAAGCAGATCTGAAACTGCAAAGTCTTGAATCTTCCATTGGCATGCGATTTGTTGCGCGTTTCGGCTTCGAGAAGAGAGCTTTGGATTTGGATTCATATATTTACGCCGCCACCATAGAAATGTCTCATGCTTCACTCTATTTATTTATTAGTTTTTTTTAATTCTATTGTATCAATGTTTATATTTATATATATATATATAATATACAAAATAATTAAAAAAAACTAATAAAATATATTTACATATATTTCATTTTAATGGTAAAATTTTTTAAATATATATTTAATATATAATGAAAATAAAAAATACATAATTTTAAAATTTTAAAAATTTATCCATAACGTTTCTTTTTTCTATTTTTTTATAACTAATTTATTTTAGACGCAAGTTCAAAAATATTTATGTAAAAATTATATGAATTATATTATTTTAATATAAATATTTTAAATTAAAGTTTTTAATTTTTTAATTACTTTAAAATATTTTTTAATTTAAAAAAAGTATTTATACTTATAAAATGATATAATATTTTAACAATTATATATTTTTTTGAAATGAAATTAATATGGCTACATTCATGGCTTTTGGCAATACCGGATTTGCATTACTAAAATGTATAATTTTTGGTAACTCCATGTTCATATTGCTAAGTGTATTGAATTTTGCAACATGGAATTAATATTGCTAAATATATGAGTTTTGGCAATATTAGTTCTACATTGCTAAATATATGAGTTTTGGCAACATGGGCTTTAAGTTGTTAAATGTACGAATTTTGACAACACGGAATTCGTGTTGCTAAATGTATGACATTTCACTACATGAAAATCGTGTTGCTAAATGTATGACCTTATGCAACATGAATATTATGTTGTTAAATGTATAACACTTCGCAACGCGAAAATTGTGTTACTAAATAGATAACGTTTCACCACGTGAAAATTGTGTTGCTAAATAGGCAATCTTTCACCATGCAAAATTTATGTTGTTAAATCTACGATCTTTCACAATGTGAAGTTCGTGTTGCTGAATGTTTATTTTCTGGAGCAACACGGACTTCGCGAGGTTAAATGTAATGACCCTTAACAACACTGAATTCGTGTTGTTAAATATACAATATATGACAATACATTTAAACCGTATTGCTAAAAATTCTTATAGTAACATGTATTTACAATATGTTGTCATAGGTAACCTATGGCAACATAAATCAATACACGTTGGTATAGGTGTGTTGTCAAAAGTCAAAAATCTTGTAGTGATAGTAACATTTTTTTAGAATTTAAACAAATTCCATAGCTAATTCATAGCAATATTGTTGCTATAGTGCTATGAAAATAGTTCGTACCTAAATTTCGTAGCTATTTTAATATTTTCTTGTAGTGATAACATCAAAATCATATAGACATGCTCACAATTATTAAACTATAAAATATTAAAACGAAAATACAAATCTCAGTTTCATCGACCCGTAAGATAGAATTACTATCTCTTGTGGATTTCTCTAATTAGTAGCCTAATAAACAGTCCACTCCACAAACATATTACAATCATAATACCACTCTAGTAAGGACATTTAGGCACAAATTGAGATTACAACTTTCACTTTATTTTAGAACCAAATTTTAAACTTGTATAAACGATTTAGGATCACTTATCTATCCTTTTTATTGGTGAAAGTTCAAAAATTAAATTCCATAAAGTTCTAAGGTTTAAAAATTACCTTTGGTGGCTTATAGAGGCAAAAAGCTCTTAAACTTCAAACCAAACTCAATAGCTCCTTGGGATGATGAAGAATCTATAGGTTAAGGTATATTGTAGAGTAATTTAGAGATTAATTGGGAAGATGAGATAAAATGGAGATGGGATGTGAGATAAGTTTCGAAGGAAGAAGAGAATGCCGAGGTGAAAAGAAATAGAGGTGGTTTACTGATAGCTGTGAAACTGCCTCACTTAATTGATGGGCTTGGACTGTGTTTTGAACCTAATTATCAATTGTGCACAATTTCAATTCTAGTCCATTTTGTTTCCATCATTTCTGTCCATTTTCGACTCTTGCTCTTTTTTTATATTTAAAATTATGTGTTAAATTGAAATTCAACATCCGATTTTTATTTCTAAATCAAATATTTACTTTCAAATTTAAATCCTACTTTAATATATATATATATATTACGAAAATTAACTTATATATCGATTTAAATTCTCTCCTACCAGTAAAAAAAACGATATTTATATTTAGAACTTATATTTTTATCTTAAACGTGATTTTAGAATTACATAACTTATTATAATCTTAAGTTTTCATTTTAATTTAAAAATAATTTCATCACAACTTTATTTTTAATAATAATTTTTATTTCTTCCCTATTAAAATTTCGAAAATTAAATATTTATATTTACCCAAATTTTTGGGCCGTACATGTAAATGTTACATTGCCTTTGTGATTACTATGAAGTTTGTGACACTACCACCGTATATGGCTATAAATAAGACAAGACTTTGGCTGCTGAATGGATTTTGCTTAGTAAGCTATTTATATTTATTTTCATATCTTCTGAGCATATATTATCTTTATATATTTATTTGGTTTCTAGCATGTACCTTTTTGATCCCATTTCTTCACTTTTCATCAGCATCTTCCTACTTATCCATATTATTCTTTTCCTTTTGTTTAATTTTAATTTTAATTTTTATAACTCAGGATAAACTTGACTCTACATAGATAAGAACCATTTCTTCCCAAATTAGATGGAAGCTGACGATATCATATAAAAACAATATCATTGATCAACAACTTTCCAAATAAGTGCCTATTCACAAAGTCCATATTTTAGATTAAGCAAAGAATTCATGTGATAATAAAACGATGACATAACACATGCTTAATTACATTTGTCGTATCCTCATTTGAAAGAAGCATGCAAATGAAAAGATTCCAAAAATGCAAGTGATTTCGTCACATACGTGTTGCCTCTTGATTTTTCACTATATTCTTTTTGAAGATGACATAATATAATAAAAGTACTGGCGACCGACGTGGCATATCTATCTGATATGTACATTTATATTATATATAAACAAAACCCTCACCAGTGGGAAAGTGAGAATATGTCATTTGATTTTAGAGATAATCACAAACATTATATTATAATCAAAAGTGTTAAATGTAATTATTAAAAACCATTGCTTTTTCACCTGTTGTGGTGATAGTTAGCCACCCATTTCATAAAATCTCCACTAGTAATCTTCTCAGATATTTATTTAGTAACTAACCTCCTCATCTCCTTTTGTTTGGTTGTTTAAGATAAGAGTGGATAATTTATTCAAAAGCAATAGGTGTGGTGTAGGTCATCTTTTTCAACTATATCTATTTTTTTTTTTAACTTATTATTTATTATGATAAACTTGTGTGAAAACATAGCATCTTTAGGTGCGGTGATTTTCATAAATAGTAAGGAAAACTATATATAGTCTTCCTTTAATAATTATAAATAAAATAAAAGGTGTTTATAAATATATATTATTTAAAAATTTAAAATAATAAATATTATCTAATATTGAAATATATATATATATATATATATATTGGAAAAAAAATTTATTTATAACTATAGACTAGATAAAAGAGGTTGTTCAATTCTATATTAAATATAAAGTCAATAAATTATAATATATAAATAAAAAAATATTAGTAAAGGTTTAAGAGAATATAAATTGATATTTTATTTATTTTAATTTATTTGTAACAGGTTATTCTCCGTATAATTTATTTATCCTATTTTTTAAAATTATGGATTTTTTTTTTTTAGTTTTAAAAAGGATTTAATTACCATAAATTTTTAAAAGTATTATTCAATATCTTCAATTATAAAAGTATCTTAATAGGAGAATATTTTAAATATATATAAAATTAAAAATAGTTTTTAAAATAAAAATTGATAAGTTTTTAAAATAAATTAATATCTATACAAAAGTATATGAGAAATTTTTTTAGGTCATAAAAAATTTAAATATATAATTATAGTCCTATTTTAAAAATTTGTAAAACTAAATTTTTATTTTCACTTTATAATCATTCACAAATTGTAACTGTGAAGATAGTTTACCGAATGTGAATCGTAAAAGTTCAGAGATATTTTAGAAAATTCGTCGTATAAAGTAAAATCTAAATTTTAAAAAAAATATTAATTTTATATGTTTCAAAAAGAGACTTATAATTAAAAGATTATTATAATTGTATTTTAAATTTTAAAAAGTGTATTTTAAAAGAATTTTTACAAAATATATTTAAAAAAATAAATTATATTATTAATGATTAGATGTTGTGAATGTTGCTTTCTAAGTGGATTTCCACTTTACATATAAGGTGTCATACACAATATCCATATGCATGCAGTACAACACATGTTCTCACAGTTTGCTATATATATATATATATATATATATATATATATATATATATAATCTGAATGAATGACAACACAATTTGTTTTTCCTTTGTTTTGTTCATTCTAAAAGTTCTGTTCATCAATCACATTTCTTTCTTTCATATTACGATTCTACGAGATTATTAGAAGTGTATTAAGATCCAGATTACCAGGTTACTTTCTGATCCGAATTTATTTTCCAGTTAATATTAAATTGTTTTCTTCTCTTCTACCCCACTTCCGTTTTTATTTTTACAACACGTTATCAGCACGAGTATGCTCTCTGGTTGCCGCTTTACCGGATCTTCCAGATCAGAAAGTGTCTGGTGATGATGTTTTCTTTCTTCTGTATGTTTTGGAAAATTTTGGAAATTATGATGGGTTTGGAAATTTTTGGAAAAATACCATTATTCACCTGAGTTGAATAAAATGGTGGATCTGGAAAGTTTGAAATGATAATATTATTCACCCGAGCTGAATAATTGAACTTTTGAAATTGAATCTGGAAATCTAAAGAATGTGTTCTTATTTTGCAGAAAATGAAAAATCTGAAATTTGAAGAACTAGAAGTTTCTGGGAGAAATTATATGAAATGGTGTGATGATTGCGAGTTAATATTAAAAACCAAAGAATTATTTGGGGCCCTCAATAAGGAGGTGCAAGCCACTGAGGTTGAAAAATGTAAAGTCATGTATATAATTAAAACACATCTTGTTAAGGATCTCAAAAATCAGTATATGAATATAAAAGATCCTGCAGATCTTTGGCGAGCCCTAAAATCCAGATATGATCGCCAAAAGGAAATCATGTTGCCTGAAGCACGTGATGAGTGGGCCAATTTAAGGTTCCAAAATTTTAAAGATGTGAGCGAGTATAACTCCGTCATGTACATGATTGTGAACAAATTGAAAATGTGTGGGGAAACAAAAACAGACCATGATATGTTGGAAAAGACATTTACCACTTTCCATCATTCTCAGACTATTTTACATCAGCAGTATCGTGAAAAAAAATTTGTGAAATATGATGATTTGATTGGTTCATTAGATCTTGCTGAAAGACACAACCACCTGTTGCTGAAAAACAGTGAAAGATGCCCTGTTGGCGCTCAAGCATTCCCAGAAGTGAATGCATATTATAATGAAAATCCAGGCCGTGGTCGTGGTTATTGTGGTAGTGGTCGTGGCCGTGGTCGTGGCCGTAATTCTGAGCGTTGGAATGATTGTGGAAATGGACGTGGTAATGGCCGAGGTGGTCGAGGATCTGGAAATGGTCAAGGACGTGGTCGTAACAGGGATTATGGACATCTATATAATAATCCAAATGTTCTCCAGAAGTGGAATAACAATAATGCTAGTTCTAGAAAAGGGAAAGAAATTCAGGAACCACCAAAGTTCAATCGTGGTCCTTGTTATAGATGTGGTTCCTCCACTTGTTATTCAAGAACTTGTCACGCTTCCAAGCATGTAGTTGAAGCTTACCAGAAGTTGAGGCGCGAACAAGAAAAAGAAAAGAATAATGAAGCAAATATGGCTGATATTTTTGGCGATGGTGATACCGGTCCAATAGACATATCAAATCTAGAAACTGCCGATTTCTTTAAAGATCCTGATGGGAAGATCGATCACTTGATTGGTGATGGAACTGTTAATTACAAGTGAATGTATTTTCTTATTTTGGAATGTAAATAGAGTTGAATGTAGTTTTGATTTTGGTTGTAAATATTTGTAAATATTAATGCAAGATATTACATTTCCATTCAACTAATTTTGTGTGTTATTTTATTGAAGTTATGAATTCAAACCAAGAAATGGCTTCACATGGGGATATTTGTTTAGCCGATAGTGCTACAACCCATACGATTTTGAGAGATAGAAAATATTTTCTGGAATTGATTCCAATTCAAGTTAAAGTGAATACCATTTCAGATCCAGTAGATCTGATCGAAGGCTCCGGAAGAGTTTCAATTGTGTTACCAAATGGCACTGAATTGGAAATCGAAATGCATTATACTCTCACAAATCCAGAAGAAATTTACTCAGTTTCAAGGATATACGAATGAATGATTATCACATCAAAACAGTTGATGAAAATGGTATTGAATACCTATGTATTGTTTCAAGAAAATCAAGCCAGAAGCTTGTAGTTGAAAAATTACCAATTTCATCATCTGGATTATATTATACAACCATCAAGCATGTTGAAACACATGCTATTGAGAACCAGAAGTTCTCTGATCCCAAAATATTCCAGCTTTGGCATGATAGATTTGGGCATCCGGGATCCACAATTATGCGAAGAATAATAGCGAATTCAGAAGGGCATCCACTGAGAAATTACCCTACTGGACCTGTGTATCCCATGTTCCCAAAGGAAATTGATAATGAAACCATCGTTTACGAAAGTAGGTTTTGAATCTCCATCGTTTTTACAAAAATTTCAAGGAGATATATGTGGACCGATTCATCCACCTAGTGGACCCTTTTGCTACTTTATGGTATTAATAGACGCATCTGCAATATGGTCTCATGTATGTTTGTTATCCACTCGTAATGTTGCTTTTGCTAAATTGCTGGCACAGATTACTCGATTACGAGCTCATTTTCCTAATTACCCTATTAAGAGTATAAGACTTGATAATGCTGGTGAATTTACGTCGAAAGCATTTGATGAATACTGTCAAGTATTTGGGATTGATATTGAACATCCAGTTCCACATGTTCATACCCAAAATGGATTAGCTTAATCATTAATTAAGCGCCTTCAATTAATTGCGCGAACATTGTTAATGCGCTCAAGATTACCCGTTTCTGTTTAGGGACATGTTTATTGCATGCTGCAGTTTTGATTCGTATCCGTCCAACTGCTTATAATCAATATTCCCCATTACAATTGGTATCTGGGGATCCTCCTAATGTCTCACATTTGAGAATATTTGGATGTGCTGTATATGTACCCATTACCCCAACTAAAAGAACGAAAATGGGGCCGCAGAGACGTATAGGAATTTATGTGGGTTTTGATTCTCCATCAACTATCAGATATTTGGAACCAATGACAGGAGATTTATTTACAGCTAGATTCGCTAACTGTCATTTTGATGAAATTAATTTTCCATCGCTTGGAAAAGGAAATAATTCTCCAGAAGAGAAATCTGAATTAACCTGGAAGGTTCCAACTTTGGCGCATATGGATCCGCGTACCCCGCAATGTGAACTCAAAGTTCGAAGAATCCTACATTTACAAATGATAGCTAATCGAATGCCTGATGCATTCAATGATACTTCAAAAATAACCAAGTCTTATATTGAAGCTGCTAATATACCAACAAGGGTAATTGTCCTAGAAGGACGACCTCAAAAGGCAATAGCAAGCGAAACTCCAATTCCCCGCCAGAAGCGTGGTAGACCCCCTGGTTCAAAAGATACAATCCCACGAAAACGAAATAAAAATGATTTGGATCCTAAAACCACATCTGACGAAATCCCAAAAGTTGATGAGATTCCTAAAAATAGCCTCCTAGAAGGAGAAAATAATACGGAAATACCAGAATAAAAAAATGAAGAAATTTCCATAGACTTCATCCAAGAGACTTAGAATCGAAATGAAACAATCGTTGATGATTTATTTTCATATTCAGTGGCAATTAGTATTTCATATGATGATTATAAGCCACGTGATATCCAAGAATATAAAAATAGGCATGACTGGAAAAAATGGGAAGAAGCAATCCAGGCAGAATTAAATCCGTTGAATAAACGAAAAGTTTTTGGACCCATAGTTCGAACACCTGAAGATGTTCAACCAGTTGGTTACAAATGGGTTTTTGTTCGAAAACGAAACGAAAGAAATGAAATTGTAAGATATAAAGCACGTTTGGTTGCACAAGAATTCTCACAAAGACCTGGAATTGATTACGATGAAACGTATTCCCCAGTCATGGATACAATTACATTTCGATTTCTATTAAGTCTTACAATTGATGAAAAACTGGAAATGTGTTTAATGGATGTAGTTACTGCGTATCTGTATGGATCACTTGATTCTAATATTTACATGAAGCTCCCAGAAGGACTGAAATTACCTGAATCTCATCGATCAAAATCTCGAAACTTGTATTCCATAATGTTACAAAAATCTCTGTATGGATTGAAACAATCTGGGAGAATGTGGTATAACTGCCTGAGCGAGTATTTAATAAAAAGGGTTATTTCCAAAAACACCCCATTTTTTCAAACGTTTCACTTTGAGCACCCGGTTTTGAAAAATTTCGGAAAACCACCCCCAAAATCAAAAGCACTAGTGGTTTTTGGTATTTTTGTTAGTGGTTTTGGTGTTGTATGAGTGGTTTTGAAATTCTATATGTTTAATTTAGAGATTCAGAAATTTTCTAAGATCAAAATTACTCATACAACACCAAAACCACTCACAAAATTACCAAAAACCACTAGTGGTTTTGATTTTAGGGGTGGTTTTCCAAAACTTTCATAACCGGGTGCTCAAAGTGAAATGTTTGAAAAAATGGGGTGTTTTTGGAAATAACCCTTAATAAAAAAAGGATACTAGAATAACACTATATGTCCATTTATCTTTATCAAGAAATCAGGGTCTGGTTTTGCCATTATAGCAATTTATGTGGATGATATGAATATTATTGGGACTCCTGAAGAGATCAAACAAACTGCTGAATATTTGAAAAAGGAGTTTGAGATGAAAGATTTGGGAAAAACAAAATATTGTCTTGGTCTAGAAATTGAACATAAATCAAATGGAATATTGATTTATCAATCAGCATACATTGAAAAGTTTATGAAAAGATTCAATATGGATAATGCCCATCCATTAAGTACACCCATGGTTGTAAGAACACTTGATCCCAAAAAGGATCCATTCCGACCGAATGATGATGACGAACAATTACTTGGTCCTGAAGTACCATATTTGAGTGCGATTGGTGCGTTATTATATTTGGTTCAATCTACGAGACCAGATATCTCATTTGCTATAAATTTATTAGCGAGATATAGTTCTACAGCAACCCGTCGTCATTGGAATGGAATCAAACATATTTTGCATTACCTAAAGGGTACAAAAGATTTGGGATTATTTTATACGAATTCTGATAAATTTCTGGGTTTGACTGGTTATGCTGATGTTGGATACCTTTTGGATCCGCATAAAGGACGTTCTCAAACTGGCTATATTTTCACGTATAATGGTACTACGATCTCCTGGAGATCTATGAAACAAACTTTAGTAGCCATGTCCTCGAATCATGCTGAAATACTGGCATTGCACGAAGTAGAGAGTGTATTTGGTTGAGATCAATTATCCAATATATCTAGAATTCATGTGGTATCTCCGAAACTACGAATGGGCCAACTGTAATTTTTGAGGATAATGCTGCATGCATCGCCCAAGTTCGGGGAGGTTACATCAAGGGAGATCGAACCAAACATATTTCCCCAAACATATACACCCACGAGCTTCAGAATACTGGTCAAATCGATGTGAAGCAAATCCGATCTTCCAATAATCTCGCCGATCTATTAATAAAATCATTACCGACATCAACGTTCGAGAAACTCGTTTACGAGACCGGAATGCGAAAGCTCTCCAGATTAGAAAATTAGGTTTATGGGTGTTGTAAACAGGGGGAGTTTTTGTAATTGGATTCCATCAGCTGTACTCTTTTTCCTTCGTCCAGTTTTTATCCCACTAAATTTTTCTGACAAGATTTTAACGAGACAGTCAAATTTTCAAAATGGTGGAAATTCAAGGGGGAGTGTTGTGAATATTGCTTTCTAAGTGGATTTCTACTTTACATATAAGGTGTCATACATGCAATATCCATTTGCATGCAGCACGACACATGTTCTCACAATTTGCTTTATATATATATATAATAATAATAATAATAATAATAATAATAATAATAATAATAATAATAATAATAATAATAATAATAATAATAATAATCTGAATGAATAACAACACAATTTTTTTTCCTTTGTTTTGTTCTTTCTACAGGTTCTGTTCATCAATCAATCACATTTCTTTCTTTCATGTTACTATTCTACGAGATTATTAGAAGTGTATCAAAATCTAGATTACCAGGTTACTTTCTGATCCAAATTTATTTTTCAGTTAAAATTAAATTGTTTTCTTCTCTTTTACCCCACTTCCGTTTTTATTTTTACAACATTAGAATTGTACTCATACTCCCCCGTTGTTCATCATTGTAAATTTACCTATAACATCAAATATAAATTAAAAATAATATCGGACTATACTTAAATTTCAGTGTGATTATTTTCACTATTTGAAGACTATGATGAACTCTATAAAAGACAAGTCAAATTGAAAAGGATAAGGCAAAGAGAAACATGTGTAGTTACCATCACAAGATAAACCATGAAAAAGATGTGGTATAACTATTCACTTCTAATAATTATGGTAAATGCGTGACAATATTCATCCATGTGTCGACACGTAATTGATCCAACGTGAGAACGCATAAGCCGCCTGAGATTTGTCCTATCTGGATTCTGTTTCCACAGGCCACTTGGCAGATCCACAAGTGGGCATGAAACTAAGTGCTGCTACCAAGATAATGTTTATTAATTTGATTGAAAATTAAAAAGGTGATTTGCGGTACTAATGACTTTGATTATACTTCTTTCTTTATGTGAATCATGTTAGTGATTTTGTGCTCATCTAAGTAGTAAAGTTCCATGCACACATCATCATTTTCTAAAAGCCTAATCAGACCCCACTATTACTCATATCATCATCCTATTTGTGGAAATAATTTAATTAACACCATCCCCATGTGATCAATGCACAATGTTTATCTTCATTTATTTTTCTTGTGTCACAGGTTCAATCTTGCGTCAGACACTTAATTATAACCCATCATTACTTGCTATCAAATAGCAAAAGCATATGGTAAACTCTTTTCATGTGAGATAATATTTAATGATTTAAGAGTCAAAATGTGTTTTCTTAGGAGAATTATTTATTTTAATGTATTTATTTGATGAATAATAATTTTTTTTTTAAATTCTTTTTTAGCAGGGAGAATTTTGATGGTAAATTTTTGTTAGATGAAATTTACATATATATATATTTTTTTATTATGGGTTAAATTTACAAAATTATATAAATCTCAAAATAAAGAGAGTTTTATTTATTTTATTTATATAAAATAAAAGTTGTTTTTGTCAATTTATTATTTATAAATATTATATTTTATTATAATTTTTTAATTTAATAATGGTATAAAGAAGAATGAAGTTAAATAATTTTTTTAAAAAATTTAATGGAAGAAATAAGTTGTATTTACCATAGAAGATGGTGAATTTAGGTGTTTGAATTTCTAATTTGGAAACAGATCCAGATCAGAAGTTGGATGAAGTTGAATAGGAAATACAAGTTTGAGATTAACACAACAGATATGAACAACTATGGTTCTTTTCTTTATTTATTTATTTGTATATATATATTCATGCAAAGAAGAATAAATTAATAAGTTAAATGAACACATGGAAGGAAAGACATGGGGTTCCTGACAAAAAAGAAAAACAAAAGGCAATAATTTGAGAAATGACTAGACCAGATCTGTATTCATTCAATCCTTAACCATCAAAATGGTTCCATAAATAGTAATATAGATCACATTGTGGGCCCCTACACCATTTGGGTTTATGTATAGGTGTAATTAATCATGGCTAATAAAAGGCCAGACCCAGAGGATGGTTGCAATTGCAATGGAGATAAACATCAATTTAATCAACGGCTGAGATTACACTAGAACACAGAATTAGATTGGGTCCATTTCTTCTCTCTCTCTCTCTCTCTCATCCATTGACAACCCTACAAATGGCCAAAACGTGACATTCATATCTTATGTTCCCACTTGTAAGGAGTGGCCTAAACAGCAACACACCACCAGACACAACACAACTCTTCCCACCATTTCCTCCTTCCGTATATTTCTCACATGCAATACCGTACCTCTACTGTTTTCTATTTTTAGAAAATAAAAAAAAATAAAAATGAAGTGATGTCTTATTATTATTAATATTATTATTAATTAAATTAATCATATAATAATAGGGCAACAGATTCTGATAATTTGAACAAGAATACATGATTAAACAAATTTAGTTAGGACAGAATCTTAAAGTAGGTCCCACATAATACAAGCTAATCAAAATCAAAACCAGTAGACTCAAACGGTTGACCCACTCCGCTCCCTGTTTTATCAACTTGCTACTGGGACCTACAAAGACTTAAGAACCAGTTCGTCCGTACCATTTTATATATAAATAAATATAAAACACTTACCTTACATTCATTTGTATCTGTACGTACGTATAGCATAGTTACAATAAAGTAAAAAAAAGTACTACTACTATATATAGTTTCGGATCTATCCAATATTTATATTCTGTAGAGAAATACCTCAATTAAAAAAAAAAAAAAATAGTGTCGACAATCAGATCGAGTGACTGACAGTGTACCGTGCTAAAATCAAACGGTGCAGGTGCATTTATCTAACAGTGCATGAACGTACATGAGAAGAGAAAATGTCAATGTTGGTTGGAAATAATGGAATGATTATTATGAATATTTGAGTGATACTAAACTAAGATGAACCTACCCAATAAGACAAAGGCAAGGCTGAAGGTGAAGACGAATCAAATGAAGACAGCTGGTTAAGGGTTAGAATTGTCTTCAACTTGAATGTTTGTAATGTCTATCCATCCTTACTTATTAATCTAACAAGGACCCCACTACCCATCCTAGTGGCAGATTTTGATGAAGCATATTATATCACAGCAGAATCAGATAAGATTTATATATATATAAAACTATTTGCATGAAATAATAATATAAAATAAAAGTGAAAGAGAGGAGAGAGATACATAGAGAAGAGAGATGCCATGCTGATTGATGCTGGTGGTCAGCAGTAGCAGCATAGAGCAGGGGGGATGAACTTAACTTAAACGCGGTCCACAGTCATGTGAACCCCATCAACTTGCTTATGTAGGTCCCACCTCACATACACAGCCCACAACACACACATATTATGACTGTGAAATGAATCTTCCTAGTTTCTTCCCACATCTCCATCTTTTTTTTCTTTTTTATCCTAATATACAAATTATGTTTTAGTTTTATTAAAATACAACACACTTGCTTCTTCTCTCTCCCTATCTATAAATACATATATAAATACGTGTTCTGAAAAATCGAATCCTCAAACAAAAACTCTCATTCGTACTAAGCATATTTAGTCAAAATCACCAAAAATGGAAGCGAGTTCCATAGACGAAAGCACTACAACTGAATCCACATCCATTTCTCCTCCTCCACATCCTCCATCCTGCCACGTCGGAAGCGGCGGCAGCATCGTGCTTGACTCCGACAGCGGAGTGGAAGCCGAGTCGAGGAAGCTTCCCTCTTCCAAATACAAAGGCGTCGTCCCCCAACCGAATGGCCGTTGGGGCGCTCAGATATACGAGAAGCACCAACGTGTCTGGCTCGGCACATTCAATGAGGAAGAGGAAGCCGCACGTGCCTACGACATCGCGGCGCAACGCTTCCGCGGCCGCGACGCCGTGACGAACTTTAAACAAATGACGGAGACGGAGGAGGACGGGATCGAAATGGCTTTCTTAAACTCTCATTCGAAAGCGGAGATAGTCGATATGTTGAGGAAACACACATACAACGATGAGCTGGAGCAGAGCAAGAGAAGCTACGGTCTCGACGTGAAGATTAACGGTAACGGCGTTGGTGGAAAAGGTTGCGGTGGAACAGACGCGGCTAATAAAGCGCGTGAAGTGCTATTCGAAAAGGCGGTTACGCCTAGCGACGTAGGGAAGCTGAACCGCTTGGTGATACCGAAACAGCACGCGGAGAAGCACTTTCCTTTGCAAAACGGAAGCACTTGCAAAGGTGTGCTTTTGAATTTCGAGGACGTGAGTGGAAAAGTGTGGAGGTTTAGGTACTCCTATTGGAATAGCAGTCAAAGCTATGTGTTGACCAAAGGCTGGAGCCGATTCGTTAAAGAAAAGAATTTAAAAGCCGGGGACGTTGTTTGTTTCCAGAGATCCACCGGCCCAGAGAAGCAGTTGTACATAGATTGGAAAGCTCGGGCCGGACTCGATAACCCGGGTCAACCCGTACAAATGATGAGACTATTCGGAGTTAACATTTTCAAAATACCCGGTAATAACACTGTTGATAACAAAATTGTACTCGGAGGTTGTAGTAACAACACCGACGGGTCGAAGAGAATCAGAGAAATGGACCTCTTGTCTATGGAGTATAACAAGAGACAAAGGATGATTGGAGCTTTGTAACATTTTCTTTTTCTTTTTCTTTTTTAATTAATTTGTTCAGTGAAGGTGGGGTTGATGGAGGCGGTGGTGTCGTAGTAGCAAGTTGCAAAAGGTGAACTGTATATTACAAGACAAAAAAAAAAAAAATATGCTGAAGAAAGCTGAAAATTAGGTTTAACAAGTTTTTCTTTTTATTTTGATGGAAAAAACGAAATGGATAACTGTCAAATGTCTATTTGTTCTTTTGTTGGTAAATTACTTTTTACTCCTGATGCTATTTTTCTGGGTGTCGTTGCTTTCCCGAAATATCTTTATGTTGACTAATCAAACTAACTCCATATGCATATGCATATGCATATGCATATGCTCACAAGGGGAGTAGGTGAGATATAAAATAATGAAAAAAATAAAACTATGAGCTTAGTTGTCTTTGTATTAATTGGTCCGATGGGAAGATATTTGGTTTTGCCTATGATGGAAACATTGATATTGATATTGATATTGATTTTGGTCTTGGTCACTCACTTTCATTCTACTTGGAGTGATATGGTGTACCATTCGTTATTAAATATAATCGTGGAGCAGTGGGGGAATTGAATGAATTCCATTGGTTGCTTTAGAGAAGAATAGGGTAATCAGATCATTACGCGTGTAATCAAATAGCAGATTTGAAGGTAGGAAAAAATAAAAAATAAATAAACCCATTATAGGTGGTGAAAGCATTGGATGGATACTTTATTCTGAAGATATTGAAGTTCATGGGTTCAGTTGTAATTATGTCCGTATTATGGGCTAGAGGGTGATTGTTGAAAGTTAGCAGGTTGGTAAAGAGCATCTCCCGTTTTAGATGGTGAATTTTTATGTAGTGTCCAAAAGTCTTTGGAAATGATTTGTCAGGTATCATACAAAATGGTACACATGGTTGATACAAAATGGTAGACAAGGTTGATAGTCACTTCAATAATTAAAAACATGATCCGCATACTAACTTAGTCAACACTGGAAGATTGAATTTTTATTTTTTACTTTTTATTTAATGGATTTTGAAATCTTTTTACAAAAATAAAAGTTTGAATTCCACCCATTTTGTCGAGTTTCCAAAAATGTATTCGATCATCAATATATTTTCATAACTATTTAAAATTACATTTAAGGATATTTTTGAAAAGAGATATTTTTATTTTTACCACCACTAATTTGAAAAATTAGTCAAAAAATCTTCGAAGTTTTAAAATTGGCCAAAAAAATCTTTTTTACACGGATTCCCTTTCATGCACTATTTATGTTGTTTGAGTCTATTACCACCTCTTATTTGACAGGGATAGGATTGTAATTTTACATTTTAAAAAAAAATGTTTATAAACAATAATAGAGAATTAAAATGTAAAAAGTTAAGGTAAATCTACGTGTGTGGTGGGTGTGCTGCCACGTTGTTTAATAAGTCAAAGGGTTTAGATGAAACGAGTTTTGTCGGGGGACCTTGGTCGAACGTGGTAAATTTGTTTCTCTTGCCTCAATTTTCGACTCTTTGGTGAAACAACAAGCGAAGTCCTAAGTAATCATTAAACCCTCATCTTGGCATGTTTCTTCGTCTTACCATCTGATTTTAAGGGAATGAAAGTTTCAACTAACTCGTTAGGGTTTTTGTAGAGTTAGGGTTATGAAGGGTTCTCGTGAGATTAAATGCAAAGTTACATAGGAGGATGACGTGTAAGTCAAGCTATAATAATCTACTTCAGTAAATATGTTTTCTTGTCTTGATGGTCGTCTGTGGTGCTTTCGTTGTCTTCTTTCGATATTACTTGTATTTTAATGTAGGTTCTCTAAAGCAGTTAATTTGTGTAGATTATTATCTACTGAAGCCCTGCTTATTTTGGTTTTGTACTGTGTTGCTTCTGAGTTTAGGTCAAAACACGTTTGTTGTTGGGACTGTTGCTGAGATGATTATCTATACTCTTGATATATTGTTTTAGGGTTTAGGTACATATGGACTTTTATTTCTGGTTAATCTTATTATTGTCTAGTTAAACCAAAGTTTGGAATATCGATGTTGTTGTTATATGTGATGTTTGTTTTGTTGAACTCTACTATAGGTTCCCCATACATATGCGTTTCTATATACACATTTAAAGAGAATGACTAATTGATTTCTATATTTACTGTCTTTTGTTATTAGGGATGAATAACCCGATATTCTGAAAGTCTTTATCAGTTACTATGGCAAACGTTGGGCAAGGCTAATAGATATAGAGAAGATCTGTCTACTAGAGTTGCTAAGGGACGTTACCAATTTAAATTGGATTGTGGCAAGGGATGCTAAGTGCAGAGCGTATCTGCCTTGGAAGGGAAAATATGTTGAAATTTTGATTGATCAAGTGCTGAATGATGCTCTAGATGTTTATTTTTACTTGAGTAAACATTTTGATTACCCTCCTCTCGAGTTAGTGGTTACTCTGACTGATGTTAATATGCATAATGCCATGGTGAATGTAACGTCCGCAAATTGGGCCTAGAAGTTAGGGCCAATTTGAAATTTTTACATGTTTGATTTTTGATACATTCTACTTCGGAATAAGTCGAAAATACTACTAAGGGCATAATATGAGATTTGAGATTTTTGTCTAGAATCGATAAAATAACATTAAATCGAAAATTGATTATTTTACACCAAAAGGTGAGTTTTATCATCAAATGATGTTTTATAAAACATAAGTAGAGACAATGACTAAGTGGAAGCATTAGAATTGAAAAATGGAATTTAAATCGAAATTGCGGCTTTATTGTAAAATGGCGATTTTAATGGAAAGAGGGTATTTTGGGAATAAAATAGACTTTGTGAGTAAATTCTATTTTGGTATGTAGAAATTATATTTAATTATGGAAATAAGATTTATGTCATAAATGACGATTTTAATTGTAAAATAGCGGTTTTGGCGATTAAGGGTATTTTTGGTACAAAATGAGTTTATGATAAAAATTATATTTCCGATGTAGAGAAATGATTTTAATATTTTGGGAATGATTTTCAAATAAAATTGAGAGATCGGTTTTTAATAGCGGAATTGGTGGGTTGAGAATGTTAAAGGGCTTGGGTGGAAAATTTGGGTCCATTAATATTGAAGGCCCATTAATACCAAATAAAAACCCTATCTACCACTATTTTCCCCATCACTCTCTAACTCCCCTTTCTCTATCTACATTTCTCTCAAGAAACCAACCCTCTCATTTTCTCTCTACACCACCAACAAACCCTAACACTTCCCTATTTCTCTACAAAAATCATTACAACATCACTCACAGACATCATTAAATGTTAGTATGAGGTGGATGAAGCTCCTCTTCTTCATTTCTGAAATTGGTAAGCATTTTAAAAACCCCATTTCATCTCAATTTCGTTTTTGAATTATGTAGCATGACTAAATGTTGATTTTGAGCTCTATAGAGTCTAATGATGCTTCCAATTAGTCACATGTAGTCCATAATGTCTCTAATTGTAATTTTGAACAAAACCCTAACTTTGAATTGGGGATTTTATGAAAGGAAATTATTAAAGTGGTTTATAAATGATTCTAGGTTGTTACTTAGTGATTTTGGATTAATTCCAACCTATTTTGAAGATTTCTAATCTCATTAGTATGCTAATGTCCTTAATAGAATTGTTGTGTGGTAATTTAAATATGTTGGAACCATTTAATGATGTTATGGTATGTATGGATGGTTGTAGTGTGATAATTGTATATTGGTGATGGCTTAGAACAAGTGGAAACCCTCACGGGAGCGGCTTTCTAACTTGTGGATCGACGGATGAGAGGTTCGTATTTCCATTTTTAGCCCTACACACTTGTTTGTTATTGGTTGATGCATTGAATATATGTTTACTTGTAATTATGCCATGAAATTGGTTAAATTAGATAACCATCCAAAAGTTGATATGATGAGCATACTTGCACGTTAAGACGCTAGAGCATGTATGTAATGCATGTAGAATATATATGATGTTTGGGTGGAATTTTAATTGTTTTGGGTGGACCGAGTCCACATTGTTTGCGGATATTGAAGGGTATAGGTTAGAGACTTATCTTTCCGCTCTTGATTGTGGATGCTTGAAATGGTGTTGGCATGTGTTTGGTAAGACATGTTGGTTGTATACATGACTTGATAATTATGAACATATTGCATTTATCACTATGTGAAAGTGCATATGTGTTCACCTTGTGGCTAAACGATTTCAAATGACAATGTTGTCTTGGTACCTCTAAGAGGTCAAATGTGCAAACGAAAGTTATAAAAGAAAGGATAAATGTGTCATTGTGATTGAATCACTAAAATGGATAATTGCCCTTATTATAGCTAGTTAGCGAATGTAGTGGCATGCTATAGGGAAAAATGAGAATTCTCAACATGTGTATACATGAACGATAAATTGGCATTGGGGCAAAAAACGAACGAATTGAGTGACGACTCCTAACGGGTGTGACGACACCACAGCCTTTTGGCCTGACGAACGAATCCAAAGGTAGATGTCCGACTCGAGGGAGAGTAAATTGGCTCTACGGATTATTGGTCTTCGGAACCCAATGAGAGCTTGGCTCTAAAATGATGGCTTCAGCCCTAACGTCCCGTTTTCACTAATCAAGCTAGAATTAAGGGCGATTGCTTAAAAATGGCATAATGTGTCTATTGAACTTGATTGTTGAGTATTTTGAAATTGGTTGGTCATATATTATGGAAACTTAACTTGTCAAATGTTTTTGAACTAGAAATATTTCGACTTGGATTGTTTGAACTTGAATGTTGAACTTCAAATGTTTTGGAACTTGAATTGTTTAGAACTTGCAATATTTTAAACTTGCTTCGTATTGAACTTGAAATGTCATTGATGATAATCTTGATGATGTATTGATATTGTCTTGCTAATGAACTTGAAAAGGTTCTTAAACTTGAACTTGAACTTGAACTTGATGATAACTTGATGAGGAAATTGGTTAGGTGGTAGGAAAGACTTTCTAATGAACTTTATAACAAAATGACATTGTTATGGATAATGCAAATTTGGAATTGATATGAACATGCTTGGTAATCAAGATGACTGATGAACTTGACTAAATAAGAGATCATGACATATCTTGTGCATAATCTTGATGCTTTGGAATGTTTGTTTAGTGAGCCAACCCTTAGTCCAATACTCTTGTCTAGTGGTGTGATCCTAATATGTTTTTGTCAAGTTAAAATGGGTCTTTGTTAGCTTAATTAGCTAAATTATGAATTGGGGAATCATATTGAATGTCTAATAATCAACTTGTTGTTAATTTGGTTGGTAAATGTTAGTTTTACTTGAATTGGTATTGAAATGGTAGAATATGAGGAACTTGGGAAATTGGAAATTGTTGCCTTGTTTTGCTGCTGCAATAAGTTGACCACATAGGCAACTTGTTCAGCTTAGTTCGCCCAAACGGTTGGATCGTTTGACTAGCCCAAACGGTTGGATCTTTTGACTAGTGGATTGTTTGTATGTGTTGCTTGATATGCATAGATGAGGTGTTTAAAATTTGGTCGCATTCCGATGTCGTTTGGTCGGGTTTTGAAACTGAGCAAATCACTCAGATGGTGACCTGAGATGTGTCACTATTCTGCCCAAGACAGGGCACGTTCGCTGCCAATTTTTCCTTGTCCACTGCCAGCGAATGGTGGCAGCCAACGAGGACAGCGAGAGTCGTGTCATTCGCTGCCAAATTTTCCTTCGTCCGCTGCCAGCCAACGCTGCCCGCGGATGGACTCCTGTAGCGCCACAATATTACTTTTTTTCCAACTTGTCGGTCTTCGTTCTCCCTCGTTCGAACTCCGATTTAGGTGCCGTTTGCGGCTATGGATTTGTATTTAAGTCTAATTTACAAATATGTCTTCAAATTTATAAAATATGATCATATTTATATTCAGATTTTAAATCTCCTCCAAGTGTTCGTAAATTTCAGCTTTTGGAAAATACGTGTAACTAGTATAAGTTTTGTATCCGGACTCCAAATTGAGTCCCGTTTGTTGCTATGAATTTGTGATGTAATTTAATTACTATATGTTTTGAAATTACAGAAATAAATTAATGATATTGTAAGGATTTCAATCTTCTTTAAATGTACGAAACATCCTATATTTAGGAATCGAAATTCTTGAATTAAAAACCTCTTGATTGAATTGTTTCCAAAACTTTTTAAATCTTTCACGAGTATATTTAAATGCTAGTAAACTCACCTACTTGTGACCATTTTTAAAAAGTTATTTTATTATCGAATATCTTGTCGACGAAGTATCTTTAAAGGTATTTAAAAACCATAAAGCCTTGTAACATGAGAACTTGCAATGTGGTCAATTTGTTGATTGCTTCTTGTTCAAGAAATGACCTTGCATGTTTTAATTTTTATTTGATACCAAACTGTAATTCGGTGTCCAGTTTGGTATCAAGTTCGGTCATATAGCATATTTTTCATCCTCACGGGTTACCGAATTATAATTTGGTAGGGAGGTTGGTATGTAGTTCGGTGAGAGGGTTTGTCTTTCAATTGTGTATGTTACCAAATTGTAATTCGGTATACAATTCGGTAGTGAGCTCGGACAGAGGCATTTTTAGTCATGCATTGGCGTCACTGAACTGTAATTCGGCATACAGTTCGGTATTGAATTCGGTCAGGGGCGTACTGCTGCATTTCATGTGTTACCGAATTGTAATTCAGTATACATATCGGTAGGCAATCCGACATAATTTGGTAATGTGTTTAAAACCTGAAAATTGAATATAATCGTGGCTTGATTAAACCCCATTGATTAAAGATTGAAATTTTTGATTGTTGGATTGATTGGTGATCTCCTTAAGCCGAGTTGTTTGGACTAAGCGGAGTTTGGCTCACAAGTCTATTGTAATGATTGGTCGTCATGAGATAATTGTATTGATTCACTTAATCGAATTGATCGTCTTGATTGACTTAATTGAAATGATTGTCTTGATTGACTCGATTGTATTGATTGTCGTATTGATCGCATTATTGATTGATGGATACATATAGTTAATATTAAGGAGAAATGAGATTAATCTTAATTATTGGTAAACCATAGAATGAGCATGAATGTGTGACATAGCATGCCTCGAATGATACACTAGCATCATTGATTGCTAGGAATTGGTTGTGTTTGACTTCTATGAGTTAAGGTGAGCTTAGAGATGCTCACATTAGAATTGCATTGTGTGTTAAGGCATTACATATCGACAGAAAGGTAAGAGCATTTGCGTGTGCTTGTTTGGGACATGGGATGCGAACCAGGCGTGTGCCTGACCCTTTCTTCTTTTTCTTTTTCCCAGTAAATTGTGTTTTCAGGTTTGATCGAGCACGACATGTGGTATTTGAGCTCTCATGGTGAAGTTCACTAATGTTGTAATCACCCATACATGTATTTAAGAATTTTATCATATTTGTAAATAAGCTTATAATATATTTGAAGTATAGTTGTAAAAGATGTTTTATTCATTTGGAATTTTTAAATATCATCTATGTATGATTTTAACCAAGTATCATATGTTCAAGAAAGTAACATCTTTATTCGTTTTTCGCACAAACATCATATAAACTGATCGACTTTTGAAATGTTTCTGAATGGTAAATCGCAACTGCATCGTTAATGTGGCGGTTCGGGCACCCGCTACGGTCTCAACCAAGGCGGGGGTTCGACGCTACAGTGAATACTCAAAGAGCAGCAGAGGAGGTAATAGTTAGGGAACCTGTTCTGCTTCTGACACATTGTATACGGAACATATCTGCAGAGGGTCAAAAGGAGTCTGATAATGCTTTGGATGATATCATCTTTGAAATACCCATAAATTGTCAAGGTAATGTTGAAGAATATGTGACACAAACAGAACCACCAAATGCAATTCTTCATCAAGAGAGTACCAATGGGAGTCCAGCTGGAAGGCCACAGGATGATCCCAACATCCACTCTGAAGTAATTAGTTAACATTTGTGGACCCCACAAAGTCCACCCAACAACGAACCTAACTCTGAAGAGGCACATGTCACTCCAGGTCCGTTCTTCCAAGTTGATTTAAGTGGTTTTATATACACAACAAATTATGGAGATGATTGGTTTAGAAATTATGATCAAATCCACATTCCAGAGGGCCAGATATGTAATAATTTAGCTTTGAGGGATCATCTAGAAATGAATCAAAAACAGCAGGTGGAACTTTGAGACCGGAAACATGTCTGAGTCAGATGATGAAGACCCTGATTTGGAAGACGTGACCGACTTCGATTATGGGCTGACTGATTTTGACACTCCAGAGATAACTCCTCAAACACAGACAAAGGAGCAAACTACTTTCCAGGAAAATGATGTTGATGGAGACCAAAAACCTGACCCTGCATAATGGAAGAGTTAGATCAGTTTGAAGAAGGTCAATCCGACGACGACTTTAGTGATGATTCAGGGGATCATAAGACAGATTTGGAGAGAAAACTGAACCACATGATGAGGGGAGATCTGTATGTTTTCAGTTCAGGGTGGCCTATCCAATTCAAAATTGGTCAGACATTCAAATCTGTCTACTAGCTGAGAGAAGTCCTTAAGGACTATGCTATACAAAACAAGGAATAGAACTGATGTGATTGGTTAACGACCCAAACAGAATCTTTTACAAGTGTAGAGGAGAGGGTTGTTCTTGGTCTATAAGAGCTTGGGAGATTATATTTGACAATACGATGAAGGTAACAGAATACAATGGTTCCCACACATGTGATAGGTTAGTTAATAATATGGAAGCTAGGGTGAAGTGGATAGTTAGGAAGTTCAAAGACTTCATCAGATCTAATCTGAACGTTGATATTGAAACACTAGCAAGTCTCCTACAACGTGATTACAAGGTCACGGTTAAGCGTAGGACACTGTATAAAGTAATGACGAGGGTGGCGAGAAAGGTTAAATTGGAACATGCTGGATGCTTTGAATTTTGAAAGAAGTACCGTGTTACGGTGCAGAGAACAAATCCTGGTTCAACTGCACTGGTGAGGACAGTTGGAAAAGATCTCAGGTTCTCGAGGATGTTCGTTTGTTTTACCGCCCAGGCTGAATCGTTTAATCACTGTAGGAGTTTTATTGGGTTGGATGGATGTCACTTAAAAGGTCTATTTGAGGGCGTTTTATTGACTGTAGTGACTTTGGATGCCAACAGTGGAGTGCTTCCGCTCGTTGCCGATGTAGTAGATTTGGAAAAGAAGGAGACATGGAAATGGTTTCTTCAACATTTGTGCTGTAGTTTAAGAATTTCTCCCAATCGGAGAATATGTTTCATGTCAGATAGACAGAAGGGCATTTTGCCAACTCTAGATACAGTGTTTCCTGATTATGGGCACAAGTTAGATATCATAACTGTCTAATGTTCAGCTGTAATTATTTATTTACTAATATGTAATGAAGTTATGTCTATTATAATTACTTCAGTTTGAAATTACGGTCTGGATAAAGGTTCTGTTTTCATTATTCATAACATAAGTAGGTTTTATGACAACTTATTGAAACCTACAGTACAAATATCAAGAATGGTTGAGTTTCTTGTTGTTTAGTACTCTGTTCAATTTTTTATTTTTGTTTATCTTTTTTTCGTTCTGTTCATTTTTCAGGAGTTGTGTTCGCCATTTGGATGCGAACTCGAGAAAGGTTTACAGAAGTAATTGGCTTAAAGCAAAGCTGGAGGCTGGAAAGTCTTACACAAGGTAGGCTTATAATGCTGTTATGCAAGAGATGAGGGATGGAAACATTAGTGCCTATGAAGGGTTAGGAAGGCTGGACTATGATGATTAGCAGATATGGAAATTTGATGAAAGAGTTAGGGTGGATCATGTTACCAACAACTGCTTCGAAAGCTACAACTGAATGTTGAGACCTCCAAGGTGCTTGTCGAATCTAGAACTCTTCAAATTTATTAGAAGGTAGAATATAAAAATGATCCAGAAACGTCTAGAAGATGTTGAGCAGTGGCAAGGTTAACTCCATACATTAAGGGTCGAATGTTAAAATATGTAGGACTTTGCAGAACATTCACCTGCTTTTACGCCGGCAATAAAGAGTATGAGGTGAATGGAGTTGCTCTAAACTAGATGGTAGATTTAGGCAAGCGAATCTGCGACTGTCGAGAATGGCAAGTATTAGGAATTCCTTACACGCATGTTGTACTTTGTATCAATCACTATGTTGCCTATATAGGAAAGACCATCAATTATTGAGAGTACATTTACCCTGAGCTCACCAAAGAGGCTTATCTTAAGACTTACTCGATAATGATTCATCCTATCCCACAAAAATCGAGGTGGGATGATGTACCAGGAGTTGCTGTTGGCCCTCCAAATTATGGAAAACGAGTTGGAAGACCAAAAAAAGTAAGGAAACGTGAGGAAGGTGAGGCGAGAGCTGGTGGCAAATGTTTGACAGTGAAGTGCACAAGATGCAAAAAAACTGGCCACAACAAACGCAGTTGCAAGAATCGGGAATCTCCTAATCCTTTGAAGGTACATTCTGTCATAAATGTTTTTGTCATTTAAATGTTTGAGTTAAGCTCATAGTAACTATAATCTTGCTGCTGAAACAAAAGAAAAAAAAATCACATTCCACAGTTCAGGGATCAAATGGTCGGCCGCTATCCGGTATCAGTATTACAGAACTTGCCATGGAGGGTGTTACATCTCAGGCTGCTTCAAACACGGATAAGGGTGTAATTGCTAAAAAGGGGAAGGAGAAGGTAATTTTAATTTGATGGCTTCATCAAATCATTATTTGAATGAATTATTAAAGTCATGTTAATTTAATAAGTAATGTTGTAGGTGCCTATGAAACTAATGAAACCCCAAAAAAGAAAGCAATCAACTGGGGAAGCTTCATCTGCGGTGCCAACCACCCGAGCATCACATATTGCTGATGGAACTACAGAGGGCCAAAGTTAAATTGCTCTGTCTACAACCCAGGTAATTATGTGACCATTTTTTGAGTGGAGGAGTCAGTTTTTGTTGAAAAACCTCCAGTTTACAAAAACACATATAAGTAGGTAGTTAATTTGCCATTTTGCGTTGTAGTTGTTAGTTGGTAATGTACTTTTATTTAGGGGACGTCAGATGAACTACAGTGGATAATTATTGAGTTTAGTTAACTCAGCTGATACCTTAGGTTTCAATTCTCTTTTGCAAAAATATAGTTGTTGTCTATGTTTGATTGTTGTGAGTACTTGGATAATGTTTTCTACCTATTTTTTGTTTGAAGACATTATTTAAACAATGGTTATGCACTGCAGATATTGGTTGCGTGAACATAACTAAACATTTGCATTTCTTTTCATTGAATCCGACAATCAGTGTCTTTAAACTTTCACTTCATTAACATTCCATATATCATCATCAATAGGTTTACATAGCATAAGAACTTCATGAACATTACCTCTTTTGTTAGTTTGTCATTGTTCTCGACAATAACAGCAGATAGAGAATGGAAATCTTCATTGACATGTTCATCGACATTGACTATATCTGGTTCTGCAGGTTTTGAGACATCACACATAATAACCATTGTTTAATTACTGATTTCTTCTTAATTATAGTTTCATTGGACTCTTAGCAGAATCAGATGAAACCATTACTTTCGATCGAGTTCCGCAGCAGCATTTACGATTCTTAAATTTGATTGTTTCCCGTTCATACTTTGTCTGCTGACTGTGAATGGTCTCCTGCGAAAATGAGCATTGAATGTTGCCATAGATTTGCAAGTGTGCTTGTATTATGAGTATCTGTTTTGTTGTTCTTTGTGTCTTGATAGGCTTATGAGAAGTAGAATTTGATAGATTTTAGTTCAATTATATAGCAGAGATTGAAATTTCAGACCGTTGGAATTTGTTGTGTGTATAACGGTCAATTTTCATTTCAAATATTGCAACTTTTTAAAATTCTTTCCCATCCAATGCCCTTCAATATAAGAAGCTATTTAACAAAGCAAAGAATAAAAAAGTCAAATCATAAAACATAATTTCCATTTAAACAGGTTGTTTTTAACTCTGACGCCATAATTAATTTTTAGAAACAAAAAATATAAATGGCTACAACGTGGAACACTAGACACGACACACATATCAAGCTTTTGTTTTAAAATTTTTTAATTTTTTGTTACTGTTCACAAACATTTTTTTTAAAAAGCCGAAATTACAATCCTATCCTTGTCAAATAAGAGGCGAGAATAAACTCAGACAGTGTGAATAGTGCATCAAACGAAATCTGTGTAAAAGAGGTTTTTTTTTTAGCCAATTTTGAAACTTCGGAGGTTTTTTGGCTAATTCCTCAAACTAGCAGTGGTAAAAGGGAAATATCCCTTTTGAAAACATAGGCTAAACATGTATAGTCTCAAATTTCATTGTTAAAATTTTACGAGTTTGAGAAGTCTAAACATGTCTATTACATTATATATTTATATATATTAATATAGTATATTAAATTAATATTTTAGTTAGTTTATATAAATGAGCCCGAATTCGAGCTCAAGTTAGACTATCAAAATTTTGGCGAGTCATAAATCAAGTCTGAACTAGAGTTTTTATTAGCTCTCTCGGGCATGACTAGACTGAGTTATACCGCTAACTCAACTTTTATGATGAAAATAAATATGTCAAATTCTGCCGGATCCACTATATCTGGCCCTTAGCCTGTTAATAATGGATCTTATTTCATCCTTTTGATTTTTTAACTAAATCCTTTAAGAACTTGTTCTCTCTATATCATTTCTTTTACGATTCAGAATTGATTTTTATCCCCGGTTCATACAACAAAAAAAATATATTCAAAATTTTTTCGTTATCATGAAATCAAATTGCACATCTGTCGAAACCAAAGCCACCGTCATCTCCCTCGAAATCAAAAGCCATCACCGCCATCTACATCAAAAGCGCCATCTCTATTATCAACTACCACAATTATGTCAAAACCAAAAGTCACTGCAATCTCTGTCAAAAACAAAAGCCGTCACTATCTCCGTCGAAATCAGACACTATCTCCATTATCATCTTTCACAGTCTCTGTCAAACTCAAATGCTACCACCATCCCAGTGGAATTTAGTCGCCGCCACCATTTCAAATTGAGAATCTTATGTTTTCAGGTATTTTCTTTTCTAGGTCTGTTTGTCTAGGATTAAATTTAAACTTTGGCTCTTTTTTTTATTTCTTGTTAAGCTTAGCCATAAAGATATTTCTTAAACCTTTAATGTGCTAGTGAAGATGGTGAAGATAATTCATTGATGATATCTTATCTTCTCGTGTTAATTATGGTATTTGTGCTAAGTATCATTTATATTGTACAATTTATATGGGTACATTGTCAAAGATTATGTTGAATCATGTAGGAGCCTCCAAGAATTTAGAATTGCAGTTTTCAATTTGGTTAATAAGAAATAGGGGTACTTTTGAGACCTCCTTTTTATTTTGTTGATGTTCTACCCGATGAACATTACTAGGTTATACTACATCTACTTCTAACAAAGACATCTAACCATTGACATGGATAAAATTTGGATAACTACAATATAAAATGAATAACACAATTTTGATTATAGGATTTTTCTATAGAACTATATTGGCATTTAATCAAAGTGACTTAAAGAGTTTGGCTTTTTTGTGTTGTAAGGAGAGTTTCAGAGTTTCAAGTTATAGAAATACAATTGTAAATTTAAGCCTTAGGGCTCTACTAGACATACTATTGTAATTCAACTCTTGGTTGTCTTTTAGCCAAATTTTGGTTCGTATAATTTGGCAATTTGTATATACATCGATATTCCTTTACTTGTATAAATTTTATTATATTTTGTCCTAATCAAGTTGGCATATTCTCCTATTTGGTACACTCTCTCAAACTTATTTAAAGGAGACACTTTGCTTTAGATGGTTTGCTAGCGCTTTGTTAAGAAATCATGAGAAATAAGTTCATTCTATTATTTTATGCTTATAGTCATTGAATATATTTCCTATTATTGGATTATAGATTTTATTAACTCCCAAGAAGAGCTGATTTGGACCATGTTATAGCCATTTCACCTTCTTGGTCAATTGATTAGCTTAGTTTTTAAGGTTAACTAATATAATTACTTTCTATTTGTTCTTTCTCTGAGTAAATTAGAATGTATAGTTTTGATGTATTGTATTTGTCACAGGTCAGGTCTATTTAATATGATTAGTTGTGAAGCAAGCCAATTTAACACTTTTATTAGGGATGAGGATGATGATATTGAGATGGTTCAACATAGTGTTCTAATGTATCCAAACAAAAATGAGAAAAATCAATAGTTTGGAGACATATGGTTACAGTGAATATGCATGGTGACCAAAAGACTAAGTGTAGTTTCTGTGGAAAATTATTGATTGTAGTTATAGGAGGTGGGGCATCTAGTTAGAATTAACGTGTAGAAAAATAGTTTCAACATCAAACTAGTGATGAGTCTATTACTTTGTTTGATAAAAATATTGGTAGGAAAAAGGTAGCAAATTTGATTATAATGCATGAGATACCTTTAGGTTTTGTGGAATACATTGGGTTTCGGGAGATGATGAATTATTGTCAACCAAAGTTTGAGTCAATGAGTAGAAATACATTGAAGAATGAGATATCTTAAATCTATAGCAGTGTAAAGAAAAAAAAATGAACTTATTGGACAGATTGGATAGTAAGGTAGCAATTATTACTAACATATGAACACCAAGTACCAAACTGGGTTATATGGTTGTGACTATGCATTTTATAGATAAATCATGGGTATTGCATAGTTGAATTATGAAATTTATTCGTATTTTGAGTCCACATAATTCTGAGTCTCTAGGTGTTGAATTGATGAAGTGTTTACTTGATTGGAATGTAGATAGAAAATTATCTACAATCATAATGAATCATAGCTCTACTAATGATCCCATAGTTGAAAAATTTAAGCATAAATGTTCTAAATCATTATTGTTAGGTGGTAGGCTGTTGCACATGCATTGTTGTGCTCATATTCTGAATTTAGTGGTAAAAGTGGGTTGAAAGTAATTGGAGATAGAGTTGAGAAAGTTAGGGATAGTGTTAGTTTTTGGACAGCATCAAGTAAGAGAATCGAAGCATTTGAGTTTGCAGCAAGTCAATTAAAGATTAAGTATACTAGAAAACTCGTGCTAGATTGTCCTACTAGATGGAATTCTACCTACTTCATGCTATCTGTAGAATTAATGTATAAAGATGTCTTTGCGCGTACACAACAACGTGAGCCACCATATAAGAGTTTTCTAACTGACTTGGAGCGAGATCTAGCAACAATTATGTTGAAGCATTTAAAGCCATTTTACAAAGCAACAGAGTCTTTTTTAGGTAATTCTTTTCTTATAATTATATATAATCAATATTTTGATACTTAGAATGTCACTGGTTATTTAAAAAAAAAAAAATTATAGGCACCAACTATCCCACCTCTAATATAGTATTTCTATTATTTGCAAAATAAAGAAAATTATGGGTGGTTGGGTTACTCTAGAGACTGAATTTGTAAGAACAATGGCAAAGGAGATGATTGCTAAATTTGAAAAGTATTGGAGAGATATACCTGGTGTGATGGTCATAACAGCGTTTTAGACCCTAAGAATAAGATGCTACTAATAGAATTTCAATTTTTAGGAGGTTGTATGAGTATAATGATATTTCTCAATGGGACAAGGTGATAGAACTTGTTAGGGAATTGATGAAAGATTATGAATTGAAAAATTCTTTGAATTCGAGTTGTGAAGATTTTGGCAAATCTTCACTTTTCAGCTTCTTTAGCATTCTTGACTCTGATGAAGGGAATGAACAACATAAACGAGATGTTGTCAAGAGTATAAATCAGCCAGAGTTGGATAGATATTTAGACAAACCTGCTGAAATAGACTCTCCTAAATTTGATATTCTATCATGGTTGAAGGGAAATAAGGGAAAATACTAATTTTGGAGAAATTTTCCGATACATAATTGCAATTCTTATGTCTACTGTAACTTCTGAGTCAACATTTAGTGCAGGTGGTAAATTTTTGAATCCACATCGTAGGAGATTGCATCCAAACACATTGGAGGAGTTGATGTGTGCACAAAGATGGATATGGGCTCTACTTCATTGTATGAAATAATTTAAAGATTTTAAGCTTATAATAATAATTGTTTGATTTAATTTTTAATTCTTCTATTTTAGGTGGTATACCTGAGAAGAAGTATATCTTATTTTGGATGAAGAAGAACCATCACTTGGCATTTGATTTCTCTTCTTAAAAGTAATTTTCTTCTACTTTGGTTTGTTTATACTATTAAGAAACTTGGTTTATTGTTTATTATGTTTTGTTTTTAAATTTTTAGAAATATATATATATATATACATTTTTGTTTATTATTTGTCTTCGAGTTCAAATGGCTTGATTTACCATTTGGTCGGAATTTTTTGGTTGTTAAATATTAGATTTTCCAGTGGTTTATGATTTTTCAAATGGAAGCAAATGTCTCTTGACTTAATAATAATTTCTCCTAGGGAAAACATGTGATTTATTTTTATTTTGTATTGATATTTTCATATTGTAAATCTTGATGATTACAAACAATTTAGATGTGTTTAGACCCTCACTAGGTAATATTATTATGATTCCTTTAACTTTAGTATAATAGTTATTGATGTGACTGACTTAAGTTATTAAACTTTTTTAGTTTCTTCAATTTGTGCTGGATTAGTCGTATTAGTAAGTTTTGTTTAAATATACACTTCTATGGAAACCAAGAAATGACATATTAGAAATTAGTCTCTACATGTAAACTCCGAGAGTGGTGGTTTTTGTTATACAAGGCATGTGATAAAATGATCTTGTTGTAGATTAATACAAAGATGCATATCCTAAATATTTTGTTAGGATGTAAAATGACATAAAATCTTGGTGATTATGTTGTTTTCATTTATGAAGACTGAGGTGTAGATGAACTAATTGTGGAAGATTCGTGGAAAAGACAAGTGGGTAGTAACTGATTTGCAACTAGGACTAGGGTGTGATGGTTTTTGTAAGATGAGAAAAGACTGTCTATGTAGCTCATTGGAACTATTGTAAATATGTTTAATCCTTTTTATTTTAGCGCTAACAGGTTCAAAATGTATGTTTAAAAATATTATGTTTAGTTGTTTGGTGTGAGAAAACTTTAAATGTTAACTATTGATGTAGTGTTCCAGTATGCATTTGGTCGTTTGCTATGTTTTATCTCTGTTTCATATTAAGGTCCGACTAGGTGATGGTAAATGGTTATGTTAGTGTGGCATTTCACCATTGATGTTGTGTTGAGGTATGCATTTGATTATATGCTATGAAGTTGAGCTCTAGAAGAAAATGTGGAAGATTGATAATTTATTGTTATGGTTCGTATTTGAACTTTAACACTTTGGGCTTATTTGAGATTACTTCTACTTTTAACTTCTGGTTGTAGAAGAAGAAAAAGTAGAAGCCATTTTTAGGAAGTTAATATTTCTGACTTCTTTTGAAAGTGCTGTTGGAAGACCATAAATACTTCTGCTAGTTACCCAAACACCATTTAAAACAGTTTTCAAAAGTTAAAAGTCAGAAACTAGTCTATCCAAATATGTACTTCATTTCAATCATATTTAGAGATATTTAGAATGAAAATATATATTTAAAAATAATATATAAAACTTTAATAAAATAAATTAATTTAGCATTTTTGAAATATTTAATTTTATCAGTATTTTTTTATTAATTTATAGAAAATGATAAAATTAGGGTGGGTGAGGGTAAAATTTGAATCAGTACCCTTACCCTTATTTAACCTTTAAAATCTTTTTAGGCAAAGTCTTGGGTGTTTCTGAAACACAATAAATTATTGTGTTTCAGAAACACACACGTGCAAATTTAGAAGCGCAGGAGATGCAAGAGCCGGCGCAGTACCCCTATCGCAAAGTTCAAATATCTGCATACATTAATCTGGTAGTTTAAGTGATGATGACTGACAAGTGTTTATGTGTCTGTTTTCACAGATTATAACCAAACACTTTGAGATATGTTTTAATGCTGTCTTTTGCTTTCAGGCAGAGATGAATGGATAGCAATGTTTGAGAATCTTTGCTCATCTTTGATAAATTACAGGCACAGATACATAAAATACAGGCACAGATAATAAATTCGCAGGCACAAACAATAACCACACAGGTACATATAGCATCTCAACAGATATATATATATATATAAAAGAATTGAACAGACACAGATACATAAATCACAGGCACAGATAATAACTTCGCAGGCACAAACAAATAACCACACAGGTACATAAAGCATCTCAACAGATATATATGTATATATAAGAATTGCCAGACACAGATACATGAAACACAGGCACAGATAATAACCTCGCAGACACAAAAAACAACCAAGCAGGTACATATAGCATCTCAACAGATACACAAGTACCTATAATAAAAAGATAGGCAAACCAGTTTCTCACCAGATAAAAGGTTTACAGCAGAGAATAACGGGATGGACATGCTTAAACAACCTGATTACTGCACAAAATACGACCAGAAATACAAGGAGGCAGCTGCTTCAACTGATCAATCATCAATGCCACCAAAGGACTAACAATAAGAGTCAATCCCGGTAACACCATTACTGGTATCTGATAACACATTGACTTCCCAGCTCCAGTTGGCAAAACAAGCATAGTCGATTGTCCAGTAAGCACCATTTTGATTGCTTCCAACTGCCCATCGCGGAACGAATCATATCCATATACAAGCTTCAACAATCTCACCAGATTTCTCATCCAAAACCTGCTCCCTAATAGCACTCAATGCCTCATCAAACAAATTGCCAGCTACACCTTTTCTCTTTTGAAGAGACTCTTGTACGGCCTCAACAATAAAACTCTCTTCTCCCTCTTCTTCCTCATCAGCCTCCTTTTTATATATATAAGAATTGCCAGACACAGATACATGAAACACAGGCACAGATAATAACCTCGCAGACACAAAAAACAACCAAGCAGGTACATATAGCATCTCAACAGATACACAAGTACCTATAATAAAAAGATAGGCAAACCAGTTTCTCACCAGGAATGGTTTCACACGTGTGAAACTTGTAACACAATAAAATAGTGTGTTACATGTAACACCCAAGACCTTCTCATCTTTTTAAGGATTAATCAAGGATACAAGTAAAGATAAACTCATACTCTTAAATTTTAAGGATATAATTTACCATTACCCATAAATTTCCATTTAGGGTAAGGGTAGGATCTAGACCCTCAACAATTTCAGGGATAAGGATTTGGGCAAGATTCCACCCAAATCCTTATTTTTGTCATCCTTGGATGAAAACGAGATATTTAAAATCATATTTTTGCTACCTTTTCAAAGTTGACCTATTTTAGGGAAACAAACTTTTGGTTGTCTATAAATGAAAAGAGTCCCTAATAGAAAGTTCGAACTATTTTTAAAGTTTAGTATTGGGTTTAGGGCATTGCTATTTCCCATATAGAAATTTTTTAGTACCACACTTTTTTTTCAAAAATATCCTTTTACACAATTTAAATTTAAATATTTAAATTAATTTATATTTATTTTTTATTTACTTTTGTCTTTATATTTTATTTTATTTATCTTATATATTATCCTTTTTATTTCAATATTTATATTTATATTTTATTTTATCATGATTATATTATATTTTCTTATTATATGTTGGTAGATGTCTATTGGGTTTCAAATTCAGTAAAACAGGTCTGTATGATAAATTTGATAAAAGAAAGCGACATTGTACGGACACTGTACTGCAATGGAAGATCCAAGTCGGATTCACTACAATGGAAGATCCGAGTCCGATTTGATAATTTATTTGAAATGTATGTCTGAATAAGTACGGTATGGTTTCACAAGCACGGTATGAGTGAGATCTCCTATTCTTTATTATTGTTTAATATCTTGCTCGGTTTAATTTATTTACTTATTTTTTTCCACCATTCTTATTATTAGAATTAAATTAATAAAATAAAAATAAATAATATAATAATAATATATTAAGATAACAATAAATAAGAATTTAAAAATAATAAAAAAACTTGATATTATGATGTAATAATAATTAATTAATTTTAAAGGTAAAAGTATATTTTTGAAATTTTCCTTAAATTTTATGTGATCTTTAGCAATTTTTGTATGGGATTTATCAATGTTGAGTTTATTGGTTTGAATGTATTTTTTGAGTTAAAAATTATTTTTAAAATATTATAAAATAGTTAAAGAACAAACATTATTTAAAAAATGTTGTGACAAATCATCATGAGTGAATTTTTATTTTAATTACCACATCATCTATAGTCCATGTATAGTTCAAAATGTTCTTAGAAAGTTAGTTTAATATGAGATAATTCTAAAATTACAAGAAAGTTTTGGCCATTACTAGTTTTATCATAATATTAAAAAAATCATGCATTTTCCTACTTGAAAACAAAATTATTGACATTGTTCAAGCAAGCCTTGAGATTCAAAATGAGCTTCCGATGATAATTGGTGGTTAGACGGAGTGGAATCGATGAAATCTAAAAGCTATTGCATTGTAATATACTACTACGATAACGTGAAACTCATGTTGTTGTTGATTGTTATAGTAATGTAATTTTCATGTTGTTATAGACTGTTATGACAATGTGATATTCCTATTTCTATAGACCATTATACCAATACGAAAGTCGTGTTGCCATAGTTAGCAATAACAATGCTAAAATTGCATTGCTATTACTTACTTTGGGAACGCGATTTTTGTATTGCTATAGTCCGCCAATGCAACGTAAAAATTGTATTGCCATTTACCACTTGGCAACATAATTTTTATATTGCTATTGACCATTATGATTGCTATAACAATAAAATTTTTATATTGCTATTAACTACTATGGTAACATAACAATTGTGTTTTTGTAATCACTTTTACAACTCGATATCACATTGTTATAGCCTTTATGACATCCAAAATACTGCGGTGTAGTAGATTATGCTATAGAGACTTAATAGAAGAACACATTTTTTATAATCAAAATGATATATAAATTTATATTGCAAATCGTTTGTATGAAATTTTCTTTTGTAGCAGGGACTGTGGATCCCACCATAAAGAAAAGAACAACACTGCTTAATTACAAAATAAAAAGATACTACATCAAAATCCATTACAATATCAATACCTGTGATATAATCCTAAGACAAAGAAAATTTGATGTTCTAAAAGAGATTTGGATCAGATATTAGAGGGGTCATGAAGCTACAATAACTTGAGGCTTTAGAACAAAAAAAGACTCTATGCAAGATCAAGCTATAAATCATTTCAAAGTTCAAGGAATATCCCTGAAATACAAATCTCATTCCTAGATAGCCATGTAGTCCATATAGAAGCTGCAAACATCACCTTTCAAAGAATTGCTTGATATTTACCTCTTACCAACTCTGACCGTTGAATATAAAGCTCCTTAAAATTAGCAGGAAGACATATATTAATACCCCACCATTTTATCAAATATCTCTAAACAAATTTTGAAAAATTATAGTGAAAAAAAAAACAAGTGATTGAAATTTTCGTTTTCCATATTATAGAACACACAGTGGATCGAAGAGTTTGAGAGTAGTCCCAAATTTGCAAGAAACACATACTTTCTATAACTAATTTTCTAATCATTAAAATAAACCTACATTTATTTGAAAAAAAATAATTAATATGAACAAAATAAATATACAATCATGGATTTTCATTAATACTTTACTAAAAACATCTTTTGTACAATTCAACTAGAAAGATAACAAAGTCAACTTCTTGAAATTCAAAATTGGTCTATTAGTCATACACATTATTTAACACACCACTTGGATGCACATTTGAAGTTTATTTTCTTGACTCTAAATGTATACATGATAAGAGTCCATTATTTCCATGACAGTTCTCCCATTCTAGAGCTCTCATAATTTACAACTATTTATAAATATGGTAATGTAAAATTCTAATAAATGACACATTAAAGTCAAAGACAGATGAATGAAGAAAGACAAATTATCTATGATGATATGATGGCAACATTATTTATTGTTGTATAATGATGTAATTATAGTTAAGAAATAATAATAAGATTTATTTTCTACTGATGCCATTAATTTGAGTAGTTACTTTGAAGCATCTCCAAGGACAAAATTGTGTTACTCTAAATCTCAATATGTTGAGCATTGCTTTCGAAAATGATTACCTGACCTCACTATCTTCAAAATTCATCAACTAATTCTTTCTTTTAAAACTATAATAGGATTGAAGAAATGATCCAATAATTTGTGTTTAGGTCTGTTTATATAGTTAACTTCAAAGTTGTCTAAAAATAATAAGCCTTTTGAAATTGCTTTAATGAAACTGAAGGTAAAGGGAAAGAGTGAACAACTAGACAACTCAACTCTTATCATATATGCTTCATTGACACCTTACATTCAATTATTCATGATGTTTTCATGTACCTAAAGCATTTTCCTTTGTGTCTCTAAACCTAGTAACAACTAAATTTAATAGCATTCAAGTCTAATCGATCTCTAGAATATAGACCTATTTATTTACTTTGGAATATGTTAGATAATCATCATCTATGAAAAGTAATCCAATACCGAATATTGTTTGATAATTGAGAAGGTTTCGCTTATGTAAACTTGATGTACTACAATTTTAAGTATAGCTATATTAAGAACGAACCCCCTTTATTTCTCTATAGTGATATAAAACTATTAAAATCTTGCACTTCAAATAATGTATGATTCTTATTGACAAAAAAATCCAATTAACACTTACTAGGTACGGATACATAAATGCCTATAGGTAATTACTTTCTATATATGGTGCTTCAAAAGATAAGTTTCTTTCCACATGTATACTAGGATATATATAACATGGAACATGCCATTTAAACTTAAAATATATAAACATTATGTTATAAAAGAGTAGAAGTAAAGATAATAGGACCAAACCCACTGGATAAATTTAAATAAAGTGACAAAGAAACAAATATACCAGTCGTAATTGTTGCATTAAGACAATTAGATCATTACAGATACAAAAAACGTTATCCTTGTAATGCCTCTTCTTGTGAAGGCAGCATCATCCTTTTTGGTAGTTTCTAGGTTGGCCATTAGTCCATGCATTCTTATAAGAAAAACCTCCAAGGGAAGCTTCCCACTAGGTTAGTCATCCCAAGATTGCTCTAAGTTAAGCACACTTAACTTTGAATTTCTTAAGCTATAGACTGTTGAAAGAAATGTGCATGTTGGTGATATAAGTAGTAACTTCAAAACTTTTAATATTTCTAAATTCAGGATATAAGTAGTAACTTCAAACCATAACCTCTGTAATTTCTTGATTGAAAAATGATTAAAAGTAACATGTGAAGTTCTGTAATTTTATAAAATTAATCTTTAAAGCATCTTTTGACTTTATGTACTAATGTAATGGCCATTTCTAGTGAAAGAGTCATGCTTGATTGATCTCAAGGTTGACTCTATACCTACAAACCACCACAATATACGATCATACTTTTTCCTCTCGCATGCTCCATAGAAAAACTTCCAATAAAGTCACCCATCCTAAAGTTTCTTTAAGCCAAGGATACTTAACTTAGGAGTTTTTAAGCTTGCAGATTTCAAAAAGTTATATGCATATTGATGATATGGATAGTGCTAACAAACCTTTTGACTGTTTATGAACTTGGGATGTTAAATTCACCCATCCTTAAGACACCACATCTTTGTTGTGGTTGACCCAAAACTTAAGTCCCTATAATCACCCACCCTTAGGACTTAACATCCTTGTTGTAGCTGGACTAGGTTGAGCATTAACTCAAAATACCATGATGCTTTCTAACATACTTTCTGTTCACTCCTATGCTCCACAGGCAAACTTCTCGAAAGGTCACCCATAGTAAGATTTCTCGAAGTGAAACGAGCTTAACTTTGAAGTTCTTAAGCTTTTGGATCCTAAAAAGTTATGAGCAAATTGGTCATATGAGTAGCGATATCAAACCTTTTGACCCTTTATGAACTTGGAGTGTTACCTCTTCATAGAACACATCATCCTCGTTGTGCCTGACCCACAACTTGGGTCTTTACAATTACCCATCTTTGGGGAACAACATCCTCATTGTGGTTGACCCACAACCTTTTGAGAGCCTAACACTTACTAGTTTATAACGCCTCTCATTGGCAAAGACGATTATCACCTGCAACGGTCTTTCTTTATGAAAGCATTGTCAATCTTTTCATACCATAAAAAAAGCTTTATATACCATATTATTAATTAATAAACCATATAATCTTCCTAAATTGTAACGTCCCGATTTCGGGGCTAGACGTTTTCCAATTTTCAAATTTTAAGTTGATTGTTGAAGTGTTGAACTTTATTGTAACTCGTGAATGTATCAATTATTGAAATTCTATTTATCTTCTTTGGATTGCTATGAGAATGTCTGTTGGTATTGTAATGTTTGTATTTCAAAAACCGAAGCGAAAATGAAGCGGAACGAAGGAAGGAATGGAAGTGCTCAACATTGGCCGTGCTGACTACATAAGCTTTATGTCGCCAAGCATGTCGCCAGCGCTGGCGACAAGGGCCTATGTTGCCAGCGAGTGAATTCTGCGAAATTGAAGTGTTCTTCTCGGTGCGCTTCGGCGACATAAGGCCTATGTCGCCAGCCTTGTCGCCAACCACTGAAATCGGGTTTTTAAAACCAATTTTGACCGACTCCTTTCATTCTCGCTCATTCACTCGAATCCTCTCGTCTCGCAAGTGATTGTTCTCTCAACTTTGTCGCGATCTCTCTGTTTGAGTGTCTCTGGTAAGTCTCCTATCAACCCTAATCTCCTCTTTTTGATTTCAAGCATAAAATATCGATAGAATTGGAGATGCTTGTTGATGGTTTAGGTTTGATTAGGTATTGAATTGGTAAGGGTTTAGATGGAAACCCTAGGATTTATGGAATGTGGAATTGAATGATTGAGTATGTAATCGGTTTAGGTTTCGAGTAAGAATCGTTCGTATTATCGCTTCGTAGTTGTTAGATTGTTGTCTTTCACGATTGGATGAAGTTTCGCTTTTTGCGCGTCACTTATTCGACCTATTGTTTAAACCAATATTGTTCCTTCTTGTTGTTAGGCGAAGCGGACAGTGTCGAGGATCATGTCGGCGACGCTTAGCTAAGCTTATCATCGGAAGAAAGGTTAGCAACATCGTTTTATACTCTATATTAGTTGTTATATGTTTTATGAATGTGCATTAACATGGTTAAACAAGATAACCACATGAATTTAAATTGATAGAGATAGATAGCGAATGATAGATCGATGAAGATTGATTGCGATTGTTGATATCTTGCTGATTAGAGATATTGATAAGTCTATTGCATGTTAGACTTAGGCTTTGGTTAGCTAGAGCTAGAAATAAATGGATAAGGCACTAGTAAAATACCCGACAATTGATTGATTGAAAGCTAATGGATTGTTATATTGTAATTGTTGATTGTTAAAGGAAATTTGTTGTTTGATGACTTAATTGAATAAATGAAGATTGCCCTAGTCATGGTTGAAAGTGGTGATGGAATGACATGTCATTAGGGGTACCCGAGATATCTCAACCTATTAAGTAAAATAGGACCTTTGGTTTAGCTAACCACATTGAAAAATTGAGTGACGACTCCTATTAGGTGTGACAATACCACCACCTGCGGACATATTATTATTGGTGGTCTTCGGACCTAATTGATGGGATTCTAAGGTAGTAGTCCATCTTGAAGCGGAATAAACGGCTCTACGGATCTTGGTCTTCAGACCATATTGGTGGCTTCGGCCTAATTGGCCCCGTTTCATTATTGATCCTAGATTAGCGGCACTTAAATAAAACTGGAATAAATAAATTGATTGATATTGCGTGATGATTGCTAGTGATTAATTAATTGTTTGGGGGATTCTTAAATGAAATTTGAGATTGTAATCGAATATTTGATAATATTGAACACACCTAATGAACATAATTATTTCTAGTGGACTATCTCACTTTATTGAACTGTAATGACTTTAAACTTGGGCAGGATTGTATTCTCTTTCCTTGATTGTTAGATTTAGGAGCATTTGCGTGCCTCCTCATTATTGTATGTTTAATAGAAGCATTGCGTGTGTTTGTTGGAGTATGACTTGCTAACAAGATATCGATAGTCTGACGTTGTTTTTCTTCCATTTTTCTTGTCTATCTATTGAAATTTGAAACAGGTGATCGAGCAGCTTTGAGATTCGAGCATTTCCATCGAAGCATGTTGATTTTCTTACATTTAGAACTTTTACAAATGAACTCGGATGTTATTTTTAAATTTGATGCTTACAGAGGATTGTAACTCATTTACTTAGACATTTTTGGGCTTTTGAGGGTTTAAATCATTTAATCGAGATTGAAATACCTTTACTGGATATTTTGTTTATGGTTTCAAGACAGGTTTATTATTCTTATATATCAAACGAATTATTTGACGATATATTTATAGATACATATATATTTTAAATGAATGCCTATTGTGTTATTGTTTTCAAAACAGGTTCAAGAGGGTTATTTTAAATCTAATTATTTTAATATTAATATTTATTTCCGCACCTATTGTATTGTATCGAACGAATCTATAAAATGTAATGTGGCGCTCCGGCTTTCGTTCGCGGCTTCGTTGTGGCGGGGGTTGGGCGTTACATGAATAGAGGTGGGCATAAGTCTTTTTTTTTCTCTTCTGAAATCAAACCGACATGTTTAATTTCTAAGTCGTGAACCAACCTAATCAAATTATTTTTTTTTTTGGGTTTCAAAATTGAACATTTAATTAATTCTAAAAATAGTCTCACATATTATCTTTTAACAATATTTTGAAAATTTTAAAATTGCATATCAATTTTAGGTTTTTTAAATTTAGAATCGATTCATGAAGTTGGTTCCAAAAACACTTGTAATTCTATTTTTTTTAGGCGCAATACTCATATTTGTTAAGAACATCAATTGTTTACCATCAAATCCTTAAAACATTACAAGTGATAAATTAAAAATTAAAAATTTTATTTTAATTTGTAGATTAAATATTATATTTAATAATGTTCTAAAACTGAAAAATTTGATTTTGTTTTTCTACTTTGCATAATAGACCCAACTCAATTAGTGAAGGAATACCAATTTGACTTTTTTTTTTTTTTTTGTCTAGTTCAACTTGTAACAACCCCCACCCTAGAATAACCATAGGGAGGAGTCTGTCACTATGCAGACGCAGTTATATACTTACATTTATTATATATTCCTACACATTCCATTATCATACCAAAAGTAGGCTCCTAAAGTTCACAATTTAAGGTCTTATTAATTTATAGGGTGCTAGGATTATGTCTTCGGGGGTTCCGCTACCTGGTTAGCGGAGGGTCGAGGGAGGCTAAGCCCGGTTTATTTAGCTTTTAGAACTTTAATTACAGCTAACAGAAAAACCAAACAACTTGTGACCACTTAATTAAGTTTGATTCAAAACATAATTCACAGTCATTTACCATCCGTTAGTAGTCCATTAACACAGCCAACAACCAGAAACAAAATTTTCGTTAGTTAACAATTTAGCCTGTTAATTACCAGAATTATGCCCAAAGCAGCTATCGGCGGAAAACAGGATTAACAGTAGTAGTAAACAATTTGGTCGAAGCCTAATAAATAGTATCAGTATAGTAGTTCAAACTACAACTAGTATAGGCACTTCAAGCCAATTATTTCAGTAGTGAAGATCCTCTATCCCTAGGCATGCCATAGACTCTACTAATAGACTGATAAGGGCAAAATTTAGAGTACAGTTTTATCCAATATTTTACCAAATTAAATATTTACCAACATAACAGTTCCTGTATATAATGACGTTACTAATCAGCAACCCAAATCCATAACGTTAATAGTCTTGTATATGTTTAGTTTATTATCGTTAAGCAGGGCAGTCTTATGTATTTAGTTATTATCATTTAGTAGGGCAAGCTTGGAAAAAATAGTTTCACAATACATCAATCACGACGATACATGCAGAAAACATACAACATACATCAAGCAATAATATGGGACTCAAATAGAGCTGCTAACCTAACACGCAGAGCACGACAACCCGAGCAGAATCTGACCTAAGCAGCTGTCTGATCAGCCTCTCCGTCCAGTTCTCCTACAAGTTGTCATAAAAATATATAAATACCACTACAGAGAACCAAAATTCGGACCAGAACACCGGTTCGAAAGACCAGAACCAAACCCGAACAGAACCCAATACAATCCAACATCGAACCTTAGATATCTTACCGAATTATCCTCAATTGACTCTGACTACCTTCTCAATTTCTGAATCTGAAACGCCCAGAACCCTAGACTACCCAAACCTATTTGATAAAATCCACTCAAGGTTAAGGTAAACGAAATTCCATTGAGATGAACTTGGAATGGAGCGAGGAAAACTTACCGAGAATCGTTTGAATACAATAAGAGAGTTCTAACACTCTAAACCTGATAGTGATCAGAATCTGAACGTGTTAAATTCTGAAATCAGAATATGAAATTTTTTATGACGGTCTATATCAAAACTAAAACGGACGGACGACTTATCGATAATACGCAGGAACACTAACGTTGAACACCACTCAGAACTTCACGCAAGAACCCTCTCTTACTCTCAACTTTACATGATTCAGAAATATGACAAAACCCTAGACAAAATCACATATTTATAACAAGACAATTACCCAGATAACCTCCTCTAAAACCTGGTAATAATGACATAACCCCTAGATTTCCTAATTATTCTAAATATACCATCTAACAATAGAAAAATTATGGCCCTAACTCCTAGACCCGAAAACGGTCCGTAAGACAACTTGGTTTCAGTTTTTATACTCACTCATATGTCTCAATTTGATAAACACCACCATACTGCAATATACACCTACCATACCCTACCCTACAATATTTTAATTAACCATGATACACCCCATAAAAACAAGCCTTTAAAAACTATCATTTGTGTTATAGCCTTTGAAATTCATTTTGACTTAAAAATTCATATTTTAATTTCTAAAAAAACATGCATTTTTGTTTTGGAAAATCTTATAGTTCCTACTTTGCTATTTTTAAAATTTTCGAAATGTAAATTGAAATCATATCAAAATTTCAAATTGACATAAAATTAGAGTCACCTTTTTGGATGTTACTAATTATGGATGTTCTCATTGATGGGAGTTTTCTCACCAGTAGGAATGGCAATGGGAGCAAACCCGACCCGAACCCGCCAACCCGAATCCATCAGATGCACCCAAACCCGATCTAAACCCTACGTATTTTTAATGGATTCGGGTTGGATTTGAACCCGTGGATTCGGGTGCACCTGCGGGTATGCGAAAAAATTAATTTTAAAAAAATATATATTAAGTGATAATTATTGGATTAAAATTCAATATAACAATTAGTTCATGTTAAAATATATTACTATAATGGTTTTAAAATGGAGTTTATTCCGACAGCCCATTAGTTCACATTTCAATTAGTGGCATATGGCATTGAAGTTGCTATATTTAGATTTTTATAAAAAAAAAGTAAAAAAATTAAATGACACTAATTATTCAAAAAATTAATTAAAAAATTTGTATAAATGTAAATTAAAAAAATAAAAAATTTCATGGGTTCGTGGATTCGGGTTAGGGTCACCCTTACCCGAATCCAAACCCGCAACAACTAGATGATTGAAAATGAAATCCGAACCTGCAAAACCCATGAACCCGCGAACCCAAACCCACGATGGATTTTATGAATGGGCATCCACGGGTTCATGGATTATTTTGCGATCCCTATTCACCAAGTTCTGCTGGGATGGTTTTTAAACAATTTACCCAACTATATCGATCTATTATATATTTGAAAATAATCTTATTTTAAAATAAGTTTTCAAATTATCATCTTTATCATAATCATAAACCATGTGTGAAGCAATAATATTTACTTTTTATTCCTAATTAAATGAAATTTAGGTAACATTTTCTAAAATTATAATAGATGAAAAATATTTTAAATAAAATAATTAATAAAATAATTATAAAATAGAAGTAAAATAATAAAGCTCCCACTCCCTAAAAATTAGAGAAAAAATTGAATGATTATGTTGCATAGTTTTTTTTTCCCCTGAAATTGCTGCTTAGTTCTTTTCTAATTTTCAATGTTTAGAGTTTAGAGAATATATATATATATATATATATATATATATATTTCTGATAGAGTTATTAGATAAAACCTGAAGAAGTCAATAGATTTATCCAAGACAGCCGCGATTAGTCTCTATTTTGGTTATAATCCAACCTTTTATCTAATTTCCATTCACTAATACCACTAGATTAACAACTATTCTATGGAGACAATTTCAAATAAACAACTTGGAATTAACTAAACAGCTGTACCACAATTAAATATGCTTCTTTTCTTCTCTTGTGGAGTAAACAGTACACACTGCTCATAAAACACCCATTTTCAACTGCCAGAACAGAACAGCATTGCTTGACAAAGTTGACCACATTGAGTTTCACAAACTATATCACTGGTAAAAAGTATCATTATAAGTTATTATAAGCCAATGGACACGGTGTAAACAAGTAGGCAGGTCAATTCTCCAAAAACCAGCCGGAATTAATGCATTGACTGACCCTAAAAGTTAATTAGGTCCCATTTTGTTTGTCTTTGACATTTTGTAGTTGAAATCTTCAACTATGGTGTTGTGTTGTTTCAGACATCATGGACTGCCATTCAAAATCAATAATAATAATCCATGTTGGTTTCATTTTCTACTTTCTACTATAGTCAACTATCAATTCCGTTAATACCACACCATCTTTCTTCTTCACTGTTTTCAACTCTGATTAGAGTATATAAATCAACCATTTGTCTTTAATTATGAGACCATCATTCCCCAGAGCATTCAACGTTAGTTTGTTCAAAACCAACTGCAATGTTGTTCAGGTAATAATACAAGTTTGATTTTGGGGTCACAATAACTATTCCAGCTGTGGGATGTATAAGGGAATAAAAAAAAAAAAAAAAAAAAAAAAACCTTAATCAATAAACAGTTGACCTCATCATGGTGTAAAATTTTCTACTACATTCATATATTTCTCAATAGAGTTTATTAGTTGAATCAGTAATTGCTGTGGGTTGTAACTAGTCCAAAATTATTTTAAATTAGTTAGTAATTGGTTAAAAATTTGTTATAATTAATGGTTAATTATATACCGATCATAAAATATAAAATTTAAATTATTTATAGAAATTATTTAAAAAATATGAAAATATAAAATTTTGTTATAATTTATGGTTAATTATATAACGATCATTAGAACGGACCGTCCGGTCCGGTCCCTTTGGAATTTTTTTAAAAAATAGACCGGAGCGGACATGTCCGTTTTCTAAAAAACGGATTTATTTTTCAAGTCTAGGTCCACCCGCGGATCCGTACGTACGGACTCGGACATGTCATTTAATTTTCAACTTTTTTATTATAGTAATATTGCCACCCACCCAATCTGCTTCTACACCCCAACTTTCATTTATTTTTCTAAAATTCCAAAAATAACCTCACTATCACATTTATTCAAAAATTATAACACAGTATCATATTAATTATTTTAATTTATTAATATAATTTACAATAAATATATTTATGAATTAAAAAAGGTGAAAACAAATATACTTTTAGTATTTTAATTATTTTTCAATTTAATATTTATTTATTAATTAATTTATTTTTATTTTAAACTTTTTTCTATTATTTGTTTATAATAAATATCAGTATAAATTGTAAAAAATAATTAAAAAATAAAGAATTTATAAATAAACGATAATACTAAAAATATTTATATAAATAAATTAATTTAATTTAAATTTAATTTTTTAAATAAATTAATAATTTTAATTAATTTCTAATTAAAATAAGAAAGGAAAAATAAATGTGATTTATTTTTCCTTTAATAGTTAATATTTCATTTATTATAAGATATTAAAATTTTTAACAATTTATATAAAGAATAATATTGTCAATAAAACGTAATAAATCATAATATTGTCAATAAACCATTAATGGGGTGAGTTAACAGATTGTTTGGGGTGGCAATATCACCCCTCTTTTTATTAATGCATCTTGTTGAAGAGTTATATTTTTTATGGCATTTGTAGGTTATTTTATCCATCTTATTCAAATACAATTATATATATATATATATCGAAAAAAAACACTCTAAAGCGGACTGGAGTAGATTGACACCAGTTTTCTAAGTCCATATTCGTACACTAGTTATCAACGGTGGGTGTCTAAGAGAAGTGGGTATCGACACTGTGAAGTTTAGGGTTTTGTTAGATGTGAATCTTGATTTTTTTTTTTTTTTTATTAAAGTAGAGTAAGTTAGAAAATTTTAATTTTTAAAATATTTATATTGAAAATAGCGGATATCCGCTCCAGTCCGCTAAAGTCCGTTATCCGTACGGAGCGGATAAAAAAGCCAGCGATCAAAATGGACACTAGTTTTCTAAGTTCATATCCGTATAAATTACGGGTGGACCCGGATAGTCCGCGGATTTTGAATCCGATTTGACAATACTAACCGATCATAAAATATAAAATTTAAATTATTTATAGAAATTATTTAAAACATATAAAAATACAAAAAATTGTCATAGTGCTATTTTATTTTATTTTATTTTACTAAAGCTTAGAAATTTGTAAGAATATTTAGGTTTATTTTTTTTTATAGTGTTTTAAAATGTCTATTTGTAGTAGTGCCTATTAGGGGATAGAATCCTTTTGGCTTACTTCATAATTGGTCTTTGTACGAACCTACATCCGGGCAAATTGTTGCTTGGGCAGATTGATTTTTCCCTTCTTGATTATCCCCTCATTTAATAATTTTTTTCCGACAATTTTAGTGTGTTCGGCAAAAATCCTGTTCATTTTGAAGCATTCTTAATAATAATACAGTAAGTGGTTTTTAAATATTCTACTTTGCCAACTTTATATACTATTTCTTTTGTTATTTTCGCTTATGATTGGTCTTGACTCGTGTGCTCCTTGGTTGTCCTCAATATTTGGGGTTTCATTGTCCTAAATATTTGGGGTTTGGCTTCGTCAATGTCTTAAATTTGATTGGGCTCATTATTATGGCCTTTAGATATTTGCATTTTCCTTTTGGTTTTTAAGTTCTACGGGGCCTTTCACATAAATTAACATGAACCACTCAATAATCTCCCAATACCATTCTTTAACTTTGTTAAGGGCAACTTGCTTAGTGAATTTTTATTTCGTCTATTTATCTTTCATGCATCAATTTGCTTAAATCCTATTAAGGAATTAGTTCCTTTCTCTCAAAACTTTTGTTTTCTTTCATATTTTAACCAAAGTGAATACTTGAAGTTTAAAGTAAATTTCAAAAATAAAACAAAAAAAAAATCACCTTGTTGATCGCGAAACCACTTTTCATCATTACTTGTTCTACGTCGACAATCTATTAAACACCAATCCTTACTTATAAAATAAGAAAGTCTAAACGATGAAACCTTTATCTCTATTTCAAATTCCAAATTCTCTCTCATACTAACTCCTCTTTTTAACATCCATGATGTTTAATCTCTCTGGACCTTCTGGACTTTATAAGTATGCTAACAGTTTGCTTAAGGCATGTTCCACATTCATTTTTATTTACCTTATTTTTTATATTAATTTTTTTAATGCATTCTCTATGTCAGTTTCTTACTGCCTACACATTTTTTTAATATTTTTATTAATTCCATTTTGTTTATTGTGTTTTGACTGACGAATTTGTCTTTTTGGCTTATATTTTTTGGATTATAATCTAGGTTTATTCTAGATTTTGAAACTTTACAGTTCCTGGCTGTATTTTAACCTTTGATGTGATGTTATTTAATTGCTTTTTATTAACTTTACCTGAGTGATTATGGTTTCTTGTGAACTTCTAATATATACACTAACTTTCGTTTAACATGGTCTTCAGATGTCAAATGACAGTAGGAACCATGTTCTATGCCTAAAGCATCACACGATGATGGTGATACTTTCCAAAATGTAGATATTAGGATAGAAGATAGGACGAGCTCCCGTGATTGTTTGCATGTATATCAAAGTAGACTTGCTCCCAAAGATGTACCTTACTCTCAAAATATCTGACCTGCACGTACTAACCTAGCTAGAAAGATGACAGTTAAAGATTTGGAAAATGATATGCACGAAATTTGAGATTCCTACTTTCATAGAGGCCAAGCTCCCAGCTACCAAAGAGCACGTACACTGACATATTCCTGACTAGAATGATTTTACCTAAGTATGTTGAAATGTGGGTTTAGGTTACCCCCATCGACGTCACCGTTCAACATTTCTTGTCCCACGATTGGCATAATAGGATTGCATAGGGTATCTACTAGTTTTATGACATTCACCTAAGCCTACTTAATCCAAATATGATTCATAGGATAATGTTCATGAATAGGTTAAAAAGAAAAAATATAAGTTGTTCTTTAAGGGTGTAGATTTATTTGAACTTCAACTTCCTTCCTTCCACTTGTCATGGGGAGTACTAGAAAAACATCTTTACTATTGACCAAATGAAGCATTTTCGGTGGACTTCTTATGAGAACATGAAGAGAGAAAACTTAGGATTTTCTCTAAACCCACGTACATTTTGCTAGAAATTCTTACTTTATACAATCTTTAGTTTTGTCAATTACTCACATTTACTTTTATGCATAACATGTATTGAAAAAATTATATTAGCAAAAGATGCTTAAGGGTAGCATAATTAATGTTTAAGAGATTTGAGTAGGAATAAGTAATGATGCATTTTCGGAAGGAAGAGGAGCAGATAAGTAAGAAAGAAGAGAAATTTGAGAGTGGATGTAAGTGCCTAAAGATCTTGAAGCAAACGAAGCCTTTGATGTTCCTCCTAACATTAAGAACGCAAAAGAGTAGGAAGTAAAGGGTGTCATTAATAATGTCCCTAATTATCTTGAAAGTGCTAACCCTTGACTTTATTAAAGGAAGAGGATTGAGCCTGACCCTCACCTTGGTAGCTCTCGATAAACAAAGAGTTCTGCTTGTGACATTCGAAAAACTAGGTCAATTTTTTCTTTGACCATTTTTTACTATTTTGACTTTTTCACTCTTAAGAATCCCAATTAAGGGTGATTTAAAAACTTGAGCAAGTAGAGTTAAAGAGTAATAGGTGTGACTGAAAACTAATAACACTCTCAAATAGTCAAGCTCACGTCTGCCCGTTCGTGAAAGTGAAAGACCCATGATTTTATGGTCATCAATATGGTTAGTGTACCCGCACGATCACGAACTACCCATGGGCTTTACATTAATTTGACTTGTCTTGCCATGTCAATTCGTACCCACAAAAGCCAGCAGTTTCATTATCATCAATATGATAATTGTGCCCGCATAGTCAAGAGCGGTCATGGACCAAATTTTGACACTACTAGAAGCTAATAGTCTTTTTATTTTTATAATATAAAAACAATATTTTTTGGTCAAAAATATCGATTTTAAAAAAAACTAAAAATTTATCCTAGGAAAATTACACAGAGGGTCGGCGAACTTTGACATAACTACTCCTATTCCGAGTTTTGCATGTTTTTTACACTGAACATGCATGAGTTTTGAATTAATGTAGCTGCCAACTCTGACGCCGTCTGGTTAGTGCCCTGACCACGTTAAGCGCCAAATCACATCTTATAAAGACAGTTTTGCCCTTATTGTTGTTTCCATATCAGCTGGTGGTTATGTGCATATATTTATCTGTTGGACAAAATGTTTTAAACCATTTTTTGCCCTTTTTGTTGTTAAATATTTAAAAAAAAGTTAATAGAAAAACAAGAAAAATAACCTCATGACCGTTGCATGTAACGCCAACTTATAGTTTATTTATTTTTTTAAATTTTATTTTATCACCCTTATTAAGCAAGAACACTTTCATCATCCAAACACTCACCTTGGTGCAATTTATTCTCAATACAACCATATTCATGGCTTATAATACCCATTTTATACTAGTTTCTCTCATCTCATCCTAATCTCTACTGCAGTTTCCACATTTAAGTAAGTGAGATGTTCATTGCAATTATTTTTATTTTTTTATGTAATATAATAGTGTCATCTGGCCTCTGTTAGTTTGGTGTAGTTCTTACCAAAAATATCACAACAATTTCCCGACATTAAAGGAAAAATTATTTGATTTCGCTACTGAAGATGTAAGTGCTATCAAAAAGTTGCTATAGGAATTTTCGAATCATCAACTAATCCACATAAGTTATATTTCTACAGCAAGAAAGGAAAATGCAATTTCTATACTTTTTGGGAACTGAAAGAAGACGAAATTAATACGAGAAGATTAAAAGGAATATTAGAATTTTGTAATGCCTGAAGTAGTAACATCGATAGAAGGAAGGTTCAGATAACAGAATCAAGCAGTCTTGGGCATTGCCATGACTTACAAGTATCTGAGAGCAATATACAAAAAAAGATCGAAAACAATATTTTAAGAATGAAAGATTAAATTGTAATGCTAAATATTTTTTCCATATCTTTCATAGCTCTTGTATTAATCTTACATGTTTGTGGAAATACAAATTAGGTATTTAAGTTATCAATGAAATTTACTAAACTTGCTTGAACTACTATTTCATACTACCTATGCCTATAGGACTTTAAAAACGCATATAACATATATGATCCAACAGTGCAAAATTTCCTAATCATGCATGTGTTCTCTTTTGGGAACTTTTAAGAGCCTAAGAGAATAAAATGAACAAAACACACACAATGAATACTTGCATAACATATTTACCATCATCAAGTACTAATTACAACACTGTTATTTTCAGATTACAATAATATAATGTCTATTAAGGATGCATTTCAATACCATTTGGGTGTCTAGGGTGTATATGCCAAATCACAAAAATTCAAAATGTGACTACTATGCATGTTAATCGAAAAATAAATTCTTCAACATTCACTTACTTGGCACTTAATTCACACCGAACAAACAAAAAGAATTCTAGCCATGCCACAAAACTAATACAGTTGGGTATAATCAGTGAGGTAGCAGTCATACAAATAGTAAATATCAACTGGGTAATTTTGAAGGCAACCTGGTTCCAAGCATATGTTGAAGATTTGCTAAAATATTTAGTTGTTGAAGGGCGACCAATCACCGTCAATGCCAGCCACAGTCACCGCAGATAACAGTGGTCAACTAGAACTATTTGTAATGTTTCCAGCAGCATATTAAACACAAGTAGTGTATAAATTTCCATAAATAGCTACCTAATTTAGTGGCAACCCATGAAGAAATATCAAAATTGAAGGAGTTTCACAAACTTGGATTGTAATGTCTACCATTGGTTGAATGAGCTTACACGTGTTTTTCCTTGTTCATATGGGGGTTGGCATTGAAGTATTACCATTCTATAGAATTATTATTTAGTTACCAACTAAGCAGCTAGTAATATTTAATTACAATAAAACTATATACAATCTATTCGTTGAACCAATATGAGTACCCCCAAACTTGCTTTTTTGAAAAGTTCTTGGGCAATAAGGGTTTCTATCAGTTATACCTCTTTCTGGCATGGCCTGCAAATATTATCTAGTTAAAAGTTTTGAATATGATGTTTATGTAAACAATAAAGGAGTGGTGCATTGCAATTACCATTTTTCCTTTAGATTTGGTTATTGTTTTGCCTCCGGGGGTCTTATTGGTCACAGGTGCTGAACTTGCAATAGATGGAGCAGCAGCTTCACATCTTTTGATGTTGTGACCAATTTTGAAACACCACGAGCAATGCCCACTTCCTGATCTTTTTGTGTTTTGAGGACCTTTTGTAACCGGATCACTACACCTATTCTTTTTTGGCCTCTCGACTTTCTTCTTAAACTAAAGTGGCAAGATTTTTTATGTTAACGGTTTGATCAGTTAGCCACTTGTGGTTTTGGGTGGATTATTCTGTATATGTTCTGATCATTGTATTCCTTTGTCTGATAATCATAAACCATCCTATTGAATTTGGTCTGATAGTTGTAAGCACTTCCATGACATGTTTACATGGCACTCCAAAAATCCTCCAAGCATGGCAATCATAGTCTTAGCTGAGAGATTGACTAGCTTGTATTTACTCCCATCCATCATCTTAAATTTTATTTTGGACGTAGCTATGACATTTACAAATATTCCTTTCTGTATATTTTTCTGAACTTCTTTCACAATATTTTTGTGACCCTTGTGTTCATCTCCCTAGCAAACTACAATCATTTCCGCATAAGTTTCATAGTTCTATGCCACATGTTCTCACACAACTAGAATATAGGCTGTTTGCATAGTTTATCTACCCAATTGTTCATAGACTCTGAAATATTATTTGTCATATGGTCTGACTTCACATGATGATCAAATGCATATCTTGCCCAATGTCTTGTTTCCAAGCCACACACATTCATATGGCTATAAATCAACAGACTGTAGTCACTTCATTGCATTTTTTAAGTCAACATAACTATTGTACTTGGTAGGGGTGTGCAAAAAGTCTGAACCCAAAAACCTTGACCGACCCGACCTTGACCCGACCTCAACCCGAAAATAATCGGGTTCGGTCCGGTCCATAAAATATAAGGGTTTCGGGTTTCATATTTTTTCGGGTCACCATTTTCAACCATTTAGCAAAGGAAATCCAAAACCCGGACCGACCCGACCTTGACCCGAAAATATTCGGGTTCGGGTTTTTCGGGTCGGTCCGGGTTTGGCCCGACCCCGACCCATGCACACCCCTAGTACTTGGCTGCATTCCAAACTTAATCACCTGCATATCAATTTGTAAATGATTTCTAAATTATTTATTTATTTATTTGAATAATGAAAGCAGGCATATTCAAGTAAATTATGATAAATTAAGACCCTAGAAAATTGAAATAGGGATAACAGAAACAATCAGTTTCTAGCAGTTATTACATTATTTCAACAACTATCGCATATACTCAACTACTACTTATGGCGGGCCTACAAATAATATAGGCTATATTAATATTCCAATAAGCAGCTTCAAGAACCAATCAAGTGGTAGTAGGTATAAAATCAATTTAATATACAATAAGACATGAAAAGGTAGCTATAAGCTACCACCTGTGGCTAAGATGTGACCTAATTTCCTTATATATCGATACATTCAACAAAATCATAACAACTAAAAACTAGCATAAAGTAATTAGACATTACAATTAATAGACACATTTGGCATTAACTTACAACATACACTTCACAATTTTCAGTCAACTAAAATTGGGTAAGTCATCATAAATTAGGTAAGTCAACAGTTCACACGAGCTACTGCGCCTTGGAATTTTCTTTAAAGTTTGCAAGACGATGGCCACACATCATTTAAAGCTTTTAAAACCCCTTCTGTTGATCACACCATGAAGGTCAGCCTCCTTGTTTCATCATCATATGAAATAATACCATTGCATTAACATTATTTTATTAACATTATTTTGTCAATTGTTACAACCCAAAAAAAAATTACAGAGAGGCTTACCAATGTATTCCTTCATGATCTACATAAACCACTTCCAACTGTCTTCATTTTCAGACTCCACCACTGCAAAAGCAATAGGAAATATGCCATTGTTTGCATCCATAGATATAACACTCATGAGAACTCCACCGTATTTTCCCTTCAGATGACACCCACCAACTCCAATAAAAGTATGACAACCCTATAAATATCCCTACTTCTGTGTAATAAAACTCATGAAGAATCGCTGGAATCGAGATGGTACGTCTACTATAAGGGTTAAGCACTGCAGAACTGCCCTTGAACCATGATTTCATGTGGTAATTTTTATAATGTAAGTCCACAACCTGTCATAGCTTTCTTTGAACTCCATTCTATTAGACAGTAGGGCTAAATTTCTTGCCATTGTATGCCTCCTCTCGCTAATTCCATACACCAACTTCAGCAACTTCCTCATAGACAGGACATCAATGTTAGAGTTGGTTAGAATATCTGCTTTTAATTTTGATGCTACCTATTTTGCATTTGCTTCTCTGTTTTTGTGTAATTTATGATAGTGGTGAACAATTGTCAGTACTTTAATTTTAAATCCCACACCAACAATAGGTGGATTTGCTTTGATCATCTAAGAGCAGCTTAGAATCTTACATTTTGCTTTAAACAGTCTGTGCTTGTTGTCTATCCTCTTGATCTCAAAATCCTCCTTAATCATATAGTCTTTCAACATGGATTTGAAATACTCTTTTGTTCGAAAGATGTGCATTTTCTTAATATTAAGCTTCCTATCCTCAGGGTCAACAAAACAGAAACCATTATTCATACCAAGGCTATAATCATCTTAATCATCACTTGAACCAAATGAACGAGGTGATAGATTTAAATCACCTTGATATGTGGCAGCATCATCAAAGTCAACCTCACTTTTAGATTTCTGTTCAGGTCTTACATTTTCTTTTCTATCAACATTGTCAACATTGTCAAGCCTATTCCTTGTTTGAGTCGTCCTACCTCTTTTGTCAGTGTTTGTTACTCCATCTTCTGACTTATCTTCCCTATGCTCATTTGATGGACCATTAATGTCTTCTCCATCCTTAGAGTTCACAGTAAAGGTTTGATCCACTGAGTCATCTTCACTGCTACTTGAAAAAAACTCATATTCAAATTCTGAATAAAGAGCCCGCTCACTATCTGCATCTTCTCTTTCCTCTATTTCATCATCTATCAATTCATTAATGTTTGTTTCGACTCCATTATTGTCTTCGATGTTGATCCTTTCAGTATTGGAAGTATTTAGTTGTTCTTGGTTATTGCCACCCTTATATTCTTCTTTATTATTTTCTCAGATTGTTTATCACTATACAAGACTTCATATTCCTCACCATGCATGTCAACAACAACATATTCCTCCTGAGGATCTTTATTTGTCATCGGGACTTCATGTTCCTCAATAGACCTGGCAGCTTCAAAGTCTTTCTCCTCAAGTGTTGTATCACTCTATATGTGATCATCATCTGCACCATTAGTGTTAGGTTTGTAATTTTCCTCACACTTAACTTCCTCTGTATGATCTTCATTATCACTACTGATCTCCACTACTGGCAGTATAAAGTTTCTCATGTTTCTATAATCATTCATGCCATTATACTGAAATGGAATGGTAACATCATCACTATTCCTTTGTTGCTGAGGTAATAACTGATTAACACTTTGAAAAAAGGCTTTCCAAGTTTCCTCTTCAACTATCTTATCTAATAGGGGTATAAATGACGCATCAGGAGGAGAAACAAACCTTTGAAGTGATGCAATGTAATAAAGCAGATATCTGTTCACATCTGTACACGAACTCCTCCAGCATTGATTGGAACCCTGTATTTTTCTCTATAGTTATGATTGTTCCATCCCTAGGTAGAAAGACTTCCATGGTAGTAGGTGTCTCGAGTTCCTCATTTTGTTCATGTTTGAAATGAACATGGACAGAGGATTTAATGAATTTTAAAGTAAATGATTGTGCATCATATGCTCTGTAATTAAACCTTGCGCTACAAAACCTTACCCATATGTCCAACCTCCCAATTGTACCTGAAATAAAATTGTAACCAATTAAATCTATATAATTTTTCATTGAACATAGATTAACAGACAATACCATAAACGTCATAACCAAACAAACAATGAAGGAAACATATAAATATAATAATACACATATTAACTAGCTTACAACATAGACAGTATCACGATATAAATTAGGGGAATAAGACAATCTTCACTTTATAAGATCATTGGTGTTAGATTCATCATGCCTAATATTTGATATAAACCACTTGAATATTACTTCACATGTCATATAACATTAAAAATTTCAGAGAATATATATGCACAAATCTTAGAAGTAAAGCAAAATTATCAAGCAACACTAACTCAAAGATACCAAAACCAAGAAGTAAATTGGAAAACAAGCCTATATATGATCTGTATCTAACAATCATCAACTCAAATACTTCAGTAGAATCATGGTTTAGGATTCATAAACAAAAGTTATAGTGTATCTACTTTGGTCAACTAAATTTCTATAAAAATTAGAGCAACAAACATTCAGCAAAATAGCAGACACAATCATTCAGTCAAACTTAATAAAAAAATCCATAAAATAATGCGAGTTTAATACACCATTGATTCAAGAACCCTAAACCACAAGATTATCCTAAAGTAACAAAGCAACTTAAAATACTGGATGAGTTATATTTATAAATATCGTCAATTATAATGGAAGGGAACTGACAAAAGTAGAGCTTGATTATAGTGGTGAATGTTCAAATAAAGGTATAAATTCAAGAATTAAATGATACTTACCACAATATAACTTGTATTTGCAAAGAAAATACCTCTTATTCTTTGAACTATCATCAAACGTCCAGCCCTAACTCTATATTTATACCCACAAAGATGTGAGACCATATAACTGTATACATTGCTAAACTTGAGATTTAATTTGGCGCGAAATAGCACAAGTCAGAAATTATTTTGGAGCTTGCCGACGATGTCAACTCCATTTTTAAGAGAGAGTGAGACGATGGTAAGTGTATGAGAGAAGAGAGAAAGTTGAACTGAAGTTTGGAACAGTATCAGAAGTGTACTTCTATCAATTTTTTTATTTACCCTAAACAAAATTACTATTATGCCCCAAAAGCTCAGATTTATTAAAACACGTCAACATCTATAAGTGACACGCATGAACATGAGTTGACACTTAACGTGGTCAAGGCATTGACTAGATGATGTCAGAGCTGACAGCTACATTATTCAAAACTCATACATGTTCAGTGTAAGAACCCTACAAAACTCGACATAGGCATAATTATGCCAAAGCTCGCCGACACTCTGTATAATTTCTCCATTTTGCCCTTTATGAGCGGAAAAATTTAAATTTTACAACCGGCTGTGAGTTTTTATTTTGAAAGTCAAAATTAATTTTTAGAATCCGTAGGATGTATAGGGATGTGTTTGGGAAAAATTTGGACTTAGAATTATATTGGGCCATAATTTTGGCCCCAACTCAAAAGCTTAATGAGGTTTAAAAACCCCATTCTAATACCAAACACACTCCCAAGAAACCATTCACTCTCTTCCCTACCTTACCAAAAATTCTCGCTTTCTCAACACACTTTCAAACAGTGCTTTATCTTCGAAATTCTCATTTACGTATCAAACAAACTATCTAAACCCTAGCATCCACACCGTAAATACAACACACCACAACCATCAAGACCTAACCTTTAATGTCCTCAACAACTCTTAATACTTTTGCTTCTCGGGGATTTTTAAAGCATTTGGAGCTCACATTTTATAGGTAGAATCTCTCTCAATACTATCTTATAAATTCGGTTTTTGGATCATAGTCTTGGCATATAAATGAGTTAAAATTGATTTTAGGTTGATTTTAGTTTTGAATCTAGGCTTGTAGCTATTGATTAAATTTAGTGAGTGAAAGCCCAAATGTTTCTACTTTCTAATGCCTATGAATTTGCAAGGAAGTGTTTGTATTGTGATTAAATGGTTTTGTTGTTGATTTTCCCCTTAATTGATTTATAGGAAACCAACAAAGAGAATATCTTGAAAAGGAGGAGGCCTTACCTGGAGCATAAGGAAAAAGGTTTATAATTTTGTTTTACACCCTCTATTATGTGTTTGTATAGTTGTTGTGTATTATAGATTAGGATCGTGCATTAGAACTAATTTTAGGTTCCTTGTATGCCTTACCTAATAAGTAATGCTAATAGATGGAAATTAATATGTTTACGGTATATTTAATGATATTGTATTTGATGATGATGCCATCAGTAAAATCTATTTAATGAATGTTTTGGAACTAGATAATGATGAATATCTTGGATTAATTGGCATGAACATGAGAAGGTTCATTGACATGAACTATTTGGAAGAATGATGATAAATGTTGGCTTGAAAGTTGGACATGTTGGTGTTAATTTAATTATGAACATAAATTGATTAAATGCTATGTGAATGACTTATAATTGATGACACGAATGTTGGATGAATCTTAATGGAAATGAGAGCCTAATCATATGAATACCCATAGATGGATATTGAATAATATGAAGATAGTGCTATGTGATGATATGAACATACTGATTGACTCATAATTTAACTAATAAAGGTTTAGTAACCACCTAATGGCCTTAGACTAGTTTTTAGATATAATGAATGACATGTCTAGGGAAATTGAAACCACTTCAATACATTGGTTTATGGTTCGGCTTAAAGCCCTAAGAATTTGGTTATTCATTATGGAGTGATGACTTCGTCCTGTTCACATTTGTATCCATCCCGAAACTTTGGTTCAATTATGGATTTGCCCATCCTAGGAATTCAGTCCATAATAATTCATATTTTCGATTCTAAAGTGGTTTATTGGGCATTAGTATTTAAAACTGCTTAATAAGAAATTCATGATGAAAATTATAATTATTATCTTATTAAATGTGATTTCAAATTTAGATATATTGAGTTAAATTATGTTTTTTTGCTATGATATTATATGAGCTAAATGACTCAAAATTGTATGATTCAAAATTTTGACATTGCCACAACAAGTTGACTAAATAAGTCAATTTTTTGGTTTCGTGAGCCCAAATGATTGAGTTAATTGATGTTTAATTTGTTTGAATGTGTTATTGGATGTCCATAGATGACGTATTTAAAATTTGGTTGCATTTTGGTGTTGTTTGATCAGATTTAGAAATTGAGCAAATTGCTCAGATGGGCAACCTAGAAACTGCCTAAGATGCAATTTGAAAACAAGACATTTTATGTCCCAGCAACATGCATATCACCCAGCTAGTCGTCTGACCTAAATAATTTGAAAGCAGAACCTTCAGACAACATTCTTCGCAACTAAAGAAATTAGCCAAGTTGCGAAGCTAGTCATTTGAAATCTTTGAAAATTTTTAAAATTGACTTTCATAGCACTAGACAACTTGCTAGCAACTAGGGCAATTAGCCAAGTTGTGCACCCAGTTACCTGAAATTTATTCTTAGAAATCCAAGGCTCAGGCAACTAGTTCTAATGATATGCAAGTCGTATAGCTAGTCATCTAGACCTCCTGGTGACACTATTTTAAAAACTAGAGGACTACCTTAGGTGACATGCACGTCATGCAGCTAGTCGTACGAGACCGATTTTGTTCAAAGGCTGACTTTTTGAAATGGGTCATTTTATACCCATTCGATCCCAATATTTATGAAAAGATGCTCATACGTGTACCAAACCATAAAATACATAACATTAATTAACCCAATTTACGTGTTTAGGGTTGTTACTTATGGAGCAAGTAACCCTTGTCTTCACATTCTAATATGAGAAATGGATAAGATAAGTTATAAAATGAACTCATAAAATTTGGGTACATGCTTATACATATGAATGATAGGAATGCCTTGCATATGTTACTTTCTTAATATAGCGGACATTAGTGAGTCCTTTACATGCATTTGTGTGCCCACTATTTGCTATGTAAGAGAGAAGCATGTTTGTGTGCCTATGTTAGGGTATGGAATAACGAACTCAACATTGATAACTAACCCTCTTTTTTTGTCTTCTTTTTCGATATGTGGTTGAATGGAATTCTAAGTGATCGAGCAATGTATGAAGGACATGAATACCCTTCGATAACCATTTTTCTTTTGCATGCACTTTATAAGTTGAGAAACTTTCAATTATTGTCTTAGTAAATTTTGTAAACCTTATATGTTCATAACTCTATTTTATTTTGAGTAGCAGATGTAAGTTAATGCAATATTTTGTTTGACTATGTGCTTTTCATATTTTGGTTCTTAATGTTAGGATTGCCTTAAATCACGAGGATTTATTTTTAGGAAAGATTTCCTATATTGAGTTTTGGGTCTTTTTCTTAATGGTTTGTTTCTTATTTGAGAATGGTTTAGTTTTCTTGTTTTGGTTTTATTTCTAGTTTGTTTTAGATTTTATTTGCTTATTGAGCTAGATACTCCCATATGAATTAGATTTGATGTTAGCTATAAATATGGGATGTACTCTAGAGTTTTGGGTATGACAGATAATATTGGTTGAGAGCACAAAAGGTCTATGAGTTGAGTTATCTATTCATCAATTGGTTTGATAGATTGAATACGATTGTTTGGTAGATTATTGAGAGAGAGTTGTCTGATTGTTTGTAAGATTATTTCGAAATAGAAAGTTGTTGACTTCCGTGGATTAAGCAATTTGCTAACCATGATATATCGTTTGTGTATTTTGTCTATTTTAGATCTTGATCATCGAATTGGTTACCAAAAAACCTAACAAACTGGTATCAGAGCTGTGGTTGGGATGACGAAAAACGAGACGAAGGACAATAACACATCCGAATCTAGAAAGGGGTATGCAAGTAGTCGTCCGAGGCAATCAATGACAGGTACGATGAAATTTGATATAGAAAAATTTAATAGTACCAGTAACTTTGGCATGTGGCAGTCAGAAGTTAAACATCTCTTATCCGCGAGGGGACATTCATAGTGTTAGATAAGAATGGACCCAATGATATGTCTGAAGAGGATTGGGATTTCTTAAATCAACAAGCTTGCAGTATCATTCGATTATGTTTAGGAAAAGATCAAAAGTATTCTGTTATGAATGAAGATGTGGCAGCAACTCTTTGGAAGAAGTTAGAGGATAAGTATATGACAAAGAGTATCGAAAATTGACTCTACCTGAAGAAGAAACTCTTTTGCTTTCAGTATACATCTGGTATGTCTATGATCGAACATCTAGAAATTTTCAACAAAATATTAGCTGATCTTTTGAATTTAGATGTTGAAATTTCTGAGGAAGATAAGTCATTGTTGCTTAACTCTTTGCCTGATACGTATGATCACTTGACCACTACTTTATTGTATGAAAATGTGAGATTGAGTTTAGTGATGCGTCTAATGCTTTAGTAAATTATGAATATCGAAAGAAGGACCAATCTGATCACAAGCATGAATCAGAAGCATTAGTGGTAAGAAGAGGGGAGAGGAGAATGTACAACAATATTGAGTCTGAGAATAATATAGTTCGACCAAATTGGTTAGCGAAAGATCAATGTGCATGGTGTAAAAAGAAAGGGCATTGGAAGGACAAGTGTCCTTAGCTTGAAAGATCAAATGCAAATGTCATAGAAAAGGTGAAGCCGAAGGTGGAGTCAGAATGTGAATTTGAGACAGATGTTTTCTCTACGGCCTCTATGAATGAATTGTCTGGAGGATGGATTCTAGATTCTAGTTGTTCGTATCATATGTGTCCGAATAGAGAATGGTTCTCAAAGTTGGAAGAATTTGATGGAGTTGTTATCCATCTGGCAAACGACAGCACTTGTCTGATTAAGGGAATAGGAAAGATAAGGCTAAGAATGTTTGATGGTACAATCAAGTCGGTGATGAAAGTGAGGTATGTTCTAGAGCTGAAGCGAAGTCTTATCTCACTTGGAGTCTTAGATTCTAGTGGCTACAAGATTGTCACTGAAGGTGGAGTTATGAAGATTGTACGTAGAGGTGTCTTAACCGCAAAAGGTAGGAGACAAGAAAATTTGTATTTCCTTGATGGACACACTATTGTTGGAAGGATGTTGGTATTGAATAAAAAAGAAAATTTGGTTGAATGTTCAAAATTCTTGAATATGAAACTTGGAAAGATGTTTATAAAATAATTAGAAGACAAAATGAAGAGTGCTTAGAAGACACAATTGGCGGATGCAACTCTCTCATATGTGTGGATGTTGAATAAGTCATGGTTAGTATGATTGAAGGAATAAGATCTAGAAAGTTAGGGTGATTCAAGTCAAGATGGAGATTTGTTAGGATTGCATTGAATCACGAGGATTTATTTTTAGGAAAGATTTCCTATATTGAGTTTTGGGTCTTTTTCCTAATGGTTTGTTTCTTATTTGCGAATTATTTAGTTTTCTTGTTTTGGTTTGATTTCTAATTTTGTTTATATTTTATTTCCTTATTGAGTTAGATACTCCCATATGAATTAGGTTTGATGTTAGCTATAAATATGGGATGTACTCTAGAGTTTTGGGTATGACAGATAATATTGGTTGAGAGCACAAAGGGTCTCTGAGTTGAGTTATTTGTTCCTCAATTGGTTTGATTGATTGAATCCGATTATTTGGTAAATTATTGAGAGAGGGTTGTCTGATTGTTTGTAAGATTATTTCAAAATAGAACGTTGTTGACTTTTGTGGATAAAGTAATTTGCTAACCACGATATATCGTTTGTGCGTTTTGTCTATTTTTGATCTTGATCATCGAATTGGTTACTGAAAAACCTAACATGTAATAACGTGATACTTATATACTTTTTGGACATTAATAGATTATATGGATATGAAACGTTTAGATATTATATGAATGAGATGAATTTCATATATCATTATTAATGTGATGACCAAACCCCCGCATTGCAAACAGATGCAGAGAGATAGACGCCACGAGACACAGACAACCAAACTTACAGGCAAAGTAATAATATATATATATATATAATCAAAACTGAAAAGAATATCGATCTGCTTAACGAAAGAAACATTTCTGAAACATAAACCAAATGTGCAGCGCTACCTTATCCCAAAACTGTTCTTAAACCAACTAAATACAAAATCTGGAAATATATTAATTAAAATCTGGTTTACAACTGAAATAGTATAATATAACATAGAAATCTCATACAAAATATGAGCAGAAGCGAATCTGCAAAACAATGTCAAAACTGATGCATGAGGTGATATGTATGTGTACTTGCTACTCCTCCTAACTATCTGAACTCAGCATTTTCCATCCCGATCAGGAAAATTAACATTCAAAACAAAAATGAAGAGGCAACAGGGTTAGACTATCAAATGTCTAGTTAGTAAGCCAAAGCCCAATATTCACACACACAATGCATCTTAAATTAACAATTTAGCATGAACACACAACAAACGTAACTTGGCATACTAGTTATATGAACATAAGCAAACAAATGAGTATAAAAGAAATCAAACATCTCTGAATTGATCTAAGCCTACACAGGTTCATTATTGTGTAGTAAGTAGGTCCTCTACCACTTTAAGTGACTAAACAAATTGATTATACCCTTAAAAATGCTATAAAATTTAAAATGATCATAACTTATTTTAAGTCCAAATCAGGCTTATGATACCTTTTCAGCAAGAGAATTTTAAAAAGAATAACTTAAAAGAAAAATGAAAAGGGGAAGGGTGCTTGGCAATACTTTTGGCGCTAGGGGAAGGTAGTGCCAACTTATTGGCGATACACTGATTTCTGAAAAGGCTTGTGGTAATGGTGATTGGCGATACCTAATAAAAGAGGAAAGTGTTGCCTAAATTCTAGTGAGACTGATTGGAATTACTTGTCAATGGAAGAAGGTATCATTCAGCAATTTGTGAGGGAATTCGGCGAAACTTAACTACTAGGGAGAGTATCGCCTACATCTTGGCGAAGGAAGTTTGAAGTCTCTAATGTCACCTAACACTTGGGTATGAATACTTTGTGAGGGTTCACTGTTTAGGAAGGTATCACCTGTATCATGGCGATGGACATTGGCGATGACACAATATCCTAATGAAGATGCACCAACTACTACATAGCTTGGCGATGGCCTATAACGATGGTGCTAACTTCTGACATAGTTTTCGTGTAACTTTTAATTAACATAGCGATGGACTTAGACAATACTACTAAGGTTATGTTTTAGTGTCGCCAAAAGGGACCTGACACTGACGAAGAACTTGGGCGATTACTCTAAGTCTAATTCATTTTAACTTCAACTTTTAAGGTATTCTTCAAATTAAAGAGCTAGGCATTAAGATTATGTAATACAAACATAGCAACGTTGTTTTCTGAGCTCATCAAGTTCAAACACTCTAGTTTACTTGTTTAAAATGCATGAGATCTTCAAGTGAGTAGTTAACTATACTTATAATTCATTAGTTTTACAGAGTATAATAGATAATAACTTAAGGTATATTATATTTTCATGTAGATTACAGAGCTTAATAGATTATGCCAGATTATATGCTCAGAATGCTTAAGATTTTAGTGTGCATTAATATATGCCATAATGTTTCAAATTATTATCATACCCATCCTTAGACCAAAATATCATGTATAAACACCACCATAAATTGATCCAAATATCGCTTGAATACCCTATTCATCAAATCAATAAACACTACAAGTGTATTAGTCAAACTAAAAGGCATTACCACAATTCATAATGGTCATACCTGGTTCGAAATGCAGACTTAGGTATATTAGATTCCCGAGTCCTTAACTGATGGTGACCAAACCTCAAGTCTATCTTTAAGAACACTCACACTCCTCTCAACTAATCAAATGAATTATTGATTCGTGGAGGAGTGTACTTGTTCTTTACTGTAAGCCTATTCAATTGCTGATAATTAATATATAGCCTAAAAGATCCATCTTTCTTCTTTATAAAAAAATAATAAAATCGGAGCACCCTAAGGAGAATTACTCGACCGGATATAACCCTTATCCAAGAGTTCTTGCAATTGCACCTTTAGTTCTTTCAATTATGCCAAAGCCATCCGATATGAAGCCAATGATACAGGTGCGGCACCCGAAATAAGCTCAGTAATGAACTCCACTTATCTCTACGGTAGAAAATTAGGAATTTCTTCTGGGAATACATCCAAGAACTCATTCACGTTTGGAATAAACTTCCCATCAGAGTGTGGCTTATCTACTTCAACCACATGTGCTAGAAATGCTTCACAACCCTTTCTATGCATCTTATCCGCCATAGCAGCAAAAAAAAAGTATCAAGTAGATTTCTACAGTCACCCACAAAAGTAATCCATCCATTTGGTGATTGAAAAGTAATCAACTTCGCTATACAATCCATCACCTTTATGTCTAGACAACAAGTCCATACCTAGAATCACATAATCACATTAAACTCATTGCTGTTCAGCTTTAACAAATCCCCTAGAAATGTGATTCCTCTAACCATAATAAGCACATCTTGATAGATTCCATTCTTAACCACCAAATTACCTAAAGGGTTAGTCACAAACAAATCTCTATCCGTAATACTAGACTCCTAACCCTAACTCAACAAATTACACCACAAAACTCACATTGCAATGTAAAAGACAAGCGTGAGGACAATTAACTAAAATGTCTAAGAAACTCTCCCTAGAGAATAGATTGAAACGATTGAACAAAATCAAAGAATTGCAAGTCGGCTAGGGTTTGGTGTTTGGCAGAATTTTGAGAGAAGATAGAGAGATAACACAAATAGGCAACAGAATAGTGTTTCTGGTGGCTTTTGGAATTCAGAGATTAACAACCTAGCTTTTTCACCTAACTACTGTAAAATTATAAATAAGCCCACTAGAGTTTTTTTAATTCAAAATTTTATCCCATTTAAAAATATTTACAAAATTAGTCAAACAAAAAAATAAATTTAATTTAGCCCCTGTGATGCACATGACAATAAAAATAGAACCACTAATTCTTAATGAAATAAAATATAAAAATTTAATAAAATAATATTTAATATAAATAATATATGTAATCTTAATGTTAATAATCAATTATATGTAGCCTTTATTTTTTTAGTCTCAATGTTTAAAATCGAATCAATTCATTCTAAACAATCAATATAATTTAACAAAATAAACTATGTTATAATTAGTTTAATATATTATTATTTTAAAAATATAATACAAACTAGTAAAACAATTCACTACATTTTAAAGTATAGAATTGATAAAAAAAAAATATATCTTTAATGATAATTTAATTGAAATTGGAATATTAATTGTTCAAATGTTCTCATAGAATATGAATACACGATAAGATAAAATAAATGAATCAATAAGATGATTTAGGTCCATTTTTTTTTTCTACTATCTAATTAGATATTATTTGTAAATCTATCTTAAAAAAGATATTTGACATACCTTTTTTTAACCTTTTGGTATATCTTAAATTTATTATATTTTTGTATTTAACATTTTATTATTATTAATTAATTTGAGAAAATTTGTTTTCTTATTCCATTTAGTACATACGTAATATGAATATATATATATATATATTATAATAATAATAAATTCAGTTATTTTAAAATAAATTATCTAAAATAAACTACCTTTTAAAAAATGATTTTTTAATTACATATTTATTATAATATTTGCATAATTGATTTTTTATTAGAATAATTAAAAATTTTAAAATAAAATATGATGACAGTATTAGAATGGTGATTGATTTTACAATTAAAAATCTTTTAGGTATAAAAATGATTTTGATCATTTCAATAATAATTTTGATAGTTTAAAAAATAAATAAATGATTTTGATAGTTTATGAGTAAATAAGTTTATAATTTCAAATTTCATTTTGATAATTTAAAAATAAATAAATAAACTAAATGACTTTAAATAAGTTTGACAATTTCAATAGTACTTTGATAGTTTCAATAACTAACAAATGAATTTGATAGTTTACAAATAAATAAATAATCTGAATGGTTTCAATAATAAATAAGTTATGGAAAAAAAAAAATAATAACCAAACAAAGTTTGAAAATTCAAAATTAAAATAGAACTTTATTTCTATTTCTGAGCTACCCAAACTTTGATTTTCAAAAATAGACCATCACATCTTCATAGATTCTCTTCACAAATTAGTGTAAAGGTCTTCATAGAGGGGTAAAATGGTCAATTTGATTCATTTTTGAAAAGTGAAAGTTAAAAAAATTATTTTTGTAAAATTTTTAAAATTGGGCTATATAATACAAATAAAAGTTATAAAAGAACAAAAATGAAAATAACTTCTTTTTTTTTTTTAATAATCTGTAGATGGATACAATTGTAAGAAAATATTTTTGATAATTATGTAAATAAAATATGGTAAACTACTCATCTACATGGAAAGGAAAAGAGTTAGGTAGGACAGAACGGCTCGACCAACCATTAATCGATACATAGAATTTATGTGGGTGAGGTGTGATTATATCTCCTATTAAATAATCACCTCTCTCTCATGTGAATTCCACGTGTTAACATGTGAATTTCACGTGTTAATTAGTGGTTGGCCGTCTCAAATCAGGGTGGTTCGACCTACCTAATTCTTTTTTAATTTACTCTTCTTTTTTTTTTTATACATTAAAAAAAAATCTTTTTAAAATAGTATTTAAATAAAAGAGATGAAAAACAAATTGGCACAAACCTCTAAATAATAGACAATAAATTCAATAAATTTTTTCGATGAAAAATAAATAACACTACAAAATATTAAAAGTAAAATCGTCATTTCATAAATTAAAGTTTATAATTATATCAATTGTTGAATATTTATATGATATTTTCGGCTTATAAATGGTTTACATAAAAGAAATTGTATTTTAAAATTTATTATCATTATTTATACTTATATTAAAGTATTATGATAATAAAATTAAAATTATAATCATATATCTCCCACGAGTTAATATATACTAGTTATAATTATATCTATAATTATTTCGTATATATATAGTTATGACAAAATTTATATATATATATATATATATATATATATAATTTAGGGAAATTTTTTTTATATATTATAAAAAAATTACTATACAATTATAGGGCTAGTTTAAAAAATCCATTTAAAAAAAATGGCTGACAAAATTTAATTAAAACCTTGCTTGCAAGTTCGAAACTACAGCGGATCAAATTGGCAATGTCATGCAATTGTTTGAGGGTTGAGCCCATATATTTGTTTGGGTTCTGATAGTCAGTGGACCTGTTGTTTAGAAGCCCGTTCAATGACAAGCAAAACCGTGTTCTGTTGCGTTTCCTAGTGCGTAAATTTAATAGCAAATATAGAATCTTCAACATAATACTTGCCTTATTTTTTCTTGCCTTTTTAAACTACAAAATTATTGTAAAACTATTTTTTACAATTATTTATACCTCAATGAGAGTTATATTAGTTAGGTACCATAATATTTATTTTGAAACAACACTAATAAAATATAGAAAACGGTAAGTACATTTTATAATATAAATATATTTTTAGTATGTAAAAATTCAGAATTATTTGTAACTTATATTATATTTTAAAATTTATATAGTATACTTATCTAATTATAAATTTATTAATAAATTCATAAAATAAGTATTATTTTGAATATTTTGTAGGTTATTTTAAAATATCTTATTTATTTATTTTTTATAAAATAATTTAAAGATTGGATCTTAATTTTATATAATTTTATTAAATGTCAATACAACACTAATTTTAATTATCAAATAAAATAAAAACTTAAAATATATTTAATTTTATTTTCATTTAAATTTTTTTTTTGACAAATTCATTTTAAAATGTTATCACTTGCTAATATACACAAAAAATCGGTTAATGTATATATTAAAAATTATATATTTGGTTTAAAATATTAATATAATACTATGTATATGTTGATGTCATCGAGAAAAAAATTATTAAAAAATAAAGATAGAAAAATCTATATTACAGTACTTGACTAATTATTTTGAAATAGAAATGTAAATAAAGAATTCAAGATATTTGATAATTGATTAGATCACTGAATTCTACTTTTTAAAGCATCTCCAATGCTAATCCAATGCTAATGTGAATTGGAGTATACATGACACCATAATGAATGAAGAGGGTGTGGACACTATGCAGCACCTAAATTTAAGGAGGATAGAAGAGTTTTTAATTGGTACTGTAATGGTTATTTTTCCTTAGATAAAAACTATTGAGATGTTTTAATTTGATTGGATAAAATATAATTAATATTAAAAAATGCTGAGTTGGCTGTTGAGGAAGACCTCTACAAATAGAAGTTTCAGTTGACAATGTTTGTGATACGTAACCTTCACATTTAGTATCCACATTACCATTGCAGATAAAAATTTCTCCACATCTTCTAAAAATTTAACGTGGCTGTGCAAATCAGAAAATTGAGAGCCCCATTGGAGATGCTCTTAGAGCATCTCTAATGTAAAAATGGATTGTTGGTGACAAAATTGAATATGAATTTTAATTGTGGATGACATGTAATGATTTTAAAATTAAAAAAAGAATTTATCTCCATGGATTGTTTTATTTATTTATTTTTAAAATAAATTTAAAAAATATGTAAAGAGATAAATAAGGAAATATAACTGTTTTGGCTGATTTGGCTGTGAGATAGAATATCTGAAACTCCATATTCAACCTCACATTGTGGATTTTTTTTCTTGCCACATATTGCCACATATTGTAGATAACCAATTGCAGTTACTACATTGGAGAGTAAAATTTAACCTTTTCACTTACGTGACAATTTAAAAACACAATTCATCTGCTATATTGAACATGCTCTTATGGTTATGAGAACAATTAAATAGTTAAATAGTCACAATTAAATGGTTAAATAGTCACGTCGTGTCAAACTGTGGTGCTTAGGTAATTATTGTTTAGAATTGTTTTAAAAGAATAAGCTTTAAAAATTTGAATAGAGATCTAGCTATTCCCACAGAGGCTAGGGGTGTGACTGGTTGGAGTTTTAATTTTTTTTAATTTTTTTTAATTTTTAATTTTTAATTTTCGACTTTCTATAAGCAATTTGGGAAAAATAATTTGTTTTGCCGAGTTTTAAAATTTTTTTTTAAAAAAAAAGTATGAGAGAGAAAAATAGAAATTAAAAAAAATCAAATAAAAGAGAAAATAATAGAAATTTAGGAAAAAAAAAGTAGGAGAATGAATAGTATTAAAATAATGATTTTTCTATTTTTATTTTTCAAAAATATTCATACGATTTTAAAAAAAAAATTCTCAAAAACATTTCCAACCAAACATAATGTTCTTGAAAAATAAAATTTAAAAAAATTCGAAAAAAAAACTTTCATTGGAACACATTCTAGATTGGGGCTGGAAAAAAAAAATTATTCAGTCTACACCCAATCTGATTTCGTAATTTTAGATTGGATTTCAATTCAAAAATTTTATTTAGGAGTGGATATGGGGCAAAAATGTAAGTCTGTTTAGGTTATAAGGTAAAGTGGATCAAAATTTATTTCATCCAATCCGACTCAGTAATCGAGTTATATAGAAAAAAGAGTGGATAAGTCCGCACTACGCGCAGTTATTGTTAAATTTTTTTAAATTATTAATTTGAATATAAAATATTTAATTTATTTTAAAATTATTTATGAGATAAACTATATATATTAACAAAATTTAGTAGAAATAAATTATTTATAAATTAAATATTAAATATTATTTTATAGTATATAATGAAATATATAAAATTTAAAAATATATATATATTAGTTTTCATGCCTACTTGACTAAAAAACATTATCTTAATTTACGGTGTCTCTAGTTGTTAATATATGTTTTATTTTTTATTTGATATTAAATATAATATGTTTAAACTTTGTTAGAAAATATTAATATATTTTTATAAAACAATAAATATTTTTTAATGTGTATTTTTGTTATAATATACATATATTTTTTGTTTTTAAATTATGTTATATAAATATATTATTTATTTAATTAAATTATAAAATTCTCTTAATTATATGAAATTTATTTAATATATGAATGGTATAATTATAAATAATAGTAAAAATGTAATCATATTAATAACAACTAGAATTTTGTACGGTTACGATATTGCATGGGGTATTAAAATATACACTAAATAAATATTTTTAAAAATTCTCACAATCAACAAACAATAAAATGTAAAATCTCTGCCAAAACGAATAATATATCACATGATGTTTCAATCAACTAACAATATAATAAAAAAAAACAACGATAAAAGCAAACGAAGTTCGAGAGAGATGAAAAAAAAGGACTAAACAAATCTAATTAGATATGAATCTCTTTCCACCATTAGTCATTTGTGTCGTGGATATCAAATAATGCAAAATCGAGTGAAATTATTATGAGTCTCACTTATTATTAATTCCTTTAGTGTGTCTCGCAGTAAAGTACTCTTCATCAAAATATACTTAGTATTTGTAGTTTTATTGCTAAAAAAAAAAAGAAAATGAAATTATTTAACTTATATGATAAATTACATTAATTTTGATTCGTACAACATTTAGTTTATACATTTATCAAGAGCTTGGGAAGACTTCTTAGATACAAATTGGTTGTGATTTTTTTACTGCATCATACACGTCTAAAATAAGTATTTTTTAAATATTTACGATTAGTTATTCTGGATACAGTGATATATAATTGACCATGACTGAAAATAGGTTTTTTGGGATACAGATCTACATTATTTAGAGATTTTCTCTAACTCTGTTTATGACCATTGCAAATGACACTGAGATAGGGAACTGTCTTCTCTTAAATTTGAACAATAATCTCGAATCCAACAATGTTAATATAAATCACGGTATTAGTACATTCTGGCTAACAGTTGGACCTTGAATAACCTTAATTTTCAAGACTCTTCATTCTAACCTTGCAATTGCAAAATCCTGCCGAGTGATAAATATTTCGTAATAACATCACCGGTATACCAACTTTGAGTTTAAGTTCATGAAGCGGTAAATCTGAGCACTTGATGATATTTAAGAATTCTTGAGTGTAGAGTTTAGTAAATATATCGATCTATGTATTCGATTGACACACCCAATCCGAACTGTGGTAAATTCTTTAATCACTAAAATTTATTTATATCATATAATTATTTATTTCTTCCACCAAATCTAGTGCTAGAGTTAGTATAGCGCGCTTCTACAAGTATGTAGGATCATTAATGTACCTATCAAACGAAGGATATATTACTTCCACTATAGAACCAAGCGGATTAGGAGATTCTTTTATCAACAAATCTTCAAGCATATAATTTCGATGATTCTATATTTTTTTCTCCTACATTACCATCACCCACGCTTAAAATCTAGTTTACAAAGTTTTTAAGAGCAGAAAACTCTATAGATGATGACATTTATTGGAGTTTCATATTCTTAGTCAGTATCAGAATCACACAGTACTCCCAGAGAAATGAAGAATTTATCAATGCATGACAGGCAGAATCTGCCTAAAATCTCATCCTAAAACAATAGTCTTGCCCCCGAATAGTAGATTTTCATTTTCAGGGTCAACTCAAGTCCTTCAATGTACTATCTACTTCCTAGAAGTAATGCTTATGCATCATTGGCGCATCATCCCATACGATTAGTTTTGCCTTTATAAGCAACTCAGCCTCGTGGCTTCCAAGATGGATTTTACACATTGAATCTTTATTAGAAGTCAATAAGATGGAGAATGTCAAATGTGCAGTCTTTCAATATCCTTTAATATCCTGTCTACTGCCTTAAAGCAATGCTTGTGTACCACTGGTGCCTCATCTCATATGATAAATTTTGCCTTTACAAGAAACTTAGCCTTACGACTTCGAAGAGAGATGTTGCATGTTTAATCTTCAGTACGAGTCAATAGGATAGAGAATATCAAATGTGCAGCCTTTCCTTCAGGTAATAGAAGTAAAACAATTCCACTTGAGGCTGCTATCAATATAATTTGATCTACAATCTTAAAGCTGAAGCTAAACCTTTCCACACAAAAGTCTTTCATGTACCTCTGTAGCCGTATAGGAAAAACAAACCTCTCTTTCCCTTACTCATGTCATCATGATCATGTCATACACAATGTTTTGTTTATTTGTTATATTATTCACAAAGTTATCATGGTAAATTTTCGGGTAAATTACAGAAAAGGTCAGTGAAGTTTGGCATAATTACACCTGAAACGAGGTTTCAATTTTTGCGCACAAAACATGTACGAGTTTTTGGAAATATTGCTGACATGTCTAACGGCGTCGAGTCACCGCGTTGACTCTGTTACCTGCCATGTAAGTGATTAAAAAGACCATTGTGCCCCTCTGACTATTGTCATATCACGTTTGTATGTTTATCCAATGGTTATATTCTAGTTTTTATCCATTGGTTAATTTTTTTCTAATAATTACATAATGATTGGAATGTATATTTTATATTTAATAATAATAAATATTAAAAAAAACAAGTAATTTATGCGACATTTTTCACCACTGTTCAATCTTCCATATTTTATTTTATTATTATAACGTAATTCTATATTTATTTATTTATTTATTTATTTATTATTATTATTATTATTATTTATGTTTATTTTATATCTTAGATTTATTTATAAAAAGTTAAGTTTAATTATTTGAATATAAAGTAGTAGAATTAAATCACATTTATTTTTAATGATTGTTTAAAAATTTATTGACCAAAAGGATTTAACAATATTTTAATTTTATCAATAAAGCTTTTATATTAAAAAAAGAATAAATTTTTTTATTAAAATAAAATAGACAACTTTTACTCCTTTACTATATTATAAAATGGAGATTAATCATTAAAATTTTATATAAATAAAATTGAAACCCTAAAAAGTTTTAAATACTCTAATATTATTTATAATTATATTTTGATGATTTTTAATTTTTATATTAAAATATTATTGATAATAAAATTATAAAATGTTAAAAAAAATATTTTTTTATATTTAAAGTTTGAAATATATAATTATTTTATATATATTATAAAATAAATTTAAATTTTTTAAAAAATTTATAATATATTAAAAGAAATATAATAAAATAAATTTATATTTTAAAATTAATATAATAGTAATTATTTAAAATAAATCAAATGAAATATTTTCAAATATTTTTGAATTATTAAATTAATTATATAATATTTTAATAATTTTTATTAATTTATAAAACATAATAATAATAATTTTGAAAAAAAATAAAAGTAAGAAATGAGAAAAGTTAATGGAAGAAGGGAGGGGAGGGAAAAATAAGAAACTCAGAGAATGAATATGGGTAGATGTGATAGGAGAGAGAGAGATATAGACGGCGGTAATGTGAGAGTATGAGAGAAGAGAGGGTTTCATTGGTGAGAGTAGAGGTGGGAAAAAAACCGAAACCGAACTAAACCGAACCGAATCGGCGTGTTCGGTTCGGTTCGAGATTTTCGATTCGGTTCGGTTCGGTTTTGATCCGAACCAAACAAACTAAGCTAACTTAATTCGGTTTTTTCAGTTTTTTTTTCGGTTTTGGACCGAACCAAACCGAACCGATCAATTTCGGTTCAGTTTTGAACCTCGGTTCGGTTCGGTTCGGTTTGGTTTTCCAAAACCAAAACCGAAATTTTTTCGATTCAGTTCGGTTTGGTAGAAAATCGAACCGAACCGAACCGTGCCCACCTCTAGGTGAGAGGAGTGAGAGAAATGAGAGGTAGTTATTTATTTTGTTAGAAAATTACTTAAATGCCCCAACACATCAACACTGACACAGTGCCACGCAATCAATGACATGGCAGTTAACGGAGTCAATGCGTTATACCTGCTAGCAACATTTTCAAAAGATCGTGCATGTTTTGTGTGAAAAAATTGAAATATTGTTTTAGATGTAATTATGTCAAACCTCACTGACCCTTTCTGTAATTTACTCTAAATTTTCAAATTAGCAGTTGTATAGTTCATCTATGCTCATAATAGCCTATTGTACGTGGCATTGCATCCTTTTGAATTCGGTTCTGGTATGGTTTCTAAATCAAAAATAGTCACACCATATAGTCGTAATATATCATCTAACTCCAAATGTGGTATATTTTTAATTTCATATTCAGAGAGCTCTAATGCATACAAAATTATTATTTTTCAGCTAGAAAAATATTTCACAAATATGTTTAAAGTATGTAAAGATAATATTTGAAATAATATATATATTAAATATGATTTTTAAATATTCATATTACCCGGATGATTCGTCTTTTTTTTTTTCATTATACAAAATATTGTTAGGCAGATACTTCCAACACTAACTCCACACGTATTCCTGTCTTTCCGTGGATCCTGTCATGAGCAACTTGGTAAACAATCTCATTAGGTAATTCGAACTTGCCCATAAGCTAGCTTCATAGCGTCAATGTATTTCCTTTTGTTATCTAGGAGTCTCCATTCATAGCATATATCCTTGAATATTTTATGAATAACCCAATCATCTGTAGTATTTATTTCTTGGGAGATTTCCAAAAACCAACCGCAGGTTTGAAAAAATAGCCAAAAACTTACAGCTTTTTCGTTTTTGGCCAAAAACCAACATTCTGACAGATTCCATCCATTTTACTGTTCATCCGTCAATCGATGAACAGTAACCAGGGGTATTTTTATAATTTCCAATTTTTTTTAAAAATATTTTTTATTTTCTTTTACTTTATAATTATTTTTTGTTTTTTTAAAAATTTAAAATTACCAAAATACCCTTGGTTACTGTTCATCAACTGACGGATGAACAGTAAAATGGATGGAAACTGTCAGAATATTGGTTTTTGGCCAAAAATGAAAAACTGTAGGTTTTTGGCTAATTTGTCAAACTTGCGGTTAGTTTTTGGAAATAACCCTTATTTCTTTATAATTCATCGGACCACATATCCAATTTATTAGGATTCTCAAGTAGTAGTACTCCCCACATCCTAGTTCAGCGTAATTTAACTTTCTAACAAAAAATCCTCTCTTCCTCGGTGTCATATCTTTTTCTTTTGTTCCCAGACAATTTTTTTAGGGAAATTATTGTACGTCATATGCCTTACTTCTTTATATTACTTATTCGCCTCTAGCCATGAGAGTAAATTCATGTTCTTGTGATCTGCCTCATCAATACATCTTCAAGATTGCGGCATTTGCACTGTATTATTCCTTGTTGTCTTTCCAAGTAAAAACTAACGTGCTCGACAGAGGGTTCATGATGATGTATATCATATGATATTAACCTCCTGAAGACCTCATAAGACGATATGTATATGCTACCATAGAAAGACCTTATTTTGTCCATAACTTTTTCAGAGTCTTCCCTAGTTTTACTCTGGTAGAATGTTGCAGTTAATCATTTTCATTGTTCACGTACTTGAATAGATACTTAATCGATCTTGATTGGTTGCACTATTCGACATTAACATATACACCATATTTTAGCAACAGAACTTTATTGTGAGGCACGACCCAGCTGTTATCTAACCATGCACCATCTTTCTCTATGAATTTATTCGATTCTCCCATCTTGTACTTTGAGTATCCTCCATTATTTATACTCATTGTTTCCACTAACGGTTTTGGAAATCGCTTGGTGCATTTACCACTATCAATAAATGGACACCTCTTATATCCCTGACCACATGGTCAATGTAACATGACGTTCTTCATAGCTGCATAGTATTCCGAATTCATGCTCTCGTTAGATATCTCTACGGAAATAATTCGATATTTAAGATCTCCCCTTTCATACTTGTCTTTCTTATGCAACAACACTAATATGTGCGCATGAGACAGTCTTCTTTCCTAGAACTCAACGATGTACATAACTATCTCAAAAAATAGAACTTATTTATAATTTATTTGAAATGACTTTGTGACATATATTATAAATTAATTTTAGCGATTCAACGTGAGTTTTATGAGTAAACTTACCCGACTTACCCTTCAAATATTTTTATTGTCCTTTATATATTTGATCTTCTAATCTAAGCTTAACCTTGAAAACCCTACATAATATATTAGTTTTATCACCCCGCTTTAGGTATCAATTTTCTTATTTATGAAAATAAATGCTATTATATAACAATAATCAATTATATATATATATATATTTTGACAATATAATCTGCAATAAACTTATTTTTAAAAGTAATTTGAATTTGAATTTTAATTCAAATAATATTTATAAATGAGTAACTAAAAACAATCAATTTACACTTGTATAAAATAAAATAAATACATATTTTTAAAATTTTATTGTATCTTGCAATTAATCTATTAAAATACTCTATTATTTAGCTACTTCAATAATATGTTCTTATTTCCAGAAAGATTTTCTGAAAGTAGTCAGATAATTTATACATATATTTATTAATAAGTAATTATTTAATATTAAATATAATATTTTTTTAAAAAAATTATACAAATATAAAAGTAATTATTTTTTAAATAATTTTCATTTATATAATTATATTTTTTTCCTAAGTGAGTAATTTTTTATTATTAATTTTACTAATAGGACTTAATTTTATTGTTAAATAGAAAAAAATTTAATGTATTAGGATATATATTAATGCATTTTTTTTATATTGTATCTATCTCATAATAAATATTTTTTTAATTGACAATTTTGTCCTTCAATTTTTATAGTAATTTTAATATATTTTAATCTATTTATTAAGATATTTCATTAGTTTATTTATAGATGATGACCATATTAAAATAACTCACAATCTTGTCATTTTATAATTTTATTCTTTTCATTTTTTAAAAAAAAAAAATTTATAATAATTTTGTAATATTAACATTTAAATAGATTTCTATTTTTGTTTTCATTTTAATAATGAACAATAAATTACTATAATCGATATAAATATTATCTTTTTAATATTTTTATAATCATGAACATAGATTTAAAGAATAATTAATGACAAAATAAAAACTATCATTTAGCATATAAATTAATATTTTTGATTCTTGGTAATTATTATGATGTTATGTTGCTCAATATCTACTATCATCAAGAAAATATAGATTTATTTATTTTTTGAAATTCTAAATTATATATTGTAGTGGGAAAATAACCTACGACCTTTAAGGGTCAAAGGTAAGGTTGTAGCAACCCAAAAAGATTTCAGAGTTCCACAAGCAAAATGAGCCAGAACCCAAGACCAAGTCAATTCGGCCGAAACCACCTTCAACCATAACTATTTCGGCCGAAATAGACCCGCCAGGCCCAGGCCCAACAGGCCTTCGGTCGAAGCAGGCTCAAAAGGCCCAACTACCTTTTTCGGCCAAAGGAGGACGACACAAACACAACAACCTTCTAGACAATATAAAAGGGTCCAAGCCCAATCAGCTTCACATACGGCTTCCTGAATCAATTCCAATTGAAATATCATTCTCCAAATATAATAAGGAGTCCCAATCATTATGGAAATAGGACTAAAATACCTCCTATAAATAGGGGATATGAATTATTGTAAAGGGATCCGATTTTTCATTTTTCATTAGAGCTAAACTCTGTAAAATAATCTTTGTAAGCTTTTAGCTATTTTTCTCAAGCAATCTTAGCCTTATAATTTGTCTGTGGTTTATTTGGCACCACAGTTTGGCACCCACCGTGGGGCTCGAACCCACGACCACAAGGTTAAGAGCCTTGAGCCCATCTTGACATGTGACAATGAAGATTTTGTCCCCTAGATGTCGGAGGAGCAGCTACCATTCTTCACGTAAAATCATAAAGAGAGAGGAATAAGATGAAAGATTTTATCGTGTGCAGATTTCATGTTCATAGCACATCAACCTCGTCGACCGTTGGATCAACCTCAAATTTTTATGGCATCTTCAGCACTCTTGGAAAATTATCTAACCGTTCGGATCGTCGTTTGAAGATCCTAATATGAAGATAAAATTCTATTAACAAGCTACATCAGACAGAGGTCAACAACACGCAGTCAGATCTAAGTAGCTTTAACTTTATATTTGACCGTAGGATCAACCTCAAATTTTTATGGCATCTTCACCACTCTTGGAGAAATTATCTAATTGTTCGAATCGTCATTTGAAGATCCTATAAGAAGATAAAATTCCATTAACAGGCTGCGACAGACAGAGAGAATTTATCTGACCGTTCGAATCGTTATTTGAAGATCCCGATAAGGAGATAAAATTCCAGTAACAAGCAAGGACAGGCAAAAGTCAACAACGCGTAGTCAAGTCTAAATAGCTTAAACTTTCTATTTCACCGTTGGATCAACACCAAATTTGCACAGAATATTCACAACAAAATTATCTTAATATTTACCGTTCTGATTGCGGATTGGATCTCGGCGCAAGGAGCTACAATATATAAAGAATATTTGGAAGCGGAAAAATCAGCAATTTGGAAGCAGATTAAAAGGTACGCTACCTAACAAAAAGACGATTGATTGAGGAGCATAAAGGAAATGAAGGAAAAGGAATGCAGCACAGAACATAATCCATCCAAAAAGGTACTACTTGAGAATATAAGTGATGTTATATGAGTTTTTAACGAGGCCTCAGTAAACATACAATAAAATCTATAATTATCTGATTTACCTCCAAATGTGGTTCACCAAAAAAATTGCCAAAGGGCAACCCGAGAATTCCCACAGGGCTAGACTCTGGTAAATCCAGAAGGCTTCGAGCGAACACTAATTGTCAAAGGGCAATCCAAAAACTGCCCAAAGGGTAACCCAAAAATTGCCAAAGGGCAAACCTTTGGTAAATCATGAAGGCTTCGGACGAAGACCAATTATCAAATGGCAGTCCAAAAACTGCCGAAAGGGCTATCCGAAAATTGCCAAAGGGCAAACCTCTGGTAAATCCAGAAGGCTTCGAGCGAAGACCAATTGCCAAAGGGCAATCCAAAAACTGCCCAAAGAGAAACCCGAAAAATTGCCAAAAGGCAAACCTCTAGTGAATTCAGAAGGCTTCGGGCGAAGACCAATTGCCAAAGGGCAATCAAAAAACTGCCTAAAGGGCAACCCAAAAATTGCAAAAGGGCAAACCCCTGGTAAATCCTGAAGACTTCGGCCGTAGACAAATTGCCAAACGGGAATTCGAGAAATGCCAAAGGGAAAACTCCTGATAAATTCGGAAGGATTCAAGCAAGACAATTTGCCAAAGGGCAACTCGAGAGCTGCCAAAGGGCAAACTCCTAATAAATTCGGGAGGATTCGGGCGAAGGCAAATGGCCAAAGGGCAATCCGAGAACTGCCAAAGGGCAAACTCCTGATAAATTCGGGAGGATTCGGGAGAAGACAAATTGCCAAAGGGTAACCCCAGAACTGCCAAAGGGTAAACTCTTGATAAATTGAGGAGGATTCGAGCGAAGACAAATTGCCAAAGGGCAACCCGAGAAATGCCAAAGGGCAAACTCCTGATAAATTCAGGACGATTCGGGTGAAAACAAATGGCCAAAGGGCAATCCGAAAATTGCCAATAGCAAACTCCTGATAAATTCGGGAGGATTCGGGCGAAGACAAATTGCCAAAGGGCAACCCGAGAACTGCGAAAGGGCAAACTCCAAATAAATTCGGGAGGATTCAAGCGAAGACAAATTGCCAAAAGGCAACCCGAGAACTGCAAAAGGGAAAACTCCTGATAAATTCGGGAGGATTCGGGCGAAGGCAAATGGCTAAAGGGGGCAACCTGAAAAATGCCAAAAGGCAAACTCCTGATAAATCCAGGAGGATTCAGGTGAAGACAAATGGCCAAAGGGCAATCCGAGAACTGCCAAAGGGCAAACTCTTGATAAATTCGGGAGGATTCGAGCGAAGACAAATTGCCAAAGAGCAACCCGAGAACAGACAAAGGGCAAACTCCTGATAAATTCAAGAGGATTTGGCAAAGACAAATAGCCAAAGGACAACTCGAGAACTGCCAAAGGGCAAACTCCTGATAAATTCTGGAGGATTCGAGCGAAGACAAATTGCCAAAGGGCAATTAGAGAACTGTAAAATGGCAAACTTCTGATAAATTTGGGAGGATTCGGGCGAAGACAAATTGCCAAAGGGCAACCCGAGAACTGCCAAAGGGTTAACTCCAAATAAATTAAAGAGGATTCGGGCGAAGACAAATTACCAAAGGACAACCCGAGAACTGCTAAAGGGCAAACTCCTGATAAATTCCGGAGGATTCGGGCAAAGACAAATTGCCAAAGGGCAACCCGAGAACTGCTAAAGGGCAAACTCCTGATAAATTCGGGATGATTCGGGCGAAGAGAAATTGCCAAATGGCAACCCGAGAACTAGTAAAGGGCAAACTCCTTATAAATTCTGGAGGATTCGGGCGAAGACAAATTGCCAAAGGGCAACCCGAGAACTACTTAATGGCAAACTCCTAATAAATTCGGGAGGATTCGGGCAAAGTCAAATTGCCAAAGGGCAACCCGAGAACTGTCAAAGGGCAAACTCCTGATAAATTTGGGAGGATTCGGGAGAAGACAAATTTCTAAAGGGCAACCCGAGAATTTCCAAAGGGCAAGCTCTTGTTAAATTCGGCAGGATTCGATCAGCAAATTGCCAAAAGGCAACCTAAGAACTGCCATAGGGCAAACTCCTAATAAATTCAGGAGGATTCGGGCGAAGGAATATTGCCAAAGGGTAACACGATAACTCCCAAATGGAAAACTCCTGATAAATTCGGGAGGATTCGGGTGAAGGCAAATTGCAAAAGGTCAACCCAAGAACTGCCAAATGGCAACTCCTGAGAAATTCGAGAGAATTCCGGTGAAGGCAAATTGCCAAAGGGCAACCCGAGAACTGCCAGCGGGCAAATTCCTATTAAATTTGGGAGGATTCGGGGGAAGATAATTTGCTAAAGGGAAATCCGAGAACTGCCAAAGGGATAAATCCTAATAAATTCGGGAGGATTCGAGCGAAGAAAAATTGCCAAAGGGTAACTAGAGAACTGGTAAAGGGAAAACTCTTGATAAATTCGGGAGGATATGGGCAATGGCAAATTGCCAAAAGGCAACCTGAGAACTGCCAGAGGTCAAACTCCTGAAAAATTTGGGAGGATACGGGCGAAGACAAATTGCCAAATGGCAACCCGAGAACTACCAAAGGGCAAACTCCTGATAAATTTAGGAGGATTCGGGCTAAGACAAATTGCCAATGGGCAAGCTGAGAACTGCCAAAGGGCAAACTCTTGATATATTTGGGAGGATTCGGGCGAAGACAAATTGCCAAAGGGCAACCCATGAACTGCCAAAAGGCAAACTCCTAATAAATTAAGGATGATTCGGACGAAGACAAATTGTCAAAGGGCAACCCGAGAACTGCAAAGGGCAAACTCCTAATAAATTTGGGAGGATTCGGACGAAGACAAATTACCAAAGGGCAACCCAAGAACTACCAAGGTCAAACTCCTGATAAATTCAGGACGATTCGGGCGAAGACAAATTGCCAAAGGGCAACTCGAGAACTGCCAAAGGGCAAACTCCTGATAAATTCGGGAGGATTCGAGCGAAGACAAATTGTCAAAAGGCAACCCGAGAACAGCTAAAGGGAAAACTCCAAATTAATTCAAGAGGATTCGGGCGAAGACAAATTGCCAAAGGACAACCCGAGAACTGCTAAAGGGCAAACTCTTGATAAATTCGGGAGGATTCTTTCGAAGACAAATTGCCAAAGGGCAACCCGAGAACTACAAAACGGCAAACTCTTGATAAATTCGGGATGATTCGGACGAAGACCAATTGCCAAATGGCAACCCGAGAACTGCCAAAGGGTGAACTCCTGATAAATTCGAGAGGATTCCGGCGAAGACAAATTGCCAAAGGGCAACCCGAGAACTGCAAAAGAGCAAACTTCTGATAAATTCGGGAGGATTCGGGCGAAGACAAATTGCCAAAGGGTAACCCAAGAACTGCCAAAGGGCAAACTCCTGATAAATTCGGGAGGATTCGGGCGAAGACATATTGCCAAAGGTCAACCCGAGAACTGCCAAAGGGCAATCTCTTGATAAATTTGGGAGGATTCGGGCGAAGACAAATTGCCAAAGGGCAACTCGAGAACTGCCATAGGGCCAACTCTTGATAAATTCTAGAGATTTCAGGCGAAGGCAAATTGCCAAAGGGCAACCAGAGAACTGCCTAAGGGCAAATTCCTGATAAATTTTGTAGGATTCAAGGGAAGCTAATTTGCTAAAGGGAAACCCGAGAACTGCCAAAGGGCAAAATCCTGATAAATTCGGGAGGATTGGAGCGAAGAAAAATTGCCAGAGGGTAACCCCAGAACTGCCAAAGGGTAAACTCTTAATAAATTCAGAAGGATTCGAGCGAAGACAAATTGCCAAAGGGTAACCCGAGAAATGCCAAAGGGCAAACTCCTGATAAATTCAGGATGATTCTGGCTAAAACAATTGGCCAAAGGGCAATCCGAAAATTGCCAAAGGGCAAACTCCTGATAAATTCGGGAGGATTCAGGCGAAGACAAATCGTCAAAGGGCAACCCGATCTGACAAAGGGCAAGCTCTTGATAAATTCCGGAGGATTCGGGCGAAGAAAATTTGCCAAAGGGCAACCCGAGAACTGCCAAAGGGCAAACTCCAAATAAATTCAGGAGGATAAGGCGAAGACAAATTGCCAAAGGCAACCAGAGAACAGCCAAAGGGAAAACACCTAAACAATTCGGGGGAAGACAAATTGCTTAAGGGCAACCCGAGAACTGTCAAAGGAAAACTCCTGATAAATACGAGAGGATTCGAGCGAAGACAAATTGCCAAAGGGCAACCCGAGAACTGCAAAAGGGCAAACTCCTGATAAATTCTGGAGGATTCGCGCGAAGACAAATTGCCAAAGGGCAACTTGAGAACTACAAAAGGGAAAACTCCTGATAAAGTCGGGAGGATTCAGGCGAAGACAAATTGTCAAAGGGCAACCCGAGAACTGCCTAAGAAAAAACTCCAAATAAATTCAATAAGATTCGGGCGAAGACAAATTGCCAAAGAACAACCCGAGAACTGCTAAACGGCAAACTCTGGATAAATACGGGAGGATTTGGGCAAAGACAAATTGCTAAATGGCAACCCGAGAACTGCCTAAGGGCAAACTCCAGATAAATTCGGGATCATTCGGGCGAAGACAAATTGCCAAAAGGCAACTCGAGAACTTCCAAACGGCAAACGTTTGATAAATTCGCGAGGATTCGGGCGAAGACAAATTGCCAAAGGGTAACCCGAGAACTGCCAAAGGGCAAACTCCTGATAAATTTGTTAGGATACGGGCGAAGACGAATTGCCAAATGGCAACCCGAGAACTGCCAAAGGGCAAACTCCTGACAAAATCAGGACGATTCGGGGGAAGACAAATTGCCAAAGGGCAACCCGAGATTTTCCAAAAGGCAAACTCCTGATAAATTCGGGAGGATACGGGCGAAGATGAATTGCCAAAGGGCAACCCGAGAACTACCTAAGGGAAAACTCCTAATAAATTTGAGAGGTTTCGCGCTAAGACAAATTGCTAATAGGCAACTCGAGAACTGCCAAATGGCAAACTCTTGATATATTCTGGAGGATTTGGGCGAAGACAAATTGCCAAAGGGCAACCCTTGAACTGCCAAAAGGAAAATTCTTGATAAATTCGGGAGGATTAGAACGAAGACAAATTGTCAATGGGCAACCCGAGAACTGCCCAAGGGCAAGCTCCTAATAAATTCGGGAGGATTCGGACAAAGACAAATTGCTAAAGGGCAACCCGAGATTTTCCAAATGGCAAACTCCTGATAAATTCGGGAGGATTCGGGCGATGACAAATTGCCAAACGGCAACCCAAGAACTGAGAAAGGGCAATCTTCTTATAAATTCGAGAAGACTCGGGCGAAGACACAAATTCCAAAAGGCAACCCGAGAACTGACAAAGAGCACACTTCTGATAAATTCAGGAGGATTCGGGCGAAGAAAATTTGCAAAAGGGCAACCCGAGAACTGCTAAAGGGCAAACTCCAAATAAATTCAGGGGGATTCAGGCGAAGACAAATTGCCAAAGGGCAACTCGAGAACTGCCAAAGGGCAAACACCTATAAATTCGGAAGGATTTGGACGAAGACAAATTACCAAAGGGCAATCTGAGAACTGTCAATGGGCAAACTCATGATAAATTCGGGAGGATTCGGGAGTAGAAAAATTGCCAAAGGGCAACCCGAGAACTGCAAAAGGGCAAACTCCTGATAAATTCGGGAGGATTCAGGCAAGACAAATCGTCAAAGGGCAACCCGAGAACTGCCAATGGGAAAACTCCAATTAAATTCAAGAGGATTCGGGTGAAGATAAATTGCCAAAAGACAACCCGAGAACTGCTAAAGGGAAACTCCTGATAAATTTGGGAGGATTCGAGCGAAGACAAATTGCCAAAGGGCAACCCGAGAACTGCCAAAGGGCAAACTCCAAATAAATTAGGCAGGATTCGGGCGAAGACAAATTGCCAAAGGGCAACCCGATATCTACAAAAGAGCAATCTCCTGATAAATTCGGGAGGATTCAGGCGAAGAAAAATTGCCAAAGGGTAACCCGAGAACTGCCAAAGGGCAAACTCCTGATGAATTCGGGAGATTTGGGCGAAGACAAATTGACAAAGAGCAACCCGAGAATAGCATAAAGGGCAAACTCTTAATAAATTTGGCAAGATTCGGGCGAATTCAAATTGCCACAGAGAAACTCGAGAACTGCCATAGGGCAAACTATTAATAAATTCGGGAGGATTCAGCCGAAGGAATATTGCCAAAGGGTAACACTATAACTTTGAAATGGAAAACTCCTGATAAATTCGGGAGGATTCGGGTGAAGGCAAATTGCCAAAGGTCAACCCGAGAACTGCCAAATGGCAAACTCCTGATAAATTCGAGAGAATTTAGGTGAAGGAAAATTGCCAAAGGGCAACTCGAGAACCGCCAAAGGGCAAATTTCTGATAAATTTGGGAGGATTCAGGGGAAGGTAATTTGCTAAAGGGAAACCCGAGAACTGCCAAAGGGAAAAATCCTGATAAATTCGGGAGGATTCGAGCGAAGAAAAATTGCCAAAGGGCCACAAGAGAACTTCCAAAGGGCAAACACCTGATAAATTCGGGAGGATATGGGCAAAGATAAATTGCCAAAGGGTAACCAGAGAACTGCCAGAGGGAAAACTTCTGATAAATTTGGGAGGATACGGGCAAGATAAATTGCCAAAAGGCAACCCGAGAACTACCAAAGTGCAAACTCCTGATAAATTTGGGAGGCTTCAAGCTAAGACAAATTGCCAATGGGCAACCCGGGAACTGCCAAAGGGCAAACTCATGATATATTCCGGAGGATTCAGGCGAAGACAAATTGCCAAAGGGCAACCCGTGAACTGCCTTAAGGCAAACTATTGATAAATTAGGGATGATTCAGACGAAGACAAATTGCCAAAGGACAACCCGAGAACTGCTAAACGGCAAACTCTTGATAAATACGGGAGGATTTGGGCGAAGACAAATTGCCAAATGGCAACCCGAGAACTGCCTAAGGGCAAACTCGAGATAAATTCGGGATCATTCGGGCGAAGACAAATTGCTAAATGGCAATCCGGGAACTGCCAAACGGTAAACTTTTGATAAATTCGGGAGGATTCGGGCGAAGACAAATTGCCAAAGGGTAACCCGAGAACTGCTAAAGGGCAAACTCTTGATAAATTTGGGAGGATACGGGCGAAGACGAATTGCCAAAGGGCAACCCGAGAACTACCTAAGTGAAAACTCCTGAAAAATTTGAGAGGATTCGGGCTAAGACAAATTGCCAATAGGCAACCCAAGAACTGCCAAATGGCAAACTCTTGATATATTCGGGAGGATTCGGGCGAAGACAAATTGGTGAAGGGCAACCCGTGAACAGCCAAAAGGAAAACTCCTGATAAATTTGGGAGAATTCAGACGAAGACAAATTGTCAAAGGGCAACTCGAGAACTTCCAAAGGGCAAACTCCTAATAAATTCGGGAGGATTCGGACGAAGATAAATTACCAAAGGGCAACCCGAGAACTGCCAAAGGGCAAACTCCTGATAAAATCAGGACGATTCGGGGGAAGACAAATTGCCAAAGGGCAACCCAAGATTTTCCAAAAGGCAAACTCCTGATAAATTCGGGAGGATATGGGCGAAGATGAATTGCCAAAGGGCAACCCGAGAACTACCTAAGGGAAAACTCCTAATAAATATGAGAGGATTCGGGCTAAGACAATTTCCTAAAAGGCAACACGAGAACTGCCAAATGGCAAACTCTTGATATATTCAAGAGGATTCGGGTGAAGAAAAATTGACAAAGGGCAACCCGTGAACTGCCAAAAGGCAAACTCTTGATAAATTCAGGAGGATTAGAACGAAGACAAATTGTCAAAAGGCAACCCGAGAACTGCCCAAGGGGAAACTCCTAATAAATTCGGGAGGATTCGGACGAAGACAAATTACTAAAGGGCAACCCGAGAACTGCCAAAGGGCAAACTCCTGATAAAATCAGGACGATTCGGGCGAAGACAAATTGCCAAAGGGCAACCCGAGATTTTCCAAAGGGTAAACTCCTGATAAATTCGGGAGGATTCGGACGATGAAAAATTGCCAAAGCGCAACCCAAGAACTGAGAAAGGGCAAACTTCTTATAAATTCGAGAAGATTCGGGCGAAGACACAAATTCCAAAGGGCAACCTGAGAACTGACAAAGAGCAAACTTCTGATAAATTCGGGAGGATTCGGGCGAAGAAAATTTGCAAAAGGGCAACCCGAGAACTGCCAAAGGGCAAACTCCAAATAAATTCAGGAGGATTCAGGCGAAGACAAATTGCCAAAGGGCAACTTGAGAACTGCCAAAGGGCAAACACCTGATAAATTCGGGGGGATTCGGGCGAAGACAAATGGCCAAAGGGCAACCCAAGAGCTGTCAAAGGGCAAACTCATGATAAATTCGGGAGGATTCGGGCGAAGAAAAATTGCCAAAGGGCAACCCAAGAACTGCAAAAATGCAAACTCCTGAAAAATTCGGGAGGATTCGGGCAAGATAAATCGTCAAAGGGCAACCCGAGAACTGCCAATGGGAAAACTCCAATTAAATTCAAGAGGATTCAGGCGAAGACAAATTGCCAAAAGACAACCCGAGAACTGCTAAAGGGCAAACTCCTGATAAATTTGGGAGGATTCGAGCAAAGACAAATTGCCAAAGGGCAACCCGAGAAATGCCAAAGGGCAAACTCCAGATAAATTCGGCAGGATTCGGTTGAAGACAAATTGCCAAAGGGCAACCCGATATCTACAAAAGAGCAATATCCTGATAAATTCGGGAGGATTCGGGCAAAGAAAATTGCCAAAGGGTAACCCGAGAACTGCCAAAGGGCAAACTCCTGATGAATTCGGAAGATTCGGCCGAAGAGAAATTGACAAAGGGCAACCCGAGAAAAGCATAATGGGCAAACTCTTGATAAATTCGGGAGGATTCGGGTAAAGGCAAATTGCCAAAGGTCAACCGAAAACTGCCAAACGGCAAACTCCTGATAAATTCGAGAGAATTTAGGTGAAGGCAAATTGCCAAAGGGCAACCCGAGAACCGCCAAAGGGCAAAATCTTGATAAATTTGGGAGGATTCGGGCAAACTCCAAATAAATTCAGGAGGATTCAAGCGAAGACAAATTTCCAAAGGGCAACCCGAGAACTGCCAAAGGGTAAACTCCTGATAAATTCGGCAGGATTCTTGCGAAGAAAAATTGCCAAAGGGGAAGCCGAGAACTATCATAAGGCAAAATCCTGATAAATTCAGGAGGATTCGGGCGAAGCAATATAACCAAAGGGCAACACGATAACTGCCAAATAAAAAACTCTTGATAAATTCGGGAGGATTCGGGGGAAGGAAAATTGCCAAAGGGCAACCCAAGAACTGCCAAATGGCAAACTCCTGATAAATTCAAGAGGATTCGGGCGAAGACAAATTGCCAAGGGGCGACCCGTGAACTGCCAAAATGCAAACTCCTGAAAAATTCAAGAGGATTCAGGCGATGAAAATTTGCCAAAGGGCAACCCGAGAACTGCCAAATGGCAAACTCCAAATAAATTCAGGAGGATTAAGGCGAAGACAAATTGCCAAAGGGCAACCCGAGAACTGCCAAAGGGCAAACTTCTGATAAATTCAGGAGGATTCGGGCGAAGACAAATTGTCAAAGGGCAACCCGAGAACTGCAAAAGGGCAAACTCCAAATAAATTCAAGACAAATTACCAAAGGACAACCCAAGAACTTCTAAAGGGCAAACTCCTAATAAATTCGGGAGGATTCAGGCGAAGATAAATTGCCAAATGGCAACCGGAGAACTGCCAAAGGGCAAACTCCAGATAAATTCGGGATGAATCAGGCGAAGACAAATTTCCAAATGGCAACCCGAGAACTGCCATGGGGCAAACTCCTGATAAATTCGGGAGGATTTGGGTGAAGACAAATTTCCAAGGGGCAACCCGAGAACTACAAAAGGGCAAACTCTTGATAAATTCGGGAGGATTCGAGCGAAGGCAAATTGCCAAAGGGTAACCCAAGAACTGCCAAAGGGAAAACTCCTGATAAATTCGGGAGAATTCGGGCAAAGACAAATTGCCAAAGGGCAACCCGAGAATCGCCAAAGGCAAACTCCTGATAAAGTAAGGAGGATTCGGGCGAAGACGAATTGCCAATGTGCAAACCGAGAACTGCCAAAGGGCAAACTGCTGATAAATTCGGCAGGATTCCTGCGAAGGCAAATTGCCAAAGGGCAAGCCGAATCTATCATAAGGCAAACTCTTGATAAATTCAGAAGGATTCAGGCGAAGCAATATAGCCAAAGGGCAACCCGAGAATTGCCAAAAGGGCAAACTCTTGAAAAATTCGGCAGGATTCGGGCGAAGGCAAATTGCCAAAGGGTACCTCGAGAACTGCCATAGGGCAAACTCTTGATAAATTCGGGAGGATTCGGCCGATGGAATATTGCCAAAGGGTAACACTATAACTTTGAAATGGAAAACTCCTGATAAATTCGGGAGGATTCGGGTGAAGGCAAATTGCCAAAGGTCAACCCGAGAACTGCCAAATGGCAAACTCCTGATAAATTCGTGAGAATTCAAGTGAAGGCAAATTGCCAAAGGGCAATCCGCCAAAGGGCAAATTCCTGATAAATTAGGGGAGATTCAGGGGAAGATAATTTGCTAAAGGGAAACCTGAGAACAGCCAAATGGCAAAATCCTGATAAATTCGTTAGGATTCGAGCGAAGAAAAATTGCCAAAGGGTAACCAGAGAACTGCCAAAGGGCAAATTCCTGATAAATTCGGGAGGATATGGGCAAAGACAAATTGCTAAAGAGCAACCAGAGAACTGCCAGAGGGAAAACTCCTGATTAATTTAGGAGGATACGGGTGAAGACAAATTGCAAAAAGGCAACCCAAGAACTACCAAAGCGCAAACTCCTGATAAATTTGGGAGGATTCGGGCTAAGACAAATTGGCAATGGGCAACCCGAGAACTGCCAAAGGGCAAACTCTTGATATTTTCAGGAGGATTCAGGCGAAGACAAATTGCCAAAGGGGAACCCGTGAACTGCCAAAAGGCAAACTCCTGATAATTTAGGGATGATTCAGACGAAGACAAATTGTCAAAGGGCAACCCGAGAACTGCCAAAGGGCAAACTCCAAAAATATTCAGGAGGATTCAGGCGAAGACAAATTGCCAAAGGGCAACCCGAGAATTGCCAAAGGGCAAACTCATGATAAATTCGGGAGGATTCGGGCGAAGACAATTTGCCAAAGGGCAACCCGAGAACTGTCAAAAAGCAAACTCCTGATAAATTCGGGGGGATTCGGGCGAAGACAAATTCCTAAAGGGCAACCCGAGAACAACAAAAGGGCAAACTCCTGATAAATTCGGGAGGATTCGGGCGAAGACAAATTGTCAAAGGGCAACCCAAAAAATACCAAAGGGCAAACTCCAAATATATTCAAGAGGATTCTAGCGAAGACAATTTGCCAAAGGGCAACCCAAGAACTGCCAAAGGGCAAACTCTAGATAAATTCGGGAGGATTCGGGCGTTGAAAAATTGCCAGAGGGCAACCCGTGAACTGAGAAAGGGCAAACTCCTAATAAATTCGAGAGGATTTGGGCGAAGACAAATTGCTGAAGGGTTACCTGAGAACTGCCAAAGGGCAAACTCAAGATAAATTCGGGAGAATTCAGGCGAAGACAAATTGCCAAAGGCCAACCCCAGAATTACCAAAGGGCAAACTCCTGATAAATTTGGGAGGATTCGGGCGATGGCAAATTGCCAAAGGGCAACCAGAGAACTGCCATAGGGCAAACTCCTTATAAATTTGGGAGGATTCAGGGGAAGGAATATTGCCAAAGGGTAACTGAATAACTCCTAAACGGAAAACTCCTGATAAATTCGGGAGGATTCAGGTGAAGGCAAATTTCCAAAAGTCAACCCGAGAACTGTTAAATGGCAAAGTCTTGGTAAATTCTAGAGGATTCGGGTGAAGGAAAATTGACAAAGGGCAACCCGAAAACCACCAAAGGGCAAATTCCTGATAAATTTTGGAGGATTCGGGCGAAGATAAAATGCTAAAGGGAAACCCGAAAAATGCCAAAGGGCAAAATCCAGATTAATTCAGGAGGATTCGAGCGAGGAAAAATTGCCAAAGGGCAACCAGAGAACTGCCAAAGGGCAAACTCCTGATAAATTCGAGAGGATATGAGCAAAGACAAATGTCCAAAGGGCAACCAGATAACTGCCAGAGGGCAAACTCCTGATAAATTTGGAACGATACGATCGAAGACAAATTGCAAAAGGGCAACCCGAGAACTACCAAAGGGCAAACTCCTGATAAATTTGGGAGGATACAGGCTTAGACAAATTGCCAAGGGGCAACCCGAGAACTGCCAAATAGCAAACTCTTCATATATTCCGGAGGATTTGGGCGAACACAAAGTGCCAAAGGGCAACCCGTGAACTGCCAAAAGGCAAACTTTTTATAAATTAAAGAGGATTCAGGCAAGGAAATTTGCAAAAGGGCAACCCGAGAACTGCCAAATGGCAAACTCCAAATAAATTCAGGAGGGTTCAGGCGAAGACAAATTACAAAAGGGCAACCCGAGAACTACCAAAGGGCAAACTCCTGATAAATCGGGAGGATTCGGGCGAAGACAAATTGCCAAATAGCAACTTTAGAACTGCAAAAGGGCAAACTCTTGACAAATTCGGGAGGATTCGGGCGAAGGTAAATTGTCAAAGGGCAACCCGAGAACTGCCAAAGGGAAAACTCCAAATAAATTCAAGACAAATTGCCAAAGGACAACCCAAGAACTGCTAAAGGGCAAACTCCTAATAAATTCAGGAGGATTCAGGCAAAGATAAATTGCCAAAGGGCAACCGGAGAACTGCCAAAGGGCAAACTCTAGACAAATTTGGGTTGATTCAGGCGAAGACAAATTGCCAAATGGCAACCCGAGAACTGCCATAGGGCAAACTCCTGATAAATTCGGGAGGATTCGGGTGAAGACAAATTGCCAAAGGTCAATCCGAGAACTACAAAAGGGCAAACTCCTGATAAATTCGGGAGGATTCGGGCGAAGACAAATTGCCAAAGGGTAACCCAAGAACTGCCAAAGGGAAAACTCCTGATAAATTCAGGAGAATTCGGGCGAAGACAAATTGCCAAAGGGCAACCCGAGAATTGCTAAAGGGCAAACTCTTTATAAATTAAGGAGGATTCGGGTGAAGACAAATTGCCAAAGTGCAAACCGAGAACTGCTAAAGGGAAAACTCCTAATAAATTCGGCAGGATTCGTGCGAAGGCAAATTGCCAAAGGGCATGCCGAGAACTGTCATAAGGCAAACTCTTGATAAATTCATGAGGATTCGGGCGAAGCAATATAGCCAAAGGGCAACACGATAACTGCCAAATGGAAAACTCCTAATAAATTCGGGAGGATTCGGGGTAAGGCAAATTGCCAAAGGGCAATCCAAGAACTGCCAAATGGCAAACTCCTGATAAATTCTGGAGGATTCGAGCGAAGACAAATTGCCAAAGGCCAACCCCAGAATTACCAAAGGGCAAACTCTTGATAAATTTCGGAGGATTCGGGCGAAGGCAAATTGCCAACGGGCAACCCGAAAACTGCCATAGGGCAAACTCCTTATAAATTTGGGAGGATTCAGGGGAAGGAATATTGCCAAAGGGTAACAGAATAACTCCTAAACGGAAAACTCCTGATAAATTCGGGAGGATTCAGGTGAAGGCAAATTGCAAAAGGCCAACCTGAGAACTTCCAAATGGCAAACTCTTGATAAATTCTAGAGGATTCGGGTGAAGGCAAATTGACAAAGGCCAACCCGAAAACCGCCAAAGGGCAAATTCCAGATAAATTTTGGAGGATTCGGGGGAAGATAATTTCCTAAAGGGAAACCTGAGAAATGCCAAAGGGCAAAATCCTGATTAATTCAGGAGGATTCGAGCGAGGAAAGATTCCCAAAGAGCAACCAGAGAACTGCCAAAGGGCAAACTCCTGATAAATTCGGGAGGATATGAGCAAAGACAAATGTACAAAGAGCAACCAGATAACTGCCAGAGGGCAAACTCCTGATAAATTTGGAAGGATTCGATCGAAGACAAATGCCAAAGGGCAACTCGAGAACTACCAAAGGGCAAACTCCTGATAAATTTGGGAGGACACAGGCTGAGACAAATTGCCAAGGGCGAACCCGAGAACTGCCAAATAACAAACTCTTGATATATTCGGGAGGATTCGGGCGAAGACAAATTGCCAAACAGCGACCCGTGAACTGCGTAAAGGCAAACTCTTGATAAATTCAAGAGGATTCAGGCGATGAAAATTTGCCAAAGGGCAACCCGAGACCTTCCAAATGGCAAACTCCAAATAAATTCAGGAGGATTCAGGCGAAGACAAATTGCGAAAGGGCAACCCGAGAACTATCAAAGGGCAAACTCCTGATAAAATCAGGAGGATTCGGGCGAAGACAAATTGCCAAAGAGCAACTTTAGAACTGTAAAAGGGCAAACTCCTGATAAATTCGGGAGGATTCGGGCGAAGACAAATTGTCAAAGGGCAACCCGAGATTTGCCAAAGGGCAAACTCCAAATAAATTCAAGACAAATTGCCAAAAGATAACCCAAGAACTGCTAAAGGGCAAACTCCTTATAAATTCGGGAGGATTCAGGCGAAGATAAATTGCCAAAGGGCAACCGGAGAACTGCCTAAGGGCAAACTCTAGATAAATTTGGGTTGATTCAGACGAAGACAAATTGCAAATGGCAACCCGAGAACTGCCATAGGGCAAACTCCTGATAAATTCGGGAGGATTCAGGTGAAGACAAATTGCCAAAGGGCAACCTGAGAACTACAAAAAGGCAAACTCCTGATAAATTCGGGAGGATTCAGGCGAAGACAAATTGCCAAATGGTAACCCAAGAACTGCCAAAGGGCAAACTCCTGATAAATTCGGGAGAATTCGGGTGAAGACAAATTACCAAAGGGCAACACGAGAATTTCCAAAGGGCAAACTCCTGATAAATTAAGGAGGATTCGGGCGAAGACAAATTGCCAAAGTGCAAACCGAGAACTGCCAAAGGGCAAACTCCTGATAAATTCAGGAGGATTCGGGCGAAGCAATATAGCCAAAGGGCAACACGATAACTGCCAAATGGAAAACTCCTAATAAATTTAGGAGGATTCGGGAGAAGGCAAATTGCCAAAGGGCAACCCAAGAACTTCCAAATGGCAAACTCCTGATAAATTCTGGAGGATTCGAGCGAAGAAAAATTGCCAAAGGGCGACCCATGAACTGCCAAAATGAAAACTCTTGATAAATTCAAGAGGATTCAGGCGATGAAAATTTGCCAAAGGGCAACCCGAGAACTGCCAAATAGCAAACTCCATATAAATTCAGGAGGATTCAGGCGAAGACAAATTGCCAATGGGCAACTCGAGAACTGCCAAAGGGAAAACTCCTGATAAATTCAGGAGGATTCGGGCGAAGACAAATTGTCAAAGGGCAACTTGAGAACTACCAAAGGCCAAACTCCAAATAAATTCAAGACAAATTGCCAAAGGACAACCCAAGAACTGCTAAAGGGCAAACTCCTAATAAATTCGAGGGGATTCAGGCGAAGATGAATTGCCAAAGGGCAACTAGAGAACTACCAAAGGGCAAACTCCACATATATTCGGGAAGATTCGGGCGAAGAAAAATTGCCAAAGGGCGACCTGTGAACTACCAAAAGGCAAACTCTTGATAAATTCAGGAGGATTCAGGCGATGAAAATTTGCCAAAGGGCAACCCGAGAACTGCCAAATGGCAAACTCCAAATAAATTCAGGAGGATTCAAGCGAAGACAAATTGCGAAAGGGCAACCTGAGAACTGCCAATGGGCAAACTCTTGATAAATTCGGGAGGATTCGGGCGAAGACAAATTGCCAAAGAGCAACTTGAGAACTGCAAAAGGACAAACTCTTGATAAATTCGTGAGGATTCGGGCGAAGACAAATTGTCAAAGGGCAACCCGAGAACTGCCAAAGGGCAAACTCCAAATAAATTCAAGACAAATTGCCAATGACAACCCAAGAACTGCTAAAGGGCAAACTCCTAATAAATTCGGGAGGATTCACGCGAAGATAAATTGCCAAAGGGCAACCGGAGAACTGCCAAAGCGCAAACTTCAGATAAATTCGGGATGATTCAGGCAAAGACATATTGCCAAATGGAAATCGGAGAACTGCCAAAGGGCAAACTCCTGATAAATTTGGGAGGATTCGGGCGAAGACAAATTGCCAAAGGGTAACGAGAGAACTGCCAAAGGGCAAACTCCTGATAAATTCGGGAGAATTCGGGCGCAGACAAATTGCCAAAGAGCAACCCGAGAATTGCCAAAGGGCAAACTCCTGATAAATTAAGGAGGATTCGGGCGAAGACAAATTGCCAAAGTGCAAACTGAGAACTGCCAAAGGGCAAACTCCTGATATATTTTGCAGGATTCATGCGAAGGAAATTGCTAAAGGGCAAGTCGAGAACTTTTATAAGGCAAACTCCTGATAAATTCTGGAGGATTCGGGCGAAGCAATATAGCCAAAGGGCAACACGATAACTGCCATATGGAAATTTCCTGATAAATTCAGGAGGATTCGGGGGAAGGCAAATTGCAAAAGGGCAACCCAAGAACTGCTAAATGGAAAACTCCTGATAAATTCTGGAGGATTCGGGTGAAGGCAAATTACCAAAGGGCAACCTGAGAACCGCTAAAGGGAAAATTCCAGATAAATTAAGGAGGATTCGGGCGAAGACAAATTGCCATAGTGCAAACCGAGAACTGCCAAAGGGCAAACTACTTATAAATTTGGGAGGATTCGGACGAAGACAAATTACCAAAGGGCAACTCGAGAACTGCTAAAGGGCAAACTCCTTATAAACTCGGGACGATTCGGGCGAAGAGAAATTGCCAAAGGGTAACTCGAGATCTGCCAAAGGGCAAACTACAAATAAATTTGAGAGGATTCGGGCGATGACAAATTGCCAAAGGGCAACCTGAGAACTGAGAAAGGGCAAACTCCTAATAAATTCGAGAGGATTCGGGCGAAGACAAATTGCCTAAAGGCAACCTGAGAACAGACAAAGGGAAAACTCCTGATATATTCAAGAGGATTCGGGGCGAAGAAAATTTGCCAAAGGGCAACCCGAGAACTGCCAAAGGGCAAACTCCAAATAAATTCAGGAGGATTGAGGTGAAGAAAAATTGCCAAAGGGCAAACTCTTGATAAATTCGGGAGAATTTGGGCGAAGACAAATTGCCAAAGAGCAACTCGAGAATTGCCAAAGGGCAAACTCCTGATAAATTAAAGAGGATTCGGGCGAAGAAAAATTGCCAAAGTGCAAACCGAGAACTGCCAAAGGGCAAACTCTTGATAAATTCGGCAGGATTCGTGCGAAGGCAAATTGTCAAAGGGCAAGCCGAGAACTGTCATAAGGCAAACTCCTGATAGATTCAGAAGGATTCGGGCGAAGCAATATAGCCAAAGGGCAACATGATAACTGCCAAATGGAAAACTCCTGATAAATTCGGGAGGATTCAGGGGAAGGCAAATTGCCAAAGGGCAACCCAAGAACTGCCAAATGGCAAACTCCTGATAAATTCTGGAGGATTCGGGTGAAGGCAAATTACCAAAGGGCAACCTGAGAACCGCTAAAGGGAAAATTCCTGATAAATTTGGGAGGATTCGGGGGAAGATAATTTGCTAAAGGGCAACCTGAGAACTACCAAAGGGCAAAATCATGATAAATTCAGGAGGATTCGGTCGAAGAAAATTTGCCAAAGGGCAACCAGAGAACTGCCAAAGGGCAAACTCCTGATAAATTCAGGAGGATACGGGCAAAGATAAATTGTCAAAGGGCAACCACAGAACTGCAAGAGGGCAAACTCCTGATAAATTTGGAAGGATACGGGCGAAGACAAATTGTCAAAGGGCAAACTCCTGCTAAATTTGGGAGGATTCGGCCTGAGACAAATTGCCAATGGACAACCCGAGAACTGCCAACTGGCAAACTCTTGATATCTTCAGGAGGATTCGGGCAAAGACAATTTGCCAAAGGGTGACCCGTGAACTGCCAAAAGGCAAATTCCTGATAAATTAGGGATGATTCGGTAGAAGACAAATTGTCAAAGGGCAAACCGAGAACTTCCAAAGGGCAATCTCCTTATAAATTTGGGAGGATTCGGACGAAGACAAATTACCAAAGGGCAACTCGAGAACTGCCAAAGGGCAAACTCCTGATAAACTCAGGACGATTTGGGCGAAGACAAATTGCCAAAGGGTAACTCGAGATCTGCCTAAGGGCAACCTAAAAATAAATTAGGGAGGATTCAGGCAATGACAAATTGCCAAAGGGCAACCCGAGAACTGAGAAAGGGCAAACTCCTAATAAATTCGAGAGGATTCGGGCGAAGACAAATTTCCTAAAGGCAACCCGAGAACTGACAAAGGGAAAACTCCTGATAAATTCAAGAGGATTCAGGCAAAGAAAATTTTCTAAAGGGCAACACGAGAACTGCCAAAGGGCAAACTCCAAATAAATTCAGGAGGATTCAGGCGAAGATAAATTAGGCAACCCGATTACTGCCAAAAGGCAAACTCCTGATAAATTCGGAAGGATTCAGGCGAAGAAAAATTGGCAAAGGGCAACCCGAGAACTGCAAAAGGGCAAACTCCTGATAAATTCGGGAGGATTCGGGTGAAGAAAAATTGTCAAAGGGCAACTGAGAACTGCCAAAGGGCAAAATAAAATAAATTCAAGACAAATTGCCAAAGGACAACCCGAGAACTGCTAAAGGGCAAACTCCTAATAAATTTGGGCGGATTTGGGCAAAGACAAATTGCCAAAGGGCAACGTGAGAACTGCCAAAGGGCAAACTACTGATTAATTTGGGAGGATTCGGGCGAAGACAAATTGCAAATGGGCAACCCGAGAACTGCTAAAGGGCAAACTCTTGATATATTCGGGAGATTTCGGGCGAAGACAATTTGCCAAAGGGCAACTCGTGAACTGCCGAAAGGCAAACTCCTGATAAATTAGGGATGATTCGAACGAAGCTAAATTGTCAAAGGGCAACCCGAAAACTGCCAAATGGCAAACTCCAAATAAATTCGAGAGGATTCGGACGAAGACAAATTACCAAATGGCAACCCGAGAACTGCCAAAGGTCAAACTCCTGATAAATTCGGGACGATTTGGGCGAAGACAAATTGCTAAAGGGCAACTCGAGATTCGCCAAAGGGCAAACTCTAGATAAATTTTGGAGGATTCGGGAGATGAAAAATTGCCAAAGGGCAACCCGAGAACTGAGAAAAGGCAAACTCCTAATAAATTTGAGTGGATTCGGGCGAGGACAAATTGCCAAAGGGCAACCCGAGAACAGACAAAAGGCAAACTCCAAATAAATTCAGGAGGATTCAGGCAAAGACAAATTGCCAAAGGTTAACCCCAGAACTGCCAAAGGGAAAACTCTTGATAAATTCGGGAGAATTCGGGCGAAGACAAATTGCTAAAGGGCAACCCGAGAACTGCCAAAGGGCAAATTTTTGATAAATTCGGGAGGATTCGGGCGAAGACAAATTGTCAAAGGGCAACCCGAGAACTGCAAAAGGGCAAACTCCTGATAAATTCGGGAGGATTCTGGTGAAGGCAAATTGCCAAAGGGCAACCCGAGAACCGCTAAAGGGAAAATTCCTAATAAATTTGGGAGGATTCGGGGGAAGATAAATTGTTAAAGGGCAACCTGAGAACTGCCAAATGGCAAAATCCTGATAAATTCGGGAGGATTCGAGCGAAGAAAAATTGCCAAAGGGCAACCAGAGAACTGTCAAAGGGCAAACTCCGGATAAATTCGGGAGGATACAGGCAAAGACAAATTGCCAAAGGGCAACCAGAGAACTGCCAGAGGACCAATTCCTTATAAATTTGGGAGGATACGGGCGAAGACAAATTGTCAAAGGGGAACCCGAGAACTACCAAATGGCAAACTCCTGATAAACTCGGGAGGATTCGGGCGAAGAAAATTTGCCAAAGGGCAACCCGAAAACTGCGAAAAGGCAAACTCCAAATAAATTCAAGAGGATTAAGACGAAGACAAATTGCCAAAGGTCAACCCGAGAACTGCCAAATGGCAAAATCCTTATAAATTCAAGAGGATGCGGGCGAAGACAAATTGCCAAAGGGCAACCCGAGAACTGCCAAAGGGCAAACTTCTGGTAAATTCAGGAGGATTCGGGAGAAGAAAAATTGCCTAAGGGTAACCCGAGAATCGCCAAAGGGCAAACTCCTTATAAATTTAGGAGGATTCGGGCAAAGACAAATTACCAAAGGGCAACCCGAGAACTTAGAAAGGGCAAACTCCTAATAAATTGAGGAGGATTAGTGCGAAGACAAATTGCCAAAGGGCAATCCGAGAATTGCCAAAGGGCAAACTCCAAATAAATTTGGGAGGATTCGGGCAAAGACAAATTGCTAAAGCGCAATCGAAGAACTTCCAAAGGGCAAACTCCTGATAAATTCGGGAGGATTCGGGCGAAGACGATTTGCCAAAGGGCAACCTGAGAACTGTCAAAGGGCAAACTCCAAATAAATTCTTGAAGATTCGGGCGAAGATAAATTGCCAAAGGGCAACCTGTGAATTGCCAAAGGGCAAACTCCAGATAAATTTGGGAGGATTCGGGCGAAGACAAATTGCTTAAGGGCAACCCGAGAACTACCAACGGGCAAACTCTTGATAAATTTGCCAGGATTCGGGCGAAGGCAAATTGCCAAAAGGCAACCCGAGAACTGCCATAGGGCAAACTCCTGATAAAATCGGGAAGCTTCCGGCGAAGGCAATTTGCCAAAAGGCAACCCGAGAACTGCCATAGAGCAAACTCCTAATAAATTCGGAAGGATTCGGGCAAAGGAATATTGCCAAAGGGCAACACGATAACTGCCAAACGGCAAACTCTTGATAAATTCGGGAGGATTCGGGAGGATTCGGGCGAAGGCAAATTCCCAAAGGGCAACCCGAGAACTGCCAAAGGGCAAATTCCTGATAAATTTGGGAGGATTCGGGGGATGATAAATTGCAAGAGGGCAACCCGAGAATTGTCAAAGGGCAAACCGAGAACTGCCAAAGGGCAAACTCCTAATAAATTCAGGAGGATATGGACAAAGACAAATTGCCAAATGGCAACCAGAGAACTGCCAAAGGGCAAACTCCTCATAAATTCGGGAGGATACGGGCGAAGACAAATTGCCAAAGGGTAACCCGAGAACTACCAAATGGCAAACTCCTGATAAATTTGGTAGGATTCGGGCGAAGACAAATTGCCAAAGGGTAACCCGAGAACTGCCAAAGGGCAAACTCGTGATATATTCGGGAGGATTCGGGCGAAGACAAATTGCCAAAGGGCAAATCACTGATAAATTCAGTAGATTGCGGACAAAAGTCGACAGAAACGCGATCAGAACCCTGGGAGATGCGGGCGATTGAATTCCCAAAGAGTAGCAAGCAAAACTTGCCAAGACGTACTTCGGTTGATGCAGCCAGAGAACCTAATGAGGCCACACTCGGTCGAAGCAAACACAACAAACTCTCAAAAAATCAGTCCAGAACAAACATAACTCCCCAAGACAATGGGGGATTGAACCGGTCTAAAGCCAAAAGCACAAGAAATGATCTCCTCGCAAAAAATGGGGTACTGATCCCCAAACCTGTGTAACAATAGATAAAAATAAGGAAAGGTAAAGTACCAAAAGAAAAACACTACCCAAAATAGGTCCAAATGAGTTAACCGTAGGCTTGTCCTAAACATCGACCGAAATCACAAAGGTATAATACAACTGAATTGCAAAGAGCAGGTATCACGATATACTTTTGACCAAAAATATCTCGGTCGAAATCACTTATGCAAATACATGGAAACCATTAAGGAAAACTGCAACTAGGGATTGCCCGAACTCTTAGTCGTAACCCTAAAAGCCAATAGCATTGATCCTGAACCTTCGATCGAATCTCCCACTAACTTGCATTTCCACACTCGAAAAATCAACCTTTAAGGGTCAAAGGTAAGGTTGTAGCAACCCAAAAAGATTTCAGAGTTCCACAAGCAAAATGAGACAGAGCCCAAGACCAAGTCAATTCGGCCGAAACCACCTTCAGCCATAACTATTTCTGCTGAAATAGACCCGCCAGGCCCAGGCTCAACAGGCCTTCGGTCGAAGCAGACTCAAAAGGCCCAACTACCTTTTTCAGCCAAAGGAGGACGACACAAACACAACAACCTTCTAGACAATATAAAAGGGTCCAAGCCCAATCAACTTCACATACGGCTTCCTAAATCAGTTCCAAAAAAAAAATAAATAAATATAAAAGGAAATTCCTTATGGAAATAGGACAAAAATACCTCCAATAAATAGGGGATATGGATGATTGTAAAGGGATCCGATTTTTCATTATTCATCAGAGTTAAACTCTGTGAAATCATCTTTGTAAGCTTTTAACTAGTTTTCTTAAGCAATCTTAACCTTATAATTTGGCTGTGGTTTATTTGGCACCACATATATATTTTTATTTTAAATTGAAATTACATATTTAAAAATCAATTCATACGTAATTCAATGTTTTTCCAAAAATCAATATGGTTCAAATTTTTATGGAATAGAATTAAACCATAAAAAAATTGTATATCTTTTTATTCATATATATGCTAAATGATTCCAAAAATCACATTTGTCTTAAATATTACTTATACTACAAATATTAATAAATATTCAAAATCTATTTTATGGAATAACTATACTACTTAACATACCAAAATATATAATCATATATATTAAACTAGAAAAACAACTCGTGCGTTGTACGAGAAAAATATTTTTAAAATTTTGAATTTAAAATTTCAAATTAAAAAATAAATGAAAAATTATTTAATAAAAAATAAATTTATCAAATCATTAAATAATAAAAAATTAACTTTAATTATAAATAAAGTAAAAATAAATTAATATAAATTAATGATAGATAATTTTCAAGAATGATTATAAAAAATTTCAATTGAATAATTCGACTCATGCTAAATTCAGGTTCCTGGGTTTACCAATATCACTCTATCAAATTGATGAATATAAGCTTTGTAGGAGAGTATTGTGGCAAATTATTGGTGTTGTAAGCAGCAAATCAAATGTTTCATTTTTCCATTCTTCTAATTTTACTTGAGGTTCAATTAGTTAAATAATTTTTTTCCAACCATGTCATGTTTTCTCTGTCTTCAAATAGTGTAGCAACTACAGCAAATGTAGCAACTATAACAACTAATGTAGCAATTACAGTCATTGAAGAATTTTTCTTATGTCTACGATGAATTTTCCTCATTAACAAAAACAAATTGCATATAACACCATATACTCAGAATAATTTTGAAGTACATTTTGGGATAGTGATCTTATTTATGAAGTATTTCTTATTTAATTATAATAAATTTTGTTAAAATTATATATTAATAATATAATCTTCATCAAAAGGATTTAGATAATAATAATATGCAAAGAGAAATAAGAGATTAGTTGGAGAGGATATTGGAAGTCGTTGACAATAGGAAAACTACATTCAATCATAATCTAGTTGTGTCCATCAATATTTATATATAAATTAATAATCAAAACAAAATTATGTTAAATAACTACGAGCAATTTGAAAGCAAGTCAACTTTGACCCTAGACACAATCCACCACCTCCACCACCTCTTCCACTTTATCTTTTCCTACAACAAAATAATCATCCGATGCACTCATTTATAGATTCATTACTAAAATAATTATACATACCTAATAATGAGGTCCGTAAATCTCCAAGATTGAAAGTGAGCATTTTCCTCATATACATTCTCATCCCAATGAATAGCAGGTAGAAATAGCACCACAAAAGCATCATTTTGGGATCACATACTTTTCCAACACACATTTCAATTTATCTACTCATATTACATAACATAAACACCATACCAACAAAATACATTATCTTCGTATATAAGGTGCCCTAGTTTGAAAATAAATTGCAAATAGCATTGTCTTGGTTGTTGTTTCATTCCCAGCAAACAGTTGATTGATACTGAAATCTGAATTGGTCTGAATTGGTTTCATCAAGCACACTAACTTCCCCTCTTGTTCCCTTCTTTCTATATCTCTCCATGCTTTTCTATATATTGGTTATGACTTTCTTTCTGGCCTTTATGGTTCTACAATTTGTAAAAATGAAGAGTAAGTATGATCTTGGGTTGGAGTTGGTCGAAAATCCGTGGGGTGGATTCAAATTGTCATTTCTAATTTCAACGTAACCAAAATACACTACAACAAATGATGCATGCTGATTAGTCCACAAAAGGATGATCTTGATGAAGTTATTTTTTTCACACCAGCATATAAAAAATAAGAAATTATATTCTAAATCATTACAGGAAATGTCAGCAGTTCAACCAGTTTAGTAAGATGGAAAATACACTTACCCAAGTGCCAAAGCTCTTGACCACTGAAGTAGGACCCGAGAATGGCAGAGATAAGATTGGTGTGGTATTACAGAAGTTCCAGTTAAAAGATAGAACACCAGGGGGTCTAAGAAAGGAATGAGAGCAGTCAGAAAAACAAAGTGATTGGTGTTATCCTCCACACCAACCTGAATGACAATTTATAATTTAAGGGATGTAGTAGAAATAAAAGATTCTTTTAAAATTACACATGAAAGAAAATAAAGTCTTCTAACAAGTGGATCCAACATTCGCGAGGTTGTCCAATTATCCTTTTGTTGCAAATTAGACCAGAGAATCTTGTTAGTAGCACTTGGTAGTATCCATGCCAAAGCAACACTAGCAGCAAAGAAGCTAAATTGAAGATTAGCAACACCAGCAGCAACACCAACGGATACGATAGTAAGAGCTATCACCTGAAGAAGTTGCAGGTGAAATATCATTCACATGATATTTCGAATATATTTACCATTAGGAATTGTAGTTAAAACACAAATATAAAACTAAGATAGTCACCCCAAAGGCACATTACATTTAAAGGTTTCTAAAAGGGATATATGATAAACTTGCTAGTATAATACTAATGCCAGACTGGCTGAATTGCAGTGTAATAATGCATCTATTTACCTAAATTTAACACATTATCCATGTGTGCAATGTTAATAACTTACTCTAGAAACCCACCCTGTGTAACATCAACAAACAATCAATATAGCATAAACTCAAAAACCTCAAATATCCAAATAAATAATTCAATCGCCTATTGTACTTCAAGCTAACATTAGACAGACAGTGGACAAACACATAACAAATTCAAGAGTAAACAAAGACATATCTTGATTTCGCTGGAGGAGAAGCTGGAAGCAAACCAAAAGCATTCAAAATGACCATCAAACACCAACTTATTGCATAGTAAATAAAACTGAGACAAATAGGGAATTGGAACCCAACATTTTTTTAGTACTTGTAAAAAAAAAAATCAACAAAGCAAGTCACCCACCTGAACCAACACAACAATAAACGAACAAAATAGCAAAATTACTACACATACCCATTTATTGACGAAAATAATCCAACGGCAATCAAAAAATTAAAAGATTTGCAAATGGACCACATAGACGTTGCTCTTGTCGCTTCACACCATATGATGAGCGAAATCTATTGAAGAGTGAAGCTTGAAGTTCCTCGAAAGCTTTACCCATCAATAAAAATTAAGATTCAAAAACTCAGACTAACAGGAGTACAAGTAGCAGAAGTTACCTTTCTCGTCGGCTTCGCTGTCCTTGTGCTTTAAGATCTTCAGTACATCTTTCTTTATTAAAAAATTGAAGAGCTCACAGCTGAACATTGTCATAGAAGTTACAGAAAATCGGGAGTGAGAATTCGAAATTGAATTTTAGGGATGAAGATGAGAAGAGAAAGAGTTTGAGAGTGATAATGAGAGTGAAGCCATCGTCATTGTTGTTGTCTAAAGAAGAGAACAAGTGGTGTCTTTAATTAGTGTCTATGGGTGAATTTCGATTGGTGTTTTCTGGGAAGCTAGAGGTATAGGAGCTAATTACGTTGTTAATCAACCGACAGTATACAGAGACGGAGACTGAGTGTGACAGTATTTTCACATCTCTTTGGCTTAAGTTGAGAGAATAACAAATGTGGAGGTTGTACACAATTTCCATATATTCGGGAGATTAAGCTTCAAACACTCAAATAACTTTCAAACCTGGAAAAAATCGTGTTAGTTTACCTGTATGGTAGCAGCATGGATCACAACACTTTTATCCATGGAGACAACTCCTTCCAAAGGTGCCATGTATTTTGTAAGAAAATCAAGTCAGTATAACCAGAAAAGGAGAGAAATATTCTTTACGTACATAAATAGCAGACTAAATCATAGAAAACCATTACAAGTACGTACACGCTATCCCACATCCATGCTCTGCCCCTCTATCAAACAATCACGTACCTGATTTCTCAGACATAATTAAAAGAAGAAGAAATCCTTCACTTTTCTCTAATGGTCCGTATCTACAGAACTCATCCCAACATTGAATCCAAAGACATTGTTTTTTCATCACCACACAATCTCTGTCTCTTAAACTCTGTTATCAACTCCCAAACAAAACCAACAAAAGACTCCCTTCTTCTTTACTTTCACGGCGGAGGCTTCATAATTGAAACACCATTTCCCTAACTTTCTACAATTACTTAAACACCCTTATATCATAAATAGATACTATCGCAGCCTTTATTGACTATAGAAGAGCTCTAGAGTACTCTGTTCCTGCGCCTTATGACGATTCATGGGCCGCCATTAAATGGGTCGCTTCTCATTTTAACTAAAACAGATTTGATTGATTCTCATGAGAGAGAAGTGGGTGTGTTGGATGGGTCGCTTCTCATTTTAACTAAAACAAAATATATTAATTAATTATATAATATTATATTAAAAATAAATATATTTTGTAATGTAATATTATTATATAATTAATATTATTTCAATATTTAAAATGTTTTTATTTTTTAAAATTTTTTAATTTTAAGTAATTTAATGTTGTTTATGATTTTTTAATACTGTATATTGATATATATTGATATAATATTTTATTATTTATTATTTAAAAATTTTAGGATAATTAGATAGTACCTGTCCACGATGCGCACCTTTAAATTTAATAATGAATATTGATCTATTAAAACTACCACAATTATAAAATATAATTATATATATACTAATAAAGTAGATAAAACTTTGATAAATAATAGTAAAAAAAAAATCATTTAGATAAAAGTAGAAATAAAACATTATTAAATTTGTCGGTGGCAAATTTAGTCATTGATTCATGTCGACCTCAACTCGACACTAATATCTTTATTATCATCTCGATTCATGTTAACTCATTTAATCCATTTGTTAAAAAATATATAATTTTATTGAATAATATTAATTTTAATAAGTTAAAAAATATAATTATAAATATGGATAATTTCATTTGTGTTATTTTGTAACCTCTACTTACTTTATATATATAGCCCAACTCCAAAAATTTACAAAAATAAACTTTCAAACTTTTACTTTTCAAAAATACCCAAATTAATGATTTTACCCTTATGTAAAAACTTTTTACACCGATTTGTGGAGGTGTGAAAGTGATCTATAAGAAATATTTAGGAAGTTGTAAATGGCTAGTTTTAAAAATTAAAGTGTGGATGACTCAACAATATGAATGAAGTTTTTTTTTTTTTTTTAGTTTTGAATATTTAAACTTTATTTGTTCCATTATATATAGATTTTCCTTATAAATATAATATCGAATACAAATAAGAATATTGTAATATTAATCAAATAAGAATAAGAATATTGTAATATTATATATATATATATATATAACATTCAAAATAAAGATTTTATTGTCATATACAAATCAAATATAAATTATATAAATATAGAAATATATCAAATATAAATCATACGAATATGAAAATTATCATCAAAAGAAATATAATACCACCGAAATAACAATGAGAAAATTAATTGGGATTGATGGATATATAGAGAGGAGAGAAGATTGATATGAAATCGAATTCCACCGCATAGTAAAGATAAGTATGAATTTAATATTTATCTTCGTAATTTATATTTAAATTATTATTATTATTATTATATATATATATATATCATAAAGATGTTGGATAGTTGATAATATATATTTTAAATATATATAATTACATAATTATCTTTAAAGTATCAAAATATATAAAGACAATTATAAAATTGCTACAGTAAATTTAAAGACAGTTTTTGTCTAGTTAAAAGAAAATTGTTGTCTCGATGAAGTATTGTCTTGAAACTTTTATGCTTATTTTTTTAGGGTTATTTCCAAAAATACCCCATTTTTTCAAACGTTTCACTTTGAGCACCCAGTTTTGAAAAGTTTTGCAAAACTACCCCAAAATCAAAACCACTAGTGGTTTTGGTATTTTTATGAGCGGTTTTGGTGTTATATGAGTGGTTTTGAAATTTTATATGTTATAATTTGAAGATTCGGAAATTTTCTAAAATCAAAATTACACATACAACACCAAAACCGCTCATAAAAATACCAAAACCACTAGTGGTTTTGATTTTTGGGTGGTTTTCCAAAACTTTTCAAAACCGGATGCTCAATGTAAAACGTCTGAAAAAATTGGGTGTTTTTGAAAATAACCCTATTTTTTTATATATATTTATATTTAAAAAGATAATTATTTAATATTATTGTTTAAGAAAAATAAATAAAATAATAACGTAATGAGTTATTAGAGTAGTTGTAGTTGAATTAGAATTAACTTTGTATGTTATAATTATAAATTATAATTATTTGAAAGATAATTACCTAATATTATTATAATTTAAGAAAAAGAAATAAAATAATAACTATAATGAGTTATTATAGTAGTGGTAGTTGAATTAGATTTAACTTTATAGGTTATAATTATAAATTATAATTATTAAAAAGATAAATTGCTTAATATTATTATGGTTTAAGAAAATAAATAAAATAATAACGTAATGAGTTATTACAGTAGTTGTAGTTGAATTGGAATTAACTTTATTGGTTATAATTATAAATTATAATTATTAAAAATATAATTACCTAATATTATTATGATTTAAGAAAAATAAATAAATAATAAAGATGAATGAGGTAGAATTACTTTAGTTAAAACATAACTTTTGATATGTAAATGACATTCCTTAAAATTGTTGTAAACATCTACCATACACATGATTGATATTTTAGTTAATATAGAACTTTAATTTATGATGTTATCATTATAATAGGGATTATATTTATTTAAATATTTATATAATTAATAAAAATGTGATGTTTTCAATTTATTTTCATTTAAATTGAAATAATTTATAATATATTATTTTATAATATAAATGTACGATTTTCTAATATAATTAACTTTATATTTTATAATTTTGAAATTATATTTTATATGATAATCAAGTTTATGAGATTAAAGATTAAAACCAATATATATGGAAAAAAGGTATAAAAGTTTATATAAAATTCAACTCGATTATATAATTGAGATAAATTTGACTATAAAAGATTTTTTTTTTCTTTCAATTTAATAAATTTGGATATTTGGAATAAACTAAGGTAAACAAATTTATATTTGAATTGTAATCAAATTTAAAATTTATCTCGATATATTTCAAATATTAATATACGACTATTGTTTAGTAATTAAATTATATATATTTATTTATTGAGAAGTTAGAACTTATATTAATCACGATATGCAGTGGAATTAGTAGTTAAATTAGTGACGTGACCTGAAGAGACAGATATTAAGGTTAGCGTGAAAAGTTTTTCTTTATTTATATATATATATATATATATATATTCTTTATCTTTTATAAAACTATTTGAATTTATTTTTTTCTTTATCTTCTATTTGAATTTATTTTTTTCTTTATCATTTTTTATTTAATTTATATAAAAATATTATAATTATATATTTTTTACAAAATAAATAAATCCAAATATATATTTCAAATAATTTAAATGTATTTTATTATTTATTTTTAATTTCAATTTATTTAAATTTAATTAATATTTTTAAAAAATATCTAGTAAAATATAGCGTGTAGAGTTTTTTAAAGCGTGTAGTGTTTTCATTAGTTTTTAATAAACACTATTTGGTAAATTAATGTTTTAATTATCTTATAATTTTTAAATGATGTAAAAGGACATGATATAACAAAGATAATTATTTTTAAATTTAAGACATGACTTTAAAATAAAATTATTTTTTTTAATAAGTAATAAAAATAAATAATATATTTATAAAAATCAATTTTTTTTGTCTTTATAAAAAGTAAATATTTAATTTATCGAAACTAAAATTAAAATAATTAGTTAAAAAATATTTTTTATAAAATAATTTAATAAAAAAATTGATTTCAAAAGAGTATGGATAAAGATAAAATAGGAAAAATAATTTTAAACTCTTTGATCAAAACTCTAACATTGCTCGGAGCAACGTTTCATAAACTCTTTGAAAAACTCTAACTATCAGATTATAAACGGACCACCAAAAATAGAAATTAAGGCTGTGTTTGTTACCAGCGTTTTTTAAAGAGTTTAGTGTTTTGACTCAGTCAAAACTCTAAAACTATTTAATATCTTTGTTTGTTGAACAACTTATAATTTATCAATTAGAGTTTTTCACAGAGTTTTTAAAACGTTGATCGAAGCAACGTTTAGAGTTTAAGTTAGAGTTTTAAAAAAATTCTTCCTAAACTATCCTTATTCATTTTTTAAAATTATTTTATTTATTTATTTATTTATTTTGTAATAATTATTTTTTTTACTAATTGTCTTAATTTTATTTACAATAAATTAAATATTTATTTTTATAAAAATAAAAAAGTTTATTTTTATAGATATATTATTTATTTATTTTTACTTATTGATTAAGACAAATATTTTATTCGAAAGTCATATTTTAAATTTGACAATAATTATCTTTTAATAACATGTCCTTTAACGTCATTTTAACTTTTTAAATAATTAAAACGCTAGTTTACCAAACAAATTTTATAAAAAAAACACTAGTTAAAACGCTAAACGCTAACCACTACTTAAAAAACGCTAAACGGTTTAAAAAACTCTAAACGCTATAAAACGCTAAACGCGGTCAAAAACGCTATTATGACCAAACACAGCCTAAATGGTTTTAGAGTTTTGATTGAGTTAAAATATTAAACTCTCTTAATCATTAAAAATAATTATTAATGTCAAAGAAAGAAATATATAACTCATTTGAAACTACTAATCACAAAATAATCAATACATTGTTTTACTTTTACCACTTCAATTTACAAAAACCCTGAAATACAAACAACAACAAATCAAGTAATACCTGTAAACTAATAACAAAAAGAAGGAAAAAATTCTCTCAAATCCTCGCACAAAATAATAAAAAGTTGCATATCACTTACCTTGTTTGTATATACACTTAATCTTCCAACCAAAGGCAAACCATTGAACAAAAATACACCACAACATAGTCCTTGAACTTGAAATTCAATTAGCCTTGATCTCAGGCTGAAGGGTCTTTGAACTTGGAGATTTTCTGATTATAGCTTTTTTGACCTTCACAGTTGATTGTTTAACCTTTGACATTATGTTTCCTGATAACTTGTGTGCAGGTTTGGCAGACACATCTCCAGTTGCTTTTGTACCCTCCTTCACATCTCTTGAGATCACCACTTGTTCTCCTCCCACTTGTTTTTCTTCAATTTTATCTCCATTTTTGGAAATTTGTTCAGGCTCTTTATTTTCTGAATTTCCATGCTCTTCCTCACCTTTTCTTTGATTAGTGTCTCCTCTGAAGTTTCTGTAACTGATTTCTCCTTTGACACATCTTCCACTCTCGTACTTTTATCTTAATTTCGCTCCTCTACAATGAATATCATACAAACATATATTATATAAATCATATCAACATGAAAATATATCATATATAAATCGTACAAAGATGAAAAAATATATGAGTTAATTACCATCCTCGTTTGATATAATTTTTTATGTTGATTTCGTACTTTATCTTAATTTCGCTCCTCTGCAATGAATATCATACAAACATATATTATATAAATCATATTAAGATGAAAATATGTCATACATAAATGTACAAAGATGAAAAAACATACAAAAAATATATGAGTTAATTCTCATCCTCCTTTGATATAATTTTTTATATTGATTTCGTACTTTATCTTAATTTCGCTCCTTTGCAATGATATTAAAAATAAAAAGAATATCATACAAACATATATTATATAAATCATATCAAGATGAAAATATATCATAGGTAAATTGTACAAAGATGAAAAAGTACCCTCGAAATAAATATAATACCATCAAAATAAGAATGAGAAAATTAATTGAGAGCAACCGATATATATAGTAAAGAGAATGTTGATATGGAATCGAACTCCATCACATAGAAAGATAAATATGAATTTAATTATTTATCCTTAATTTAAATTTAAATTATCTTTTCATTAAATTTATATTTATCTAGGAGATATTGTCAAGTGAGTTGATAATATTATTTTAAATATATATAATTACATAATTATCTTTAAATTATAAAATATATAAAGATAATTACAAAACTGCTACATTAAATTTTAAGACAATTATTGTCTAATTAGTACTAATTTATTGTCTGATTAAGTTTTGTCCTGAAACTTTTCTACTTTTATATATATATATATATATATATATAATGCGGGTTGGTATGGGATGGGACGAGTTCAAACCTGCTTCGTGCGGTTAGATTTTTTTAATAGAGAAAAAACCCGACGGGGCGGGTTGGGGCGGTTTGAGATTGATTATTAAATTGCTGAGCCGGTTCTGGTTGACCAAAAATCAGCTCCAACTCGCTCCATTGCCATTCCTGACTATGTTCACGCCCTATCAGATAGTTTATTTTAGCTTCTATTATAGGAAATTAATCGAGATTGAAATATGTTGAAATTCAACTTATTGATTGGCTTAGAAAAGAATGAGTATGTAGATGTTGTGTGGTGTGGTTGATTGGGCAAATAATTTTTTATTATGATATTTTGGGCTAAATATGAGATCTGATTTGATTGATTTATGAATCTTGCTCACCTAAATAAGATCACCTTTAATAGAAATTTCTCTATAAGGATAGTTGGCATGCCAAAGGGATGATAACTATCTGGAAATTGAGGGCTTTAGTCAAGTCTGTGTTATAAAAGGGACTTTGGTCTATCACATGTTTGAGTTATGGGGCTTCGATTTTCTTAGGTTATCTATTCTAAATTCATTTCTGGTTAAATTTTCTTTGTCCTCTAATCATTAGAGGTCTTATGTAAGGAAAAATTAAAAATTTTATCAAATGTGTTATGTACTTATATTTATGATTTGTGTATTTATTGGTATCAATAATTTATAAATATGATATTGTATTTTAGTGGATTATTGAATGAAAATTTTTGAGTGAATCATATATGCTTGTGTATACATATATTGAACACTTGTCTTGAGAACAATTGATAAAGCATGATGATTGGGATTATGTCTGTTACGATTAAGTTGAAATATATATATTGAACATCTATCTTCAAAATGACTTAAAATCATGATGAATGCTATTATATATTTCGTAATTGAATTGAAGTTTCATGAATAGATTATAAGTTAGAGTGAGTCACGCCTTTAGTGCATTTCCATTCTCAGAATTCCAAACTTAGCACATGTTCCATATGTGAGTTGGATGAGTAGTTGAGACCATTGATTTTATTTTGGTGGATATTCAAGAATATAGTAGAACAATTTATGTTCTAATGAATGTAAATTGAACTCTTAAGTTTTATTCTAATATAGTTTTTTAATACTTATTCACTCATGGAGACTTGTTAGATGGTATTGAGAATTATTTGGATAATTCAACTTTTGTATTATTTAAGTTATGGTTGGTGATAGAAGTGTTATTTGATGATTAAACAGTTTTTGATAAATTCTGTAAGGAAAAATATGAAAATATTATTTCTAGAACAAAATTAAAATTTTAATATAGAATAAGTTTACGGTCAATCTTAGTGTTTGGACTCCTACAGAACCGCATCTGGCCTCTACGTATGAATTCATGGTCCAATGGCAGAGAAAGCGTTTCAAGTCGAGTTTAAATTATATGTCGAGTATCTCTTATCTGTAGTTATTGTGGCCACCATATTACACCATCCACCTTAACTACACCTTAACCACAACATAATAAGAAGTTTGAAGATTGTGTGTCGGTGACCAAGATTCTTAGAGATGTAAAGCTTGTAATTAAAATTGAGTGAAATGGGAATTTTAAGGAAATGGTAAAAAGGGCAGTTTTGTCTTTCAATTTTTTATTTTTTCATTTAATAATATGAGTAAATAAACTTGTAAAAAAAAAGAAACCGTAAAAGATAATTTTGGTAGGAAAGATTATTGCTTTAATAATATGAGTAAATAAACTTGTAAAAAAAAAAACCGTAAAAGATAATTTTGGTAGGAAAGATTATTGCTGAAAAAGGACTAAAAACTTACAATAACTTAGCAGGCTTATAAACTTAACTCAATTGTTTGGTGGATTAATTTTTGCAATTTTCCCCTACTTTATTCATGAATGGAACTTTCCATGCGGTTCTTCCGAACCGGCTAGGATATCCTATTCCTATTTTTGTGGGTATCAAGTATTCATCCCTAGCATATTTCTCGACCGCTATAGTTATAAATATGGTTGAATCTCATTACTCACATGCTTTCATTAGTTGACAAAAAAGATTACCACAATTTGATAAGTAATCAACAATTTACTTTATGCCCTAATATAAATTAAACCTAAGCCACGCAGGTGAATATGGGTAAATGTTCCGACCATTTTGACTCTAAATTGGTTCAAGTTCTCTTAAAATGTTATATTTAATATATCTCATATATTAACATAAATCCACCCTCCTATATTTATATATAGAATGCTTTAGAGTGGCCATTATACCTTAAAAAAATTAAAAATAAATAAATAAACATTTGCAGCATTGAGGTAAAATAGATAGAATGGAAAGTAAATAACATGGGTAGTTTAATAATTAGGGAATTAGAATGGTTAGGGCTAATACACCAAACATGATAATCTATACATATAAAGAAAAATGAATGACAGATGGAGAATAATAAATGAGAAAAAAGGGCAAAGAGAAAGATGGCAATATCTGAATGTAGATAGTCTGAAAAGGGAAAAAGGCAGATGTTTGGGTGAAACCCCAAAAACAGCAAAGAATCAGTGGTCCAGTGGTAGTCGACTTTGAGTATTCATACACTCTTAACACTGACTCACTGACTTGTCTTTAATGTCTAGACTATGAGCTGCATGTCCATCCCCAAAGGCACGAACATGGTCTTTGAGAGACCTCTTGTGTTTGAAATCGGACCCACATATACAAAACCAAACCTTCCCACAATTCTTCTCATGAGTCCTCCAATCGCCTCTGACGGCAAACGGCTTCTCGCATTTTCGACATTCGAAGTGCTTGGCTCCGTGCTTTCTCTTGTAATGAGTTTGGAGTGTTCTGAAGTCTTTGAGCGGTTTCGGTCTGGTTTGGTTTATGTTGTTCTTGCACCCTTCGACGCAGCAGTAGCATGGAAGTCTTAGGTTGGAGGATGATGTTTTGATGCCTCGGAGTGACTCCGCTCCTTTTCTGTACTCCGATCCATGGCCCCACATGTGCATCTACACATACAGTGAGTGGTTAATGAATGTGGAAATGAGGAAGAGGAGTTATATGTATGAGTGTGAGACCTGCATGTTGTTGTAGCGGTTGAATGTCTTGTTGCAAACGGAACAAGAGAACTGTGTGGGGCCTACTAGGATTTGTTCTGGAGAAGGAATCCAGTAGTGCTGTGGATGAGTAGGAGTAGTGATGAGACCAGGAGGGGCAAGAGAGAGAATGATGGATTCCTCATCTTCCAAGCAATGACTACTTTCACTTGTAGGCTGCATGTTGCTGCTCTGAATTCGATTAAGAAAAGTGCAGTTTGGGATAAGGGTTTACGGTTTGTTTTGTTGAAGACAAAAGAAGGGTAAAGAAGGAGAGATGTATAGAATTTATATATTTATATACATGTTGGTTCAGTTTCTCTCCCGTCTCTTCTCTACTTGTGTTTACTCTCACCTTTTCACTTTTCTCATTTAATAGCTACTTTGTGATGGAGGTAAAACCATTACAGTTTATATGAAAACGACAATTTTTACCATGTTTAATAATAAATATTTTTATAATTTCTTTTTTCAAAAATAATAAAAATAACCCATTTGAAAAACAAATTAAAAAATAACTTATTTTCCAAATAAAATAAAAAATATTAAAATATCTAAGAAACAAAAATTCTGTGCTTTATCTATCGTATAATTCTTTTATAAGTAACTTTTAAAGTTAAAAAATACAGTTATAAATATGTTTTAGAAATTTAAAAATAAACTTTTAAAAGTTAGTTTTCTCAATACATTTCTTCTGAAATCGCATTATTCATGTATTTTTTTGCAAATTTTTCAAATTAAAGCTATAATTATATATTTTAAACTTTTTATAGGTAGAAATAATTCAATAGAATTTCTATTTGAGCATCTGATTTATTGAAAATTTTTAAAATTTTAATTATGATGTAGTTTAGATTATAAAAAGAAAAAATACCATTGAAAATAATATTTTATTAGTAATAAAATAACAAATATGAAAATGTTATTAATTATTCATGCATGCTCTCATAAATTAATATATTATATTCTATTAAAAAAAAAAAAAAAAGAAGAAGCCAGAAAGAGGGAAATTTTCATTAAATTTACCATAACAAAACCCTAATTCTTCGATGGTAAAAACTTTTTCTTGACAGAGTAGGTAAATGTAAAGTGTTGATTATTAAATAATGATAAGCCAGAACCTCTACTGCTACAGGACAATGGATCCAAGTCCTGTACAAAACTAGAAGAGGATGAAGATCTGATAAAATCTCTGAAGGACTATTATCATCATTAGTCCATAATGCATGAGTTCCATCAATGTACATAAATGTGAAAAATTTCTACTGTGGACGAAAAAGTGAAAGAAATAAAATGATAATTTTCTAATTTGTCTTTTCACAGAAAAAAGAGCAGTTGTATTGTATGGAACATTAATAAGGTTTCCTGAACAATGTCACTAGATTAATCAGCCAAACAAGTATGTTAGTGGGCCATATAGCTTAGCTTAGATTGTTCCGACGACCACCGTCCCATCAATGTTCTTCTTTGGAAGCTCCATGTCAGATTGGTTTTGTCCACCATTAATAGTACTAGGTTTGGCTTCAAGACAACCACAGTCCCTTCCTTTTGTTTTGTTTTACTTTGATTTATATTGACTAGTATTACTCAAGTCACTGATATCAAGAGGTTCGGTTTACCACCCATATGCAAAGCAGAATATGACCAAAAGCTTCTCTCTTTAGGAATAAATTTTCTATCTTCTTTTTGAAACACGTCTCAATAAAATTTTTAGTTGTTTTAATAATTTTCAATAATTTATTTAGTTTCAAATTTTATTTTACTTAATACAAATAAATATTAATTAGAAATTTGTTTTCAACTTTTACAAAAAGGATCTAGCGATGAAAAACTCAGCAATGGAAAATTCGTCCTCTTAAGGAAAGGAAAATATTCTAATCAAGTTTCCTTGTGAAAAAATTGTAGATCGACGGATATTTTATTTGCCCTTGAAATTAGGAAGAATTTAGTTTTGGTCCGTGCTTAGCAAGAATAGATTTAGGTTGGTATTTAATCTGATAAGTTTGTACTTACAAAAGTAGGAGTGTATATTTGGACAAGATATCTTACCGAAGATATGTTTAAATTGAATGTGTCGTTTCTCAAACTATGAATAAAAATATCAATAATTCTACTTATATGGCTGATTCATTTGATATTTGACATCCAAGACTAAAGCATGAAAACAACAGATAGATTCATAGAATGATAAATTTAAGTTTAGGGTTAATCCTAAAATCCCACGTACCTTTACCAAATTAACCAAAAAAAAAAAAAAACCACATCAATTCTATTTTTTACCACAAACCCACTTTTTTATCTTTCACCGCTGTACATTTTTCATCCATCACTTCTCTCCATTTTCTAAAAGGGTATTTTAGGATTCTCACACTTAATTTTTTCAATTAAAAAAAATAAAAAAGTTTTGTTTTGTTTTTTTTTTTTGTTTTCTTTCTCGATTTAAAAATATGTTATTTTTTTTCTAATTCTTTCTTGAAATTATTTTATTACTTATTTATTAACTTATAAACTAATTAAAAAAAAGTTATGTTTGGAATCGTCTTCTTCTTTTAACAGAGAATCCCCATGTCTCTACAGTCCTGCTCCTTCATGCTCACGATTAGCATCATCCGGTCTAACTCCTCCACGACCACGACTTGCGCCTGGAGCAGGTTTTAATGTCAATTACAACTCTCTCAGTTCTCCTTTTCCCAACCCACGACTATAATCTTCATCAAAACCCACATATTCATCTTCTTTATCAACAAAGAACACCCAAATAACTACACAAAAAGTATTGGTGTGATGGAAGAAAGCTCGGTATGATGTCCTTCAAACCCTAAAACACAAGATTTAGTATGAGATTCTTGATTGGACAAGAAAACTAAACTGTTTTTATAAATTCCATACAAAATTAACTCCCCTGTCACCGTCTTTACCTCCACTGCTATGGAGTTCATGTTTATGTTGTCCACCAACTCATTTAAATAAAAAATATCCGTGTTTGTTGTTTATTCTCCAATAGAATAACCATGTTGTTGTTTATTCTCTTGTAATTTTTCATTGAAAAGTTAAATTCTTTTGAGAATTTTGAAAATAAAGAGCAGAAAGATTTTTTTTATTGAAAAGGTTAACAAAAATTAAAACAGAGCAGTGGAGAAGAAGAATGAATCTTTCAGAACAGAGATGGAAAAAACTCTTTCGAAGAAGAAGAAGGAATCAGAACAAAGAGTTTCAAAGAACTAGAAGGAATTAGAACAAAAAGGCTCAGAGAAGAAGAATAAAGAATCACTACCGTGAAGGAAAAAAACTGTTTTAGAAGAAGAGAAGAACAGTGCTCGTGTATATCATCATCACACAAGTGGTGAATTGTGGCCCTTTTATTTTTTTATTTTTAATTAATAATTAAATAATATAAATACGCTTTTATCCCTCAAAATTAGGTGAAATTTAACTATTGACAGAATGAAATAGTAAAACAGACGACTTATAACAGTAATGTGGGAAATCAGTGAAAAATGAAACTAACGTGGTTTTTTGGTGAATTTATCAAAGATATGTGGGGTTTTTAGGATTAAACCTTAAGTTTACTACCTAAATGTAAAAAATTGAAGTTTAGCACAAATGTGAAATATGTGTTGAATCAAAAAGTGCTAGGAAAAGTCATAAAACTATTAAAAATAAAGAAATGAATTATTCGATTTAATTCATACAAATTTTTGTGACTTTAAATCCATACATTTATGATTATAGTAAATTCTGTTATTTATATTTAATTCGGAATTAAGATGAAGCATTCGAGATGTTTAATCCATACATTTATGATTAAAAGCAGGAGTAGAATTCTGTTAGGGAAAATGGCATTCGAGATGTTATAATATAGATCTAAAACATGAAGAGGTGCGAATCTATTGTCTTTGATGAATTCTGTAAAAATTATAGAATTACTCATTAGACAACGGTAGCATATAATCCTCAACAAAATGGAATAGTAGAACGAAAGATTACAGCATTTAAAGATATGATAAATTGCATATTAAACAATTTACGCCTGCCATACAAATTATAGGGTGAAGCTTTGTTTACTACAAATCATATTCTAATTTGGATATATATATATATATATATATATATATATATAAAAAAGTAGAAAAGCTTCAGGACAAAACTTGGTCAAGACAACAATTCTGTTTTAATTAGATAATAATTGTCTTTAAACTATTATTTTTAAAATACTATATATATATATATCATATTTAAATCTTATATATATATTAAAATTTTTAAAAACTATTATTTTATAAATTAAAATTAAAAATAAATAATAAATTGATAATCTTTAAAAATTAAAATTTATATGGATTAATTTCAAAATAAATTTAGAATTTTAAAGATAAATATCTAAATTCATATTTATTTGTATTATGTTCTAGAATTCTATTCTAAATCAATTTTCTCCCCATGGTATATGATACTATATATATATATATATATATATATATATATATAGTTATTCATCTTAATTGATCTCCCATATTATTTTAAGGTTATTTCCAAAAAACACCCATTTTTTCAAACGTTTGATTTTAAACTCCCGGTTTTGAAACTTTTGGAAAACCACCCCCAAATTTAGAAAACAATTAGTGATTTTGGTTTTTGGGGTGGTTTTGGAGTTTTGAGGGTGATTTTGAAAAATTCTTTTTGTATAATATTTTTGAATTTATATTTTTAATATTATTCAAATACAACCAAATATTACATAATTTAAATATTTTTTAATAAGTGTGTATTTTGAGAAATATTTCATATTTTTTTATTTAATGATTTTTAAATATGTTGAGTTGTATTTATAATTTTTGTTTGATGATTTTTTTTAAATATTGTTATTAAAATTTTTATTTAATCAATTATAATAGAAATGAGGTAGATTTAATAATTTTTAAATTGTAATTTGTTATTTTCCAAAAATTAAGTAATTACATAAAATCATTTTGTACTACCGAACCAAAGTTATGAATAAACTTGATGAAAAAAAAATGTTTTTCTTTAACCAATTATGTATAAAAATTTCAAAATGGAGAATCATATTGAATTAAACACATCTATTCAAAATAGAGTTTCATTAGTGAATTTCAAGCCCATCTACATTATTTTTTATTTTAAAAATTTTTATTTTTAAAATACCTATAATATTATTAGTATTTAATTATAGTATAAAAAATACAAATTATAATAATACATTAATACTTATGAAAAATAAAAAAAATATATGTTATTTCATTAAATATTAACGTATAATAATTAAAATGCATAATTTTGAGTCCTTATATAGTAAAATTAAATATAAAAATATAAAAAAAAAATTGCTAAAAATTATAAAATATTTTTTTAAGAGCATAAAATGTAAATAATAAAATTTGAAATTATTAAATAAATTTATTAAAATAATTAAAAGATCATAATTTTTCAAAACCACTCCAAAAACCAAAACCACTAATTGTTTTCTAATTTTGGGGGCGGTTTTCCAAAAGTTTCAAAATCAGGTGTTTAAAATCAAACGTTTGAAAAATTGGGTGTTTTTTTTGGAAATAACCCTATTATTTTATTTCTCAATTATGATCAAATACTATTATGTTTCTCCATAAATTTGTCACTAGTTTTGTTGCAGCGACTACACTTCTTCAACGATTCTCTCCTTCAACTTCTCATCTGCTCTCAAAGTAAGTAATCAAACTCATTTGAGTTTTGTTATTTTTAAAAACTTTAATCTGACTCTTCTCTCTAGGAAGAAAATAAAAGAAGAAATATTAAAGTACAAATTTCAAAGAAGGTAGTATCGAAAAAGTGACTTTTTTGAATGCAGAGCAGCCAGTACTACAAGCACATTACAATATAAAGAAAATTTATATTTAAAGCGATTTTGAAAACATTGAGCCGTGTTTATTGTTCGTCTCGGATGAAGATGATGTTAATATGAGAAAGCGATTTTGAGAACTGAGTAGTGTTTATTATTTGTGTCGGATGAAGATGATCTTGATAAGAGAGCGGAGATATTTATAGCGAATTTTGGGCCGCGGTTTTTGTACGAGAGACAAGTGTCGCTAAAGCTTCGATACAAATAATTAAGGAATTATAGTTTTGGTTGATTTGATTGTGTCTGTATTTGAACTTATTGTTGAAACATTGTATGGTCTTCACTTGAATTTGATATAGATTATTTGAATTTGTTTATGGCTTTTTTTTCTTTCAAACTTATGCCTTTATACATAGAACATGACTCCAATTTTAATTAACTAAATTACAATTTAGTTTCCGTTGATTTACTTTTCATTCAATAAATTATATCCATTTGTTTTTTTTTTACACTACATCTGTTTATTTTTATAATTATAATTGTAATTTTATAATTATATTTATATATTTTGAAATTTAAAAATAATAAAATATAAAAATTAATATTCAATAAAAGATAATTTTAAATATATATATATATATATATATATATAAAATGTTTCGGCTAAGATATGATAATATTATTTATTTCATTAACTATTAATATAAATAATTCTAAACACAGCCATCAACAACTTTATACTAAATCTAAAATATAAGCACAATTTAATCTATCTTTTATATTCTAACAATTTTATAATAAAATTATATATATGTTTAAAGTTTAATTACTAAAAAATATTTTATCTTTAAATTGATAAATTTTATAAATTTATTTACTTCTTTTATATCTAATTATTCAAATTGATTAAATTGAAAAAAAAAATTCTTTTATATTCAAATTTATCTCAATTATATAATAGAAATGAATTTTAAATCAACCTTTATACCATTACCAAGTTTAATATTTAATTTCATAAATTTTATTCTTATATAAATAAAAATTTAAAAATTATAATTTATAAAATATAAATTAATTATATTAGGAAATTTTTATTTTTATAATAGAAAATAATATATAATATCTATTATAATTATAATGTCATAAATCAAAGTCCTACACAAACTAGAATATCGACTAGATGATAACCATAATTCTATAGAATATCGACTAGATGATAATCATAATTCTAATGATGAGTGACTTATAAATTAAAGTCGTATTTTAACTAAAATTTTGTATTAAATTACAAATCAAAGTCATACTTTAACAAAAATTCTCCACCAATTGTCTTTGATAGGTAATCTACGTCTCTTTATTTTGATAAGTATAATTGTAATTCTATATTTATCTTCACATGTTTTTAGATTTAAAAATAATCTATATATATAATTAACATTATCAAATAATATATATATATATATAATATGTCTACAATGTATTATAGTAATATTATATTTATTCTATTAACTTTTAATATAAATAATTTTAAACTCACCCAACAATAACTTTATAATAGATATATATAGTTTAATTACAAAACAATATTCATATCTTAAAATTTTAAAAATATCCCGATAATTTTTTAAATTTGATTACTACTCAAATGTAAATTAAATGTGTGGTGGGAAAACAACCTACGGCCCCTCAAGGTCAGATGAAGTCACAACGATTCAAGTGATCCAAGGACCCAAGCAAATCGAACCAAAGCCCAAAAACAAGACATCAAGAATCAAGCCTTCGGCCGAAGGAGACTCAATAGGCCTTCGACCGAAGCAGGCCCAAGATGCCCAACTGCCATTTACGGCCAAAGAAAGATGATACAGACCCAATAGCCTTCTAGACAATATTAAAGGGTCCAAGCCCAATCCGCTTTACATACGGTTTCCTGAATTAAGGCCAACAGAGATATCCTTCTCCAAGTACAATAAGGAGATCGAGTTCAAGAAAGATGAGGAGTCCCAATCTAGATAGAAATAAGACCCATATACCTCCTATAATTAAGGGGTAGGGATGACTGTAAAAGGATCCGATTTTTCATTATTCATTAGAGCTAAACTCTGTGAAATCCTCTCTGTAAGCATTTAGCTATTTCTCTCAAGCAATTTTAGCCTTATATTTGGTTGTGGTTTATTTGGCACCACAGTTTGGCGCCCACCGTGGGACCCGGAACCTCACACCAGGTTAAGATTTCCTGAATCCAACTTCAGCGTCATCAAAACCACTACCATCAAATCTTCCACAATTACCAGTAAGCTCCAATTTACAAGATGAGTCAAGATTTGACCAACAACGCCGAAAACAAGACCCGTAAAACGCCAGAGGAGCAATTGGCGATCCTAACCAAGATGCTCAAGAAAGCAGACGAAGAAAAAGAGCAGCGGAGAAAAGAAGCAGAGTCTAGAAAGAAATCGATAACTCCTTCCAAATACAAATCCAGACAACCAAGCCGGAAATGTTCTCCTATACGCAAACGGAAGCTCAACTTCGAAGAAGACTCCGGCAGAGGATCGTCAGAAGAAAGTGACGGGTCGACGGAAAGTTACAAAACCCTAGATCGAAACAGCTCAAGTAGTTCTAATGACGAACATATAAAACCAACGTCGTCCAAGCGAAGCCGCGAAAGACGCCGTGATCGTGAAATTAGAGAGCTAAAAGATCTGGTACAACGAACCTCGGGTAGAAGGGTCACTATGCGCTCTTCAACAACGCGTTATTCCGACACCACATTCACATCTTGGATCCTAGATACTAAAATGCCAAATAGGTTCTCCATCCCTAGCATGAAACCATGTGAGGGAGCAACAGTTCCTGAGGATCATATCGCCGACTACAAAACTCGCATGGGGACGTGCAATATCCCTGAAGAGGACATGGAGGCTATAATGTGCAAAGCTTTTGGTTCTACCCTGACAGGAACCGCCCAAAGATGGTACTCGGCCCTTCCAGAAAAAAGTATCAAGTCTTTCTCCTCCTTGGCCACGAAATTTGTCAACCACTTCTCTGACAGCCGAAGGAAAGAAAAGGATGTGGACGACCTTTATGACCTGAGACAGGGAGCCAACGAAAGTCTCAGACTGTATGTAAGAAAGTTCAAGGAAACCAAAATGGCCATCCCAGACTGCCGGAATAAAAGCTCCATCAAAGCCTTCATAAAGGGGGTCGTAAAAACGTCAAAATTTTACGAAAGCCTTAAGCTAATAAAACCCAGGGCCTTCGAAGATGTTTTTGAGAGGGTCGAAGACGCAATGGAATATGAAGAAGAATTCCACCCTAGGAATCATAGAGGCTCACAAAGCGTCCCAAGCTCTCGAGGACGGAACGACCATAGCAACAGTGTCGAAGCGAAGATTACAGAAAGAGCCAGAGAGATTCCGGCCGCGGAAGCTCATCCAGGCCAAGTTAACAGGCCCTGACCCCATACGTCGGGAGAAAGAGCTACTACCGTACCCCCTCACTATACCTACGAGGGAAGCTCTAACGGTACTCAAAAGCCTGGGGGACAGAGTCAGGTGGCCCGAAAAATCCAAGAACCCCTCCGCACGAAAATATATGTCCCGATACTGTCAATTCCATGGGGATCACGACCATAACACCGACGAATGTTGGACCCTAAAAATGGAAGTATAGGAGCTGATCAAAACTGGACATCTGCGGGAATATTTGACCAAAAAGGGGCGGGAAATCGCGGCCCAGGCCGACAAAAATCGACAGTTGATGAACCCGACCCCGGTCGAAAATGTTGAAGAGAGGGTAATTTACATGATAGCCAGGGGATCCGACATATGCAGACTGAGAAGCTCAATTGCAAAGAGAAAGCTCAGAGAGACTCAGAGCGTATATAGCATCAGAAGCGAGGTCACAAAGAACTATTACTCCATCACTTTCACTGAAGAAGAGGCCGGAGAGGTTAACGCGCCGCACCACGACGCATTGATAATCAAAATATCAAAAGCAAACCTAATGGTGAAAAGAGTATTGGTCGACAATGGCAGCTCAGCCAACATCCTATTCCTCGAGACATTCAGAAATATGCAACTAGACGAAAGGATGATGCGAAGGAATGCCATATCGCTCGCCAGCTTCGACGGCAAAGCCACCTCCACTATTGGCGAAATCGAGCTACCAGTGTACGCGGAAGGAATAAACCTCCATACCACCTTCCTAGTAATAAGCTCAAACTCGGCCTACAATGTGATTTTAGGGAGGCCCTGGATCCACGGGATGAAGGCAATACCATCTATATACCACCAACTCATTAAATTCCTGACCCCACACGGGATCAAGCAGATAAAAGGGGAGCAAAATCATCCAAAGAGTTCTATTCCAACTGCCTAAAATAAAAAGTAGCCGAAGTATAGCAATCACAGACCCGGCCGAGGACACCCCAAGAACCAGCCAAAATGAAGTGGATGAAATACCACTAGATCAGAAGGGGGAGAAAACGGTGCAGATCGGCACCATTATAGAGGGGAGAGAAAGAGAAGAACTAGTAAACTTTCTCAGGGCCAACCAAGACTGCTTAGCCTGGTCACACAAAGACATGATAGGAATCGATACAACAATCATAACCCACAAATTAAATGTGAAGGAAGGCACAAAGCCAGTGAAACAAATGTGAAGAAGATTCGCCCAAGAGCAAAACGAGATCATTAATGAAAAAGTGGAAAAACTCCTAGCGAATGGGTCAATTAGAGAGGTTCAGTACCCAGACTGGCTCACAAACGTAGTGGTCGTCAAGAAGAAAAACGGGAAATGGAGAGTATGTATCGATTTCACGGACCTAAATAAAGCTTGTCCGAAAGATCCGTTCCCGCTGCCACACATAGATCTCACCATTGACGCAACTGCTGGATACGAAATGTTAAGCTTCATGGATGCATACTCCAACTATAATCAAATACTAATGCACCCTAGCAACCAAGAGAAAACCGCTTTCATCACTGAACGAGGCATCTATTGCTACAAAGTGATGCCCTTTGGCCTGAAGAATGTCGGCTCTACCTATCAGAGACTCATGAATAAAATGTTCGCTGACAAGCTGGGGAAGACCATGGAAGTGTACATCGATGACATGCTGGTAAAGTCAGAGGAAGCAAGCCAACCCAGATCAACCCTCCAGAAGTACAACATGAAACTCAACCCCACCAAGTGCTAATTCGAGGTCAAAGTAGGGAAATTCTTGGGGTATCTAGTCACGAAGAAGGGAATTGAAGCCAACTCAGATCAAATCAAGTCAATCTTGAACATAACGGAACCTCAGAATAAAAAAGATGTCCAAAAACTCACTGGAAGACTGGCAGCCCTAACCAGATTCATCTATAAAACGTCAGAAAAGTTCTAACCATTCTTTGAAGCCCTAAAAAAAATCTAAGGAGTTTGAGTGGACCGAAAAATGCAGAACGACTTTGGCCGATATTAAGGATTTCCTGACCAGCCCTCCACTCTTAGCCAAACTAGAAGCTAATGAGACACTATTCCTGTACCTATCACATTCGCAGATTGCAGTGAGTGCCGTCATGGTCAAGGAAATCCGGGGAAAGCAGCGGCCAGTATACTACGCAAGCAAAACTCTAACCTCGGCAGAAACAAGGTATCCAACCTTAGAGAAGGCAATTTTAAGCCTAGTGTTTGTTGCAAGAAAGCTTCGGGCTTACTTCCAAGGGCATCCGATTGTAGTAATAACATCTCTACCTTTGCGAAGCGTACTACACTACCCTGAGAAGTCCAGAAGACTAATGAAGTGGGCCTTAGAACTTAGCGAACACGACATATCGTTCGAAGGGGAAAAATGATTAAATCTCAAGCCCTTGCAGATTTCATGGTAGACTTCGAGGAAGCCCCACCAACTGAAGCAACTGAGGCCGAAGTAAATCAATTAGTAACATCCTCAACCGAAGAATGGGTACTAGAAGTGGACGGAGCCAGTAGGCAGAGTGGCAATGGCCTGGGCGTATGTCTCCGGCCTCCAAAACTACCCCCGATTCTTCAAGTCATCTGATGCAAATTTCCCGCCACTAATAACGAGGCCAAATATGAAGTCTTGATTGCGGGATTAAGGGTAGCAAAGGAAAGCGGAACGCACAATCTCACAATCAAATGCGACTCCCAATTAGTGGTCAGTCAAATAAATGGCACATACCAGGCCAGAAATAAAAAAATGGCCAAGTACCTGAAGATAGCCAAAGAGCTCATGAAGCGTTTCCAAATGGCCGAGATAAAGCAGATCCCGAGAGAATAAAATGAAAGGGCAAATGCTATGGCAAACCTTAGGGCATCAATGAAGAAAGACGTACCGACGGGACCAATTGTGTACGCCTTCCTCCCAAAAATAGTCATTGAGTACGAGGAAGCCATGACCATAGAACAAAGCGACTGGAGAGCTCCCATCCTCAACTACATCAATCATGGACAAGTACCCGAAGACAAAGCGGAAGCTAGAAAGCTACGAGCTCAAGCCGCCAGATTCTGCATCATCGGGGGAATACTCTTCAAAAGATCAATAGGCGGCCCCTTTCTAAACTACATCTCCCTTTCTGAGGCCGAACTGGTATTAAAAGAACTCTACGAGGGATCAGCAGGGAATCACTCAGGAGGAAGAAGCCTGACATTCAGAGCACATAGGGCTGGATATTACTGGCCAACCATGAAGACAGATGCAGCCAAACTTGTAAAGAAATATGACAATTGTCAGAGACACGCTAACTACTCTAATCTCCCCGCCGGGACTCTACATAGCATTACCTCCCAATGGCCATTCGACAAATAGGGAATAGACATTATCGGACCCTTTCCGATATCTACCCATGGTCGAAAAAGATATATCGTGATGGTAACCGACTATTTCACAAAGTGGATAGAAGCTGAAGCACTAGAAAGGGTCAGAGAGCAAGAAGACAGAAATTCATTTGGAAACACATCATCTGTAGATTTGGCATACCACGAGAAATCATCACCGACAACGGTCCCCAATTCATAGCGCAGACCCTGAAAGATTTCTGCAGCCAAATGAACATAAAGCTCACATACTCAACCCCAAGGTACCCCCAAGCCAACGGTCAAGCGAAAGCATCCACTAAAGTAGTGGTGGATTCTCTCAAGAAAAAACTGGAGGGAGCCAAAGGACTATGGCCCGAAGCTCTTCCCAAAGTCCTCTAGGCATTCAGAACAACCCCCAGAACATCAACATTGCAAACCCCATTCTCAATGGTCTACGGAACGGAAGCAGTACTCCCGACAGAAACCCTATCACCACAAGAAAGACTAGACGGACGGGCTAATCAACACGTTCTAGCCTTTGAAAGAGATACCTCGGACGAAAGAAGAGAAAGTGCAAAACGAAGAATAGTCGAGTATCAAATGAGGATAGCAAGACAGTCCAACAAGAAGGTCAAAGCCCGAGCCTTCCAGCTAGGAGACTGGGTACTCAGAAGAGTTTTCCAGAACACGAAAAACCAAGCTCATGGAAAATTGGTCGAGAGCTGGGAAGGACCATACATAGTGGAACGAGCATCTGGGAAGGGGTCGTACAAACTACTCACTAAGGAGGGAAAAGAGGTGGAGCATAGCTGGAACATACACCACCTAAAAAGGTACCAATTTTGAATATGGCGCAATATTTGTAATAGCGGGCACTCTTTTCCCCAAAAAGGGTTTTTAACGAGGCCACACCTTATCGCAATAAAACAAATCTTTTTGCTTATCTACTCTTCGTCTCCAACATACTCCAAACATCGCCAAAGGGAGACTCCACATTGCCAAAGGGCAACCCGAAAAATTGCCAAAGGGCAAGCCTCTAGTAAATCCAGAAGGTCTCGGGCGAAGACACAATGCCAAAGGGAAAGCCTCTGGTAAATCCAGAAGGTCTCGGGCGAAGACACATTGCTAAAGGGCAACCCAAAAAATTGCCAAAAGGCAAGCCTTTGGTAAATCCAGAAGGTCTCGGGCGAAGACACATTGCCAAAGGGCAACCCGAAAAATTGCCAAAGGGCAAGTCTCTAATAAATCCAGAAGGTCTCGGACGAAGACACATTGCCAAAGGGCAACCTGAAAAAATTGCCAAAGGGCAAGCCTCAGGTAAATTCAGAAGATCTCAGACGAAGACACATTGCCAAAAGACAACCCGAAAATTTTCCAAAGGGCAAGCCTCAGGTAAATCCAGAAGGTCTAAGACAAAGTCACATTGCCAAAGGACAACCCGAAAAATTTCCAAAGGGCGAGCCTCTGGTAAATCCAGAAGGTCTCGTACGAAGACACATTGGCAAAGGGCAACCCGAAAAATTGCCAAAGGGCAAGCCTTTGGTAAATCCAGAAGGTCTCGGGAGAAGTCACATCGCCAAAGGGAAACCCGAAAAAATTGCAAAAGGGCAAGCCTCTGGTAAATCTAAAAGGTCTCGGGCGAAGACACATTGCCAAAGGGCAACCCGAAAAATTGCCAAAGGGCAAGCCTCTGGTAAATCCAGAAGGTCTCAGACGAAGACACATTGCCAAAGGGCAACCCAAAAAATTGCCAAAGGGCAAGCCTCTCGTAAATCCAGAAGGTCTCGGACGAAGACACATTGCCAAAGGCAACCCGAAAAATCGCTGAAGGGCAAGCCTTTGGTAAATCCAGATGGTCTCGGGCGAAGAAACATTACCAAAGGGTAATCCAAAAAATCGCCAAAAGGCGAATCTAAAAATTTCAGGCAAAGAAAAATGGACAACAAATAAACTCCTGACAAACCGAAAGCACAAGAAATGGAGTCCCAAGTACAGCGGACGAAATCCACCATAGTGCGTTTCGGTCGAAGAATTTGCAAAGCAACAGGGGATTGAAATCGGTCCTAAGTAGAAACGATCAATTCAACCAGACAGGCTGGGGGATTGTACCCCCAATGTAATTAGAGATCAAAACAAACAAACGAACGAAAAATCGAAGACCGAACAACAAAAAAAAGGCAAAAGATGGCGAAAATGCTTTCATTGATTTAAACAAAGGATTACATAGAGCTAAGCATTACATAAAATTAACAAAATTACAATCAAACCCCATCCCGCAAGGTAGCCAAGGTATCCAACTTCTCTTTGGCCTGCTGAGGAGTCAAAGAACCCCTGAAAACCTGCTCAAGGGTAAAAGATCTTGTGGTGATCTCAGCTTGAGCTGCCTCCTCAGTCGGAGCTTCTACTTGCCCCTCTAACTCCTTTATCTTTACTTTGGCCAAACTCTTGAAAGACTTCAGCTCCTCGATTTCTTTGGCCTACCACTGGAGCTCAGCATCCCTCATCTTGCAAGATGACTCGAGCCTGAAATTATGAGCTTGCAACGCCTCGGAGCGCCTGACGGCCTCAACGCACTGAGCCGTTACCTTGCTCAAATCGTGTTGAGCAGCCTTAAGCCTGGGCGAAACCTTGTCAACGCTCGTTTCCATTTCCCTCATATCGCACATGACAGCACTATAATGATGGCACATCCCCCACTGCACCCTGGAGCGCCTGGAAGAAAAAGAAAAAAATAAAAAACACAAAAATATATCAACAAACAAAAGAGAAAATGGGGGAAAGAGTATAGAAGCTACCCTATACAAACCACCCACAGACATCTCGTGGAATTGAGTGAAGGACAAAGAATGCAACCACTCTTCGTTCTGAGGGAAGAAGAAACCCTTAGCAGCCTTGACCATTTCGGTCGTAACTCTCCGAGTCGACGAGTCACCAAGAAACTCAAGGTAGAGACCACTTCCGCCTGAAGCAGACTTTCTACCCGTATGCTTAACGCGCCTCCTGGGACACTCAATTTCCTCTTCATCCTCCCTCGGCCTCTTCTCCCTGTCGACCGATGCGTGAGGGCTCTTCTCCGCTTCGGCCGAGGCCTGCGGTTCCTCAACTACCGTCGCCCCCTCAGCATCCTGGGGGCCCTCCCCATCAGATGGATCATGACTAGAACGAACATTATCGGCCGGAGACCTCTGGCGCTCATCGGTCGAAACACTCCCTTGTCCAAAAGTAAAAGCTTTCTCTTGCTTTGCCTGAATTTGGCGCATTATAGCACGCATAGCAAGCGTCCATTGACCTGACGGCTTCGACATCACGTATCCGTAATTTCTGCAGACAAATTCCAAAATCAACATTATTTCGACCGCACAAAAAAAAATGAACGAAGCCAAGCCAAGGCCACCTACTCATCATTGTAAACGCCCAAAGTCGACTGACACGAAGCTCGTGCAACAACCTCTTGTGACCATGCTTCTTATTTAGAAGTGCAAGAATGGCCTCACTTCTAGCACGCGCCCGAGGAGACGACTTGCAGTGTTTGACACTGTGCTTAGCTGCAACAATAATAAAACAAGTCAATAGAGTTGGCCGAATAAATTTTCCAAACAAGTCAAAAGTCACAGAAAATCTACACGAATCATTCCAACATAAAGGATAGCCTGGGCTCTTTCCCAAGCTAGTAGTGCCCTTGACGAAGAAATATTTATCCTTCCATCGGCGCTCGTTAGAGGTGAAACCCAAAATCAAAATCTTCCCGTGAGGTCGAGCATTCAAAACAAATCTACCAGTATTGGGCTTTTTGCGTTTGACAAAATAAGAGTAGAAGAAATCTTCGGCCGAAAAAGCCAAGTTATACTTCTCCTTTAACCGATCCGCACTCAGTAATATTTGGATGGCGAGCGGGGTCAGTTGACTAGGATGGATCTGGCACCAGGTACACAACTCCTCGACCAGACCCATAATAAGGAACCTAAGGCCAATTTCAAAATGACTAAAGTATAAAGGCTCCCATCCATCGGCCAGAACGTCATCCACTTTCTTGTTGTCCATTGGGAGCCGAGTCTCGATCCAGTCAGGAAACTTGCAACTAAAGTGCACAGCCTCCAATTCGCCCCTGGTCATGGCACTTTGCACGTTAAGCCAAGGGGGGAGAATACCTTGATGCCTAGACTCGACCGGGAGATTGCGGGCAGACGAACACTCGGCACCATCTTCTTCGGCCGAAAAATCACAAGTAAGACCAGCGAAAGTAGATGTGTCCAAAGAGTTAGAAGACATCTACACTCGACCGAAAGAAAGGATAAGTTAGCGGTCTTTGACCGAAGTTAGGGCAACACACACAAGAAGGCAGGGTTCACACACACACGAGAAATACAAACACGTGTAAATGCAAAAATGATTAAAATAATCCAGAAAAAGGCGAAAGCAGCGGAAAAACGAAAAGACAGAATCAGAGCCAAGTCAGTGGAGAAGGCAAATAGTTACTGTCCAACCAGAACCTAAACCCAACTGGAACCTCACTGGAAGAGCAAAACAAGGATAGAGAAGCACTAGAAACTATGAAACTAAGACAACAAACAACCAAAATGACCAAACAGGAGGAGAAACAAAGAGGAGTCCAGAACTGACCTTAAGAACACGAGGAACAAAGCAAACCGGAACCGAAATCCCACCGGAAAAAGAAGACAGTGGCTGAACTTCGAAGAAAAAGCGGTAGAGAGAGAAGCACAAGAAATGAATTTGAAGAGATGAAGAAGAGAGAGAGAGACCCACCAACGCTTAAATAGGAAGGTAATGATTTCACTTTTAGGGCACAACAGTCGAGGAGCCGTCAAATTAAAAATAATTTGATACGCAAACGCTGACGTGGAAACCCAAAAGAGAAATCAAACAAATAGTGGAATACTAGCTGGCAAAACACCAGGCAAAGACACGATCTTTTTGGCCGAAAGCATCACTAAAGAAAAAGGTCCATTCGACCGAAGCAAACCACCAATTTATTGCCATACTCGAAAGAGCCAAGTAATGGCAATAAGGGGATTACTGTGGTGGGAAAACAACCTATGGCCCCTCAAGGTCAGATGAAGTCACAGCGATTCAAGTGATCCAAGGACCCAAGCAAATCGGACCAAAGCCCAAAAAAAAGACATCAAGAATCAAGCCTTTGGCCGAAGCAGGCCTAAAAGGCCTAGTTGCCATTTACGGCCAAAGAAACATGATACAAACCCAACAGCCTTCTAGACAATATTAAAGGGCTCAAGCCCAATTCGCTTCACATACGGGTTCCTAAATCAAGGCCAACAGAGATATCCTTCTCCAAGTACAATAAGGAGACCGAGTTCAAGAAAGATGAGAAGTCTCACTCCAGATAGAAATAGGACCCAGATACCTCTTACAAATAGGGGGTAGGGATGATTGTAAAAGGATCCTATTTTTCATTATTCATTAGAGTTAAACTCTATGAAATCCTCTTTGTAAGTTTTTAGCTATTTCTCTCAAGTAATCTTAACCTTATATTTGGTTGTGGTTTATTTGGCACCACAGAATATACATTAATTTTTTCTTTTTATATATCTTAAAAAAATAATTTAAAAACATAGTTATCTAATATACTATCTTTACAAATTAAATCTAAAAAAATAATTGATAAAAATATTTTTTTTTTAAAAATAATATCGGAATTAATTAAATTGAAAAGGTAATCATAAAATTTTTTATATTCAAAATGTTAATTGTTATAGCTGTGATAAATCAAATGGAAATACATCAAATGGATGTTAAAATAGCTTTTCATAATGGAGAATTAGATGAAGAAATATATATATATATATATATATATATAACAACCAGAAGGTTTGTGGTAAAAAGACAATAAACAAAAGTATGTAAAATGATTAAATCCTTATATGAACTTAAACAAGTCCCAAAGTTGTCGCACGAAAAGTTTGATCATACATTACTTGCTCAAGACTTAAAATCAATTAATGTGACAAGTGTGTATACATAAAGGTAATAAAAATTCATATATAACGGTATTCTTGTACGTTGATGATATGCTCATAATTGAAACAAGTAAAGATGTAATTAACTCCCAAAAAGATATTGAGTTCAAAATTTGACATGAAAGATCTTAAGATAGCTTAAGTCATATTAGAAATTCAAATTAAAAAGAGTGAAAAAGGATTTGTCCTTATCCAATCCCAGTTCATAAATAAAATACTAAAAAGGTTTAATCAATCTGATTGTAAACCTGAAGTTACATATTTTGATGCTAACTGTAATCTCAAAAAACAAAGTGAGGTGCACTTTCTCAATTAGACTACTCTGAAATAGTTTCAAGCCTAATATATTTGATGAATTTACTAGACCAGACTTAGCTTACTCAGTAAGTAAGCTTAGTAGATATTCTTATAATCTAGGAAATGATAATTGGATAACTCTAGTAAGAGTTTTGAGATATACAATGAATTATGGATTAGTGTATAGAGCATATCCACAAGTGATTGAGGGATTTAGTGATGCAAATTAGATATCTAATAATATAAAGACTAAGTCCACTAATGGTTATGTATTTACGTTATGTGGTGGTGCAATTGAATGGAAATCCTATAAATAAACTTGTATAGCGAGATCCACGATGAAATCAGAGTTTATTACACTTGAGAAAGCTGCGAAGAAGTTGAGTGGATAAAATATTTTTAGAGGATATTCTAGTCTGGCCTAAACTAGTAAGTGCAGTATGCATATACTGTGATAATATGGTTGCTCAGGTAAGAGCCAAGAATAAAGTGTATAATGGAAAGTCTAGACATTTTAGGTGCAAATATAATACAATTAGACAAATGCTCTCAAATGAAATAATCACAATAGATCATGTGAAATCTAAATAAAATATAGTGGATCTGTTAACAAAAGGCCTTCCTAAAGAGCAATTTAAAATTTTGTCGAGAGGAATGAGATTAAAGCTATTTGAATGAGTTAGACTTGACGGAAACCTAACCTAGCTGAATGGTAAACTAGGTATTAGTTTCAATAGGCAAACTGGTAAAGTGAAACTCACAATTTGTAAAAACCACCAACCAACTTATTTTATTCCTATGATTAAGATTCGTTGCTATAAAAACGCAAAGGATATGAAATGCATTAAATGATATCAAGAATAAGCTTTCATATCACCTATAAGATAGTAAATGTGGGGTGGCATTTATGAGAAATAATTGGCTAAGTTCTCAAAAGTTATTGTGAATACCAAGACATGTTCAAGACCAAAATGAACAACATCGTATAAAGAATAGAGTATAAGACACCGTATCAAATATGAAACTAATTGACTAGGTCTACTGCCATAAAATGAAGAGTTCAAGATAACCTCACTACGTCACTAATTTGACTCAGTAAGATTTCATAAATGGTAAGTTTAAAGTTAAAACAACTACTCTCCAATATATGATACAATTTCAAGAAGATGATAGTTCATAAGATTTCGTAAAACTTAAAGTGTGTTTGAATAGAATAACTATCCCATATTGCTTATATAAAAGAAGATAAAAGGGTATATGTAGTTAAATAGTGTGTAAGGTGGTTAAGTAAGTTTTGTGTACTTATAAAAGCCTTTATACACATATCTTGACCAAAGAAAGGCCTTGGACGTTGGGCCTTATATCTATAATGCAATTGATCTTATTTTTTTTCTTTTGTATTTAATTTTGAAATTCAAAATTAATTATTTAGAAATTAAAAAGGATTTGTCGATTTAAAAACCGACACAATAACCATTGTGACTTATCATAATTGGTTAATGGTTGTGACTTATTAAAACATAACTACCTTATCCTATTATAAAAGAATAAAGAAAAAGAATCACATAATTACTTTAAATTAGACTTTACTTCTTGTTCCTTTCTATCAGAATAAGTCTTATGTTCTTTGCTTAACTCATTTATTTTGAGTTGTTTCACGATAAAGGAGATTTGGTGGTTGTATCCTTGGACAATCTTCGTCTATTATTTAATGCCTAATCTAGACTAGAAAACTACAGTCTAAGGATATTACATCACAAAGCCTCTGTCATCATTAGTATAATTATGCTATACTTTTTTTGTGTTTTACTATTGATTATTTATACAATTATTTGACTTCTGTTATGTAACACCTATATTATAATAAGTAACACTAACTATTACTATTTAAGAATAAACAATAATTTTAGTTTAGTAAAACTAAAAGTATACAATTATTTAAAAATAATTAAATCAAAAAATTAAAAATTTCAAACAAAAAATTCAAAAATTATTTAAAATGCTTGAAACATCATAGTTACCTAAAACCACTTGTTACACACCAAAACAACTCATAACACACCAAAATCATAAGTTATTTTGATTTTTGTGATTGATGAGCTTGGAAAATGAGTACGAAATTAGATGAATTTGGTTGTTTTCCCTTATGAAATACATATATTTAAGACACTTTTTCTTATTTTCAGGTCTTAAACGTAAATTTGGAGACTTTAAGTCATCAAGGAAGAAAAAGGGAAGTTTGGAGCAAAAAAGGATCGAAAAGAGATGAAAAAGGACATGAGAGAATGGTCACCAAACTACACACCAAAATATGTACCGAACTATAGCTCGGTATCAAGATTTCTATAGAAAAAACCATTCTATCTGAATTAGCAACAAAGCTTGCTACCAAATTATAGTTTGGTTCTTAAAGAAGAAAAGGAAAGATCCTCTCTTTCTGAACTAGCTACCGAGTTAGGTACCGAACTTGCAGTTTTTGTTGGAAGAACATTGGTGAAACTGTTCAGTCCGAACTTAACACCAAACTCAATACCGAATTGCAGCTCGGTAAAGCAAGTGAAGAAAAGAAAATCCCTCTGTCCGAATTTCGTACCGAGCTCATTACCGAACTACAATTCGGTAATCACATGAGAAGATTAAAAATCCCTATGTCCAAACTTAGCACCAAAATAGAAGCTCGGCAAGATGTTTGAACCTATGAGTACATTTCTGTCCAAACTAGGCACCGAATTTTCTACCTAATTATTAGTTTGGTACAATCTGAGAAGGAATATTGCATGCTGAGGCCGAACCCGGTACTGAATTCCTTACCGAAATGCAATTCGGTAACAATGTTGTTACAAGTCTTTTGTATTTTTATAGCCATTTCGAGTGTGATTTGAATTGTATTATAAATACTCATCTTAATCTCTTAGAGAGAGATCTGGGATCATTTTTGTAACACTCTTACACACTTAATAATTAAGTAAGATTAGAATTCATTTTGTTCTTATATTTCACTTAAATCTTCAAGTGGATTCCAAGAGCAGAAGTGTAGATTGGAGTTCAATTCACCAAGACCCAAGGATTCAAGCTCTAAATTCATCATTGCCATTACAAGTTCCATCTAATCCTTCACTCTTACTTCCATCTCTAGAGTTTTTATATGGAACTCTTGTTGAATTGTGCTTATATTAGTTTAGTTATGCTAGACTAGCTTTGTATTAGTTTAATACTTGTGGATCTAGATAGATCTTGTAATTCTTAAGCTTTTTATGTGCTTTAATGGTGAATTCTTTAATATAGCATATTTTGTGTGTTAAATGCTTAATTCATTAGGTGAAAATCAAGTGATACTTTATGTTATATGTTTTCATGAGATGTATGTTGTTTGGGCTGGACTGTAATGTTGGGCTTGTTGTAATCATTGTAAGCTGAAGCCCACCAACACTTGAAGATCCACGCCTTTCATCTGGAGCTGACCTAACCCACTTCTCAACCCTAGCTATATAAGCTTTCTTTTGGCACTGCTCATCGCGGCTACTTCAGTTGTATTTTTTTTTGTCTTTATGTCTGATAAGGTTTCTCTGTTAGGGTTTCTCTTCAGTTAAAAATAAGTGCTTGACAGTAGCATTTTTCAAATAGCAATTAGCGGTTCAAGTGGTGGTTTAAAAATTTCTCCTCAAGGTATTACTTTAAAAGTATAGAGATATCCTTGTGTTTAACTTTAATAAAAACCAACCAAATAATTATACAAACTTTTTTAAAAATTCTATATTTAACGCTATTTGAAGTGTTACCGTTACCGCCAAACAATTATTGCAACTGCTACTTTTAATGTTATTCTCACCGCTAATTGCCACAACTATCTAAACTATTACTTCAACTGGTAATTTTAACCGTTGACGCCAAACATAAACTAAATATTATTTCTCTAACATCTTTTAAACTGGTTTTTTGCAATTAGGAAAATTATCATTTTACTCCAACTATTTCAAACAAATTCTAAGTTTTGAAACTATGATTTGGAAATCCTTAGGGTTAGTTTGGATTGATGGTATGAAATAGAGAGGAATGAGATGGAAAGAGGTGAACATGAATGGAATGGAGCAGAATGGAAAAAATATATCATTTTCATTATTTGAATAAAATTATGGATGAAACGAAAAGTTTTTTAGTACAATAATTACTATTACATACCTAATTTCAAATTTTTTAAAATGCATGATAGGGGTAAAATGTCATTTCGTATAAATAGTCATTTCATTCCATTGCTTTCCTCCCAGTTTGGTAAGGAAAAAATTTTGAAGTTGTGATGGAATGAGAAAGGATATATACCAATCCATTCCATTCATTTCCAACCAAAAATAAATAATCCAAATGATGGTAACCTAAAAAAAACCACATCGCTTTACAAGATAGCTTCAAAATGGTTTGGCAATGACAAAAAAAAAACGTTAAAAGGAATGTTAGTTGTTAAGTTAGAAAATTATTACTTTTGATGTGTGAAAAAATAAAGAAGTTTTTAAACACTTCTAAACACTAATAAATTCATCCTTGAGTAGGTAGAAGATATTAATAATGGTTTTTTTGGGGGAGGAAAGAAATGTCTAAGTGAAAAAGGTAGTGAAAGATGTTGGGATGAGAGGGTATGAAAGGGCTCGTATTAGATTTGCGCTTAAAATCCAAATTAGAGTTATATTCTATTACAAGTCTAATCAATTTCCATCATTCTATAAATTCTCAAATTCTTTCCTGCAAAGTCGTAGCCTGAACTTAAACGAGTCGAACCTGGAACCCAAAACTAAAAGCTCATGAGTTTGGCAAGTCAAAATGAGCCTATTATATTATATAAATTTATATATTTATAAATAATATTATATTAAATTAATATTTAATTTAATATATTATAATGAATCGAGCCTGAGCCGAGCCCGAGTTTGTACACGAGCCCGAGGCTGAGCCCGACTAGACTGCCAAAAGTTTGGTGAACTTCGAGCCGAGCTTTTGGTAAAAGAGTTCAGCCAGAGCTTGTAGGCTCAAGCTCGGGCTCGACACGAATACATCCATAATCACAACCATAAAATTGTGTTCTCTTTGTATAGAAAAATAAATCATAAGCACTCAATCTTTAGACTACCATAAATATAAAGACAATGATATAAAGATAAAAAATCCAACTTATATATCATTTCTTTAAACTTTGCGTATGGTATACAAGGTCATCAAATTAGTACATAATTCTAATAGGAGTTTCATTACTTCCACACTATCATCTATTTAACAGATTAAATAAGTGAACTTTTGATATGTGTATTCTTGTTTGAGACTTGCTACTCATGCAATATTAGTCCCTTCTATAGTGTAACAACTTTAAAGCAACATCTTAATTAGCCATCTAACTAAGTTGACACATACACCATTTTACCTTCTCAATAACTCATATTCATTCTATATATTGAAACTTAAAGGAAATATGATATTTTATATGTTCATGAACTGAACCAAGTTTAGACATACTTTTTATAATCTATATGAACTGATTGTCAGCTAATAATCTTATGAGTAATATATAATGTTGTTACGCCACACAATCATACAAAATACAGAATAAGAAAAAGAATACAAAGATTTAATGAGGTTCGACCAATGATGCCTACGTCCTCGAGGCAAGTTAGAGAGACAATTTCACTATGAGAATATATTACAAAGATTACATCCCAAAATTAGGTTTTCCCTTATAAATATAAACAAATTAAAAAATAAAATAAAATAGGTCCATAAGCCTAGATTATATTATGTGGCTCCAAATCTCTTCATGTGTCCTCAGCTTAAGGTAGTGACCGATCTTACTATTGTCGCATTTTGGTAGGGGTGTCAAATCATGTTAGAGAATCAGGTTTGACTGAACATGACACGACTTGATTACGTTTATATCTAACTCGACTCGACATATTTAATAAATGAATTGCAATTTTTCAACTCAACACAAATTCTTTTAATACACGTGCTAACATGTCAACACGATCAACTTGGTTAAATAACTCAAAATTTGTAATCGTGCAACTCAATTACCCATTTAACATGTTTATCTGTTAACTCGTTGAACTTGTTTGTGCGTTAACACATTTAACATGTGTATGCATTAACCTATTTAACTTGTTTATCCATTAACCTGCTGAACCTATTATATTTATATTTTTTCTAATACAATAATCAATTTAAATACAAAGTAATAAATAAAATAAAACAAAAAAACATAATTAGATTACAAATACAATACAATTGAAAGTGTTCAAATATTTAACTTCATATAGCCATAAACTTAATTTAGTATTGAACAAAAAATATAAACAGAACACGAAAGTTAAACTAAAAATGCTACGTCCAGCCATCATCCCGGTAATTAGCTTGTATTCCTAAAAAACCGTAGCCAAACACCAATTCTAAAATTTTCTCAAGCAGTCAATATGAAAACCAATCTGATGTTGCAGTAAAGTAAGAACAAAAGCAACTATTTGAAATAACATTAAATTAAAGTATAACTAGATGCAACTTTTAGTACAAACTACAGAGTACAAACTACACTAACCCTATCCAAAATACTTTAATCCACTACCAAAATATTCATAATAACAAAATCAATCGATGAAATAATTCGAAAGAAAAAAATCTTAGATCAAGTGTCGGATTATATATATGCTTCATCCTCATCAATGAAAAATGCAAGACAAATAAAATCTTAAAACGTCAATAGCTTTGATCTAATCAAATAAAATCTAAATAATAAATAATGGAAGTAAAGAGAGACTATTTACCGGTGGATAGGAATAAAGAATATGTTTCAAATATAATTAAAACCTTCGCAAATAATCCACTTTTATAACTTCCACTATCAAACTGCATACACCCTAAATCAAAACTTCAAGCAACAATAACACATTCAAGCACTAAATTAATCAATCAAAACCTATATACCCTAACTTGAAAATTTAATCAAAACTAATAAAAATCAAGAACAATATATCAAATCAAATAGAGACGCTGACTCCTAAGCTTAAGATAAAAGAACTGGGATAAAGACTATTAGTGCTAGAAGAAATATACCACACGAGAAATCGACGAGGGTTATTGACAACGCTAACAGCAGATAGCTATCGGAAAAGAGCTTCTTCTAAGGCAAACCACGAAGATGAGGCAGCAGATGTGATATTTGAGTAATTATTGGTTGAAGACGAGATAGGAGATAGAGGAGAGGAAGCTATGCTGGACAGTTGAAGGCGAGAGAGGAGGCAGAGAGGCGAAATAGCTTCTAATTTTCTAAATAACCAGGGTTTTGTTAGATTGGCAATATAAATATATATTATTTAATCCTTCTAAATTGTATAAATTTTATTTTGACCATTATTATGCGGGTGGACACGTTAATCTGTTAGTCAAACCCGAGTCGACTCGGTTATAAGCAGGTTAAACGTGTCGTGTCATAAACAGGTCAAAATCCACTTAACTTAAACCCAACCCACTTATTTTTCACGGCTTCGTGTCAACCCATTGAGTCATGACCCATTTTGACACCCTTACACCTTGGAGAGTACACAAAGTTTGGTTAATGTGTTTAGTCAATGAGCACCGTAACTATGCATTTATTCGTAGAGTCATATTAGTCTTCTATTTAGTATTCTCAATTTAAGGCAATTGACCAGATCTTGCTATTGCTGAACCTAGATGGCGGACTAGTTGCCATTTATTTTGCATTATTCGGATATCATACCTCAAAGTGCATTGACCTCAATTTAAGATAATGACTAATCCTAATATTGCTAGTTATGGTTCAAAGAGTGATGATTCTTTAAATTCTCAATTTGAGTCATAGGTTGAGCAAATTCCTAGCAGTTCATCAATTCTATGAAATTTGGAATCCACCTTCCATTCTACTTCCCTCATTCTCCCAATCATAAGCATGTCCTCCCTATCAACCGGACCACTCCATAGATCTCTAACCATAAGACCATCTCCAATGAGATGCCGAAGGCAGGTGCCCAGAGGAGAGAGAATGAGATGCTCATAGATGCCACTATTGTAGATGGATGCCCGGAGCAGATGCTTATTGAAGAGAGAGAACAAAAGATGTTGCACAGAGCATCTAATAAGATAGGCTACCTCTATGCATGCTCTAAGCACTCCAATCATCCCTTCATCCTGTAACAAACCAGTGAACATTTGAGTCCACTGAAAGACTAGAAAGTGCAAATCTTAGACTTCTAGCTGAGGGAGTATCCTTTGTTAGAGAGACTTGACCAATTCCTCCCTACACTCACTTCTACCTTATTTATTGTTATTCCGCTAATTGTTTACTACTATTAGTTCTAATTGTAATGCCCAACCCCCGGCCTCAGCGAAGCCACGAACAGAAGTCAGAGCGTCACATTACATTCAATCATTACAATACAATAGAGCGGAAAATAGAAATTTAAGTTTCAAAAGTTCGTACAAAGTAAACATAATAAACATGCTATCAAGTACAACATATATATATCAATCAAAAATAGTTTACTCGAAATAAAACCTGTTCGCAAACATATCAATCATCCAAATAATAGGTTACAATCTCCAAATAACTATCCAAAAATATTAAGTACTCAAGTACTTTAAAAAGGCTTACAAATCCCATAACAGTTGTCTTAAAACATTACAAATTGAAATACTTTAAAAGGGTCTACATGTCTTTCAAAACTAATCAAAATACAAGAAAAAGACAGCTCTTAGTATTGTTCCAAAAATCATCAAAGGAAAATGCAATGCGACCTTCAATCTGCTCAATCACCTGTTTCACATTTCAACAAATATATAAGGAAAAATAGAAGAAAAATAATGTCAGACTATCAATGTCTGGTTAGCAAGTCATACTCTAACAAACACAAGAAATGCGTCTATTTAACCATACTAATATGAAGAGACACAGAAAATGCAACTAAACTATCAATCAAGGATGAAGAGAATACAATCCTACCCAAGTCCGTTGCTATTAATGAGTTCAACAAGGGATAATCATCTAATTCCAATTATGTCATTAAGCACATTTAACATTATGAGATATCCAATTTGGTGATCCAAATTCATTTAAGAATCCCCAAAGCATATCAATTGTCCACTAGCATCCATCACACAATAGTAATCATATTAAAGTTTCAATTTTATTTGACTACCACTAATCTAGGATCAATAATGGAACGTGGCCAATTAGGCCGAAGCCACCAATATGGTCCGAAGGCCGAGATCCGTAGAGTCGTTTATTCCCCCTCAGGACGGACTACTACCTTAGAATCCCATTCATTATGTCAGAATACCAGCAATAACAATATACCCGCAGGCGGTGGTGTCGTCACACCCAATAGGAGTTGTCTCTCAGTTTTCAATTTGGTTAACTAAATAAAAAAATCCTATGTTTCGAATAGGTTGAGATATCTCGGGTACCTCTAATGACATGTCATTCCATCACTACTTTCAACCATGACTAGGGAAATCATTGTTCAATTAATTAGTAATCAAACACACAATTTTTCATTTAACAATCAACCATTTTGTTATAACAATCCATTGGCTTTCAATCAATGTGTGACAAGTACTTTTACTAGTGCCTTATCCAATTATTTCTAACTCTAACTAACAAAAACCTAAGTCTTACATGCAATAGACTTACTAGCAGTTCTTTATCAACAATACAACAATCAATATCCCATTCTAGCATTCACTATCTAATCTATCCAATTATCAATTCATGTGGTTATCTTGTTAACCATTTTAATGCACAGTTTATAAAGCATACAACAATCGAATGTAGAGTTTAAAATGACGTTGCTAACCTTTCTTCCGATGACAATTAGCTAGGCGTCATTGGTACGTTCTACGGCACCGGTACGTTCTACGGAACTTCTGCTTCACCTAAAAAAGAACAAGGAACGATAAATCGATTAGACAATCGATCGAACACGTAGCATGCGGCAAACAGAACATATTCCAATCGCAAAAAGATGATAAATGAGTGAACAACAAATGATGACGATATCACGAATATACTAAAACCCAATCCAATTATCAACAATCTATCATCCAAATCGATTATCCCCAAATCTTAGGGTTTCCAACAAACCCACTGTCACGTCCGTAATCTGGGGCTATTTGTCTGCTTATTTTGAAATTTTTCATAATTTTTATTTATTTTTGTTATAAGGGTAAAATTATCATTTTTGAAAAATGTTGACTTTTCCGGTTTGACCAAAGGATTTGACTAAATTTGACTTTTGGATTGATTTTGAAAACAATTTGATTTTTGAGTCAATTTGGTAATTATTTTACAAACGGGGTTGTGTTAAAAACTACATGTAACAAATGGATTGGTGGTGATATTTGCCACCCATATAAATATGAAAATGATGGATTTAGATCATTTGTCACAAAACCCAAGAAATTTATTTTACGTATTCTTCAAAACCTCTCAAACCAAGAACACCTTCACATAAATCTAAGCTTTATTGGTTGAGGATTTCACTTGGGAGTTGGTATTTGGTCTCAATTTCTTCATAACCTAGGTAACAACTTTTCTACTCTTTGATTTTGACTACTTTAATCAATTTGGGGTTTTTTGTTTAGATTAGGGTTTTGATGATTTGAAGTTGATTTAAACAAATTGAATTGGAATTTATGTTCTTCATGGTTTGGGTTTTGAAACCCTTGATGTAATTTCATAGATGGGTTTTATTTGAGGATGGCTTTTATTTGAGTATCAATTGATTTAAATTGTTCTTTAGTATAAACCCTAGTTTTCTCAAATTGAGATTTATGAATTTTATACTTAATTTGGTGTAGACCAAGTTGAGGATCGCCACCCAGAGTAGATTCAGTTGATTGGATTAGCGAATAAGGTTAGTAGTCGTGTTTACGCCCTCACGTTTGTCTGTTTTTGTTTGTTTGCTTGTATGTAAATTGATCAAATTTATACAAGACGAATTCTGATTGGAATAGCTTAAATTGCTGCATTTTTTACATAAAATGTTTGGGTATATTTCTACCATATTATCTGTTTATGATCAGACATGTGAACTAGTGTCCTTATCTGTCTGCTATTTGTCTATAATCTGAAATTGGAATTCTGTAATCTGTTAAAGTCCTATCCTAAGGTTAATACGATAAGACCAGCATGCTTTTAGGGAAAACGAGATGTATACATCGATGCGCGAAAGCGTATATGGTCTTGATGGCCAACTACTTTCTAGATGCGACAACATCATCTCTGGATGTGACGGCATCATTACAGGGATCTTTGATCCATCTCTGAGGATTTAACCCTATCTGTCTGTTCCTGTTCTCGATTTTGATATTAAACTAAGGACAGGTCTGGTAAGTTAAAAACCTAAATAATTGGGTAATCTGAACTTCATGATTATGAACTGTTTCTGCTTCTGATTATGTATGTTTGATATGTTTGGTTTGATTCTATTGATGCTCATAATTGTTTTTAGGGTTCTAACTTTAGGTAGTATGAATTATGACTCCTAAAAGGCTGTAGGTGTTAGGATTAGACCCATTTGATAGTTAGAACTGGTATAGCGAGCGACACAATCTGAACTAGGCTAAAAAAAATATGCCCAGTGTTTGTAACCGAACTGTATACCGGACTAGGTACCGGATTGTCACTTAAAAACTGGAAAACTGGACGTAGGATGGTCTCTAGCCGAGCTCCTAACCGAGCTGGTTACCGAAACACAATTCGGTCAGCCTTGAGATCATTAGATTCACTCTCTGGCCGAACTTCTTACCGAACTAGCTACCAAACTGTTGTTCGGTATGAGTCTCAGAAGACTGTTCAACCTCTCTGACCGAACTCTTCACCGAGTTAGATACCGAATTACAATTCGGTATGTATCTAGGAGACTTAAAACTCTCTGACCGAGCTTCATACCGAACTGTCACTTAAACCTTCATTAGAATCGTATAATTGCTCTCTGACCGAGCTATCTACCAGATTGCTTACCGAAATATTATTTGGTAACTCTGGTAATGCTCTCTGACCGAGCTACCTACCGAACTGTCTACCGAATTATAATTCGATAAGTCTGGTAGTGCTCTTTGACTGAATTACATGCCGGACTACTTACCGAACTACTATTCGGTTTCAGTCTCTCTTCTGAAAATAATTTGATAATTGTAAAGCCTTTTCAAATGGTAAATGCAATAATCTATAATCACTTATCCTAGATCACTTAAAGGGGATTATATTTGGGATAACTTGATTTGATAATCAACTTGTTTGCTTCCGTTTGTACCCTTTGGTTGTTAACTAACCTGCATATGTGTATGGCATGCTATCTGTTTAATAAGACGCATCTGTGTGTGTTTGTTGGGCATTGGCTTACTAACCAGACATCGATAGTCTGACCCTTCGTTGTTTTCATTTATGTTTTGTATATTTGAACCCTTTTGGGAATGGAAATTGCTGAGTTCAGACAGTCAGGTGGGATAGCAGGATATCATTTGCAAGTCAGCATTCACGCATCATCCGGCATACCTTCCAGACTCTGTTTTCATTTCTATTTTTATTTAGTTGAACTTACATCAGACTTTTGTACCCGCTGCATTATGTTTTTTGTTATATTTCAGAATAAGTACTTTTTGAACATTAAGAGTTTATTCTCGAATTATGTTGGGTTTGTTTTGAATTAAATGATTTTGGAATTATAAAAACTATCTTTCAGATTTGATTTTCGCTTTGTAAGTCTGCTATCGGTATATCTGTTTATTTCTATATCTATATGTATTTTATTTGTCTCCGCACCGGTAGCATCCGGACTCTGCATTCCCTTTCCATCGGGGCGGGGGTTCGGGTGTTACATTTGTCGGTATCAGAGCACCGGTTCTTGGTTGCTTCATGTTGTGCATTAGAATAAGTGTGTTTGTACATTGTTTTCAAACTCATGACATTGCATACATGATATTGCATATCAGGAATTGAGTCTTAGTGAGTATATCCTTACTAACACCTGCTTTTGAACACTTTCCCAACCCAAAATTCCTTTTGTATTCGTCGATTTTTGAATTATGGCTGGTAGAAGCCGTAATCTCCCCTCTGGACGTGACAATACCTTAGTTGGGAATCTGGTTTGACTGATCAGGATCTGTATGTTACTAATCTGTTAGGGAATTGTGTTGTGGTTAACCGTGTGTATCGTGATGTGCCAATTGTGATTGGTGGTATTACTTTTCTGGGTGATTTGCTGAAGTTGAAAAGTAATGAGTTTGATGTCATTCAGGGTATGAATTGGTTGTCTAGACATGAAGTAGTTATGGATTGTAGGGCGAAGAGGATGACTCTTCAATCTCCGGAAGGTTGGGTCACGTTTGTAGGTGATCGTAGGAATCCTTTAGATAGGGTAGTTTCGGCTGCTTTGTGCGATAAGATGCTTTGAAGTGGATGTGAAGCATTCTTGGCTCATGTGGTGGAAGTGGATAATCCATGATCTGATGGAAAGTTCATTCCGACTGTTAATGAGTTCTTGGATGTCTTTCCTGATGAAATTATAGGTTTGCCGCCACAGAGAGAAATGGAGTTTACTGTTGAGCTTATTGCGGGCGCCACGCCAGTTTCTATGGCACCTTATCGGATGGCTCCGGCAGAATTGAAGGAACTGAAAGTGCAATTACAGGAACTGTTGGATAAAGGGTATATCATTTGCAAGTCAGCATTCACGCATCATCCGGCATACCTTCCAGATTCTATTTTTATTTAGTTGAACTTACATCAGAATTTTGTACCCGCTGCATTATGTTTTTGGTTATGTTTCAGAATAAATACTTTTTGAACATTAAGAGTTTATTCTCGAATTATGTTTGGGTTTGTTTTGAATTAAATGATTTTGGAATTATAAAAACTGTCTTTCAGATTTGATTTCCGCTTTGTAAGTTTGCTATTGGTATATCTGTTTATTTCTGTATCTGTATGTATGTTATTTGTCTCCGCACTAGTAGCATCCGGACTCTGCATTCCGTTTCCGTCGGGGCGGGGGTTCGGGTGTTACACTAACTAATTCAACAACCTAAACCAATAACGATCACTTCCAAATCTATCATCAATCATGCTTGAACACATAAAGAACAAGATTGGGGTTAATCGGAGACTTACCGGAGACACCCAAACGGAGAGATCACGAAGGAATCAAGAGAAAAATTGCTTGCGAGAACAGAGGATTCGAGAGAGTGATAGAGAATGAAAAGACTCGGCCAAAATAGGTTTTAAAAACTCGAATTCGGTCTCTGGCAACATAGAGCCTTTGTCGCTAGATGGAACCGAGACCAAACCTTAGATTTGTAGATTTCGCTCGCTGGCGACATGGCTGGCTACATAGGGACTATGTCACCAGAACCACTGATGCTGCGAATTTCCAATTTCTTCATTCGTTTAACTTCGTTTTCGCTCTCAGATTTGATTGAACACCAATAAACATTGATAGACATTTTTTAACCATTCCATAAGCATTATATCATTCAATTTCTCTCAAATATTTAAAGAATTACAGAAAAGAGTTCATAATATTGAAAGCCAAAAATGGGTTCAAAAACATAGAAATCGTTTAGCCCCAAAATCAGACCATTACACTAATAATTATTAGAAAATGATTTTAACAAAATCTCTCATAAAACCAGTTATAAGTATATATTTATTATGTTGATCCCTTGGGATAACACTCAAAAAACCTATACTATAATAAGACAACACATTGTCTTTATCATCATTTAAAGTTCTTTAGATTTTTATAAATTTTGTTCTTACCCCTTTTTTTTATCTACTTTCTAGATGTTGGTTTTCTACTAATGCATTAGGTAGGTGAGAAAAATCTAGTGTTAGTAAATTATATATAGAAAAATTTTGTTTTTAGTTTATAAAAAGTTTAGTATACGATTATAGGCTTGTTTTGACCTATGGACTGAAAACCAAACTTTTAAAAGATTATTTTTATGTGTTTTTCAATTCAGACCTGTAATTGTAGTTTGAATTTTAAAAAGCTCATTTAAAACAATTTTAACATTATATATTTATGACTAGTTTGGGTTCTTTTTATTTTTACATTTAATATATTATACTTTTATTAATGATAATATTATTACTTTATCATTCTAATAACTGGGTTCGTGAGTACACTTGCATTTACAATTTTAATATATATATATATGCGAGGTTTAGATATAAATTTTTTGAATGAGGTCAAATCTGCACCACTAACATCTATTGTCATCCTTATCCATAATTCTAGTTCTTGAGATTTAAGCTTAGATGATTCTTGAGATTTTTAATTATAGTTGCAACTTACGTTCGCAAATAAACCTTAATATTATCCTGGATTTTTTTTTAATGTGGAAATTAATATATTTTGTTGAAATATTTCAAGAAGTTGATATTATGGTTTTTGTGGTAATATAATATTAATTTGTGTAATTCTTTAAGTTGCTTTCATGAAAGTTAAGGATGTTATTATTATTATTATTTTAAATAATTGTATACAATTATGTATTGGACATTCAGGGTTAAATCTTCAAAACTTTTATTGAGGCAGAGTTTTGGTCATTTATTTCTAATTTAATAACTCTCACAACATTAAATTTAAAGTTTCAAGGTTAGGTCGAGTGTATAAATGGATACAACACATTTCGTTGTTAGTATATAGCTAATATTAATTACTACATTATTTTACCAACATAATTTTTTACTATCGTTAAATTAAATAAAAATATATGGATGTGAATTTTTAATCCAACCATATAGTAATTTTATGTTAATCTTTTCATTTAAATGATAAGGAAAATTTCAATTTAACCATTTCAAAGTTTGGATTACGTTAATGAACCAAATAAATTTATTTTTCAAAATTAAACTTTCAAAGCTTCAGGTTAACAAAATGATCCTTCATGACTTCTTGTCCTAAGTCATTGATCAATAAAGTCCATCATAGCTCATGAATAACCTCTGTCATATATCGTGAAAGATCTCTATGACAGATCTTACTAATTTGTGGCAATGACAAAAATGTCATGACAGGTCTCTTTTTTTTTTTTTTAATTGAAACTTTGAAATTTTTATTTTTAAAATATAGTTTGTTCGCCTCATAAACATAAACTTAAATTTAATTTGCTTATATTTTGAAATTTTCCATAAATAATAACTATTAACTAAAGCAATAAATATTATATAAATTGGCACCAGTTCCATTTAAGCTTATATACTTGTTAAAGTCCCTAAAAATATGAAGTTTTATTTTAACTCTCATACTTTACAAAATCTGGTCATCTTAACCCTTTTCGTTGATGTGGAAGCTAAAGTGGTGATAAAATTTTCTTCGGAGCATTTTAGGTGATAAAATTGCACGAAAGAAACAAGTATATGGACTATAATAAAATCATGTATAGTTTAATGGATAAAGTGAAAAACTCTTAAACTATAGGGTTATATAGGTGTCTAAAGCAGTTGAGATGAAATAGTCAAAGCCCTCTAGGTCTAAAAGATCAAATAAGGTCGAAGGGGAAAAAAACTAAAAGCATTATCACCCACGAGGTGCCACAAAAATCCTACGCATGATTTGGGCAATCTGGCTATTGGGGACGAAGTCAACCCCAAAAAAATAAGAAAACCAAAGAATGACTCGCATGATAAAATTTTGTCGAAATTAAATCCATCAAAAGACACCTAATGGTTCAAAAGTCCTTCGCCCGAAAAGATAGCAATCAATCAAAATGAACCAACCTCTTGCCTATATAGATCATTGTGCTTTTACTCGAACAATATTCATGCGAAAAGGAAGTCATATCTTGAACTGAGCCTTTTCATACCGCACACCCTAAACTACATTCCTTCTAAATAAGGTTCAAATTAGTAATGATTAAATCCTAATAAGACTTTATTTCTCCATTATTCAGTAACTAAATCTAATAAAATTGAAAAGATAAATATAAATTGTAATAGAGAAATTTGATTTGAATAAAATACCAATTAAAAAGATATATCAAACGTGGCTAAAATCTCTTGAAATGCAAAATTATTTAAAAGCCCTGCAAAATAAAGAAATGAGTCCTTTAATCGGGGATTCCTTGACTTAGGTATCGCAACTAAAACAGTGTCTATGCCTTTAAAGATTGAGCAATTATCAGGCTTTTTCTACCATTTCTATTTTCTTGTCGAAATTGTGTATTCCTTAAGTCTAGATATTATTGATGTCATATGAGATTTATTATTGTGTTGGAGGTATAAAATATTTATTACCACAAATGTGATATAAATGGCTAAAACGGTGAAAAAAAATGCAACTACATAGGCTTAAATGAAATTCAATATAATTTAAGTGTTAAACTAAAATTTTCCAATATTCGGGATTACAATGATGTAATATTACGTGTATGTCAAGTCACGAAATTGAAATCCATGTGTCGGCCTAAAACTTAAAAGTTATTATTAAAAGAGTTAAAATGATCCAAAAATATAAGTATTAGGCTTAAATGAAATCCTCTCTAGTTTAAGGGTCAAATTGAAAAAAAAAAAAAAATTGTCAAGTACAGGAAATCCCATATAATTTAACAATCCAATTCAACTTTATCAAAATAGGAATTTCAATGAAATTTTGTATAGTTTAAAAGCTAGCTGAAAAACTCTTTGATGGTACTAAAATTGACCTTATATCATATAAATTACATGCAATTTTAGAATTAATCTAGCAGGAAAATTTTGAAATATCACGGTTAATTATATCAATATTATCAAATTATAATAAGAACCTTTATTAATAAATATCTCTATTATAATAAAAGGAGGAAATTAACAAAGTCAATTAATCACGTATTGACATGTGGCTTCGTAAAAATGTGACACATCATTTTTTTTTATAAAATTATATTTTTAGTCTTTAATTTTAATTAACTGAATTGATTATTTCGATATTTTAATAAATTCTCACCTTTTTCACAGATTCTATAATAAATTCCAATATTCAATTGTATATTTACACTATTTGTTATACCACATCGGAAATATAACTCGCTGATTATTTTTTCCACCACTATATAAATAGATTTTTGTTCAGTTTGTTTTTACATCGACCTTAAAGGCATTGGTGCTCATTGTAAATTAAATAGAGGTACTTGCCACTAGAAGTTTAAATATGAGTTTATATTATTTAAATTTTTTGGATTCAATTTTAAAATTGATATGAATGCAAAATCTATATTATCATTATATTATATAATAATAATAATAGAAGTTTTTTTTTCAATATATATATATAATTATATATATAATAGTGTATGTTTAGTTAAAGTTAAAATTTATTTACCATCTCCTTAAAAGAAGAAGTTCAACCAAACATGTTTTATAATTTTTTTATTAAATTAAAAATATGAATAAATAAATTATTTTATAATCGCAATTATAACATCTCAAAAATCAAATCAATTCATTCTTAAAAGTTGAATCAATTCAATATAAACAAAATAAATAAAAGAAGAAAATTAACAAAGCCAATTAACCACCCGTTGACAAGTGGCATCATAAAAATACGACAACATCATATTTTTTTATAAAATTACTTTTTTAGTCTTTAATTTTAATTAACTAAATTGGTTATTTCGACATTTTAATAAATTCCCACCGTTTTCACATATTCTGTAATAAATTCTAATATTCAATTTTATATTTACACTAATTATTATACCACATAGAAAATATAACTCACCGATTATTTTTTCCACCACTATATAAATAGATTTTTGTTCACTTTGTTTTTATATCAACCTTGAAGGCATTGATGCTCTTTCTAAACTAAATAGAGCTACTTGCCACTAGAGGTTTAAATATGAGTTTATATTATTTAATTTTTTGAATTCAATTTTAAAATTTTAAAATTGATATGAATCCAAAATCTATATTATCATTATATTATTATATATAATAATAATAGAATTTTTTTTTCAATATAATTATATATATATAATAGTGTATGTTCGGTTAAAGTTAAAACTACTTACCATCTCCTTAAAAGAAGAAGTTCAACCAAACATTTTTTATAATTTTATTTATTAAATTAAAAATATGAATAAATAAATTATTTTATAATGGCAATTATAGCATCTCAAAAATCAAATCAATTTATTCCTAAAAGTCAAATCAATTCAATACAAACAAAATAAATAAAAAACTTCTCTATCTCATCTCTATTCTTTACATTTATCTTTATAAATGAAAAAACCTAATCAAGCAAATTAACCACGTGATGATAAATGAAGCTATAAAAATACAATACATAAGCAATTTTATTTTAAATTACATATTAATATATAAGTATTAATTAATTCATTAAATTATTTTTTCATCTAAAATATTTTATTTTTTTAATAAATATATATATATATATATATTATATTTCAACTAATTTTTATTCCACATCAGAAGCGTAACTCACTGATTATTTTCACCTTTACTATATAAATGAGACTTTTACTGAATTAGTTTTCATATCGACATTTGAAGTATTAGTGTCCTTTGCACAATTAAAAAGTACTTGCCACTATAGATTTTAATAAAAATTTAATATATTCCAGATTTTGGATTCGATTTTAAATTTTTAAAATTGATACAAACTCAAAATCTATATTATTGTATCTTTATCTTTATGTTTATCACTATCATTATTTCTATCTCTACTATGATAAAAGAAAAAACTAACGAAGCGAATTAAATACGTGCCGACAAGTGGCCTCTAAAAAAAAAACGAGTAGACATTTTATATGAAGTTACATATTAATACATAAGTACTAATTAATTCATTAGGTTATTTTGTCATTTAAAATATCTATTTTTTTCGTATTATATTTTATATTTCAAATTGTTATCCCACGTTGGAAGCGTACCTCACTAATTATTTTCGTAACTCCTGTGTAAATGAGATTTTTTATTTAATTAGTTTTCATATCGACCTCTAAGGCATTGTGCCCTTTGTACAATTAAAAGGTACATGTTTTTATATGTTTTAATCAAAGTTTAAAAGATTTTAGAGTTTTGGATTCAATTTTAAGTTTTTAAATATGATACAAACCCAAGATCAATATAATAATGTGTGAAACCAAATAAAATAATGAATTCTAGTGAGAGAAAATGCTCTGACTTCTCTCTAGAATTTTGAAGATGTTCGAAGCTGCCGCCATGGAAGATCGCCGGCCTTCTTCGCCATCGGGCCTCACCACTGCGCCGCCACCACCACCGGAGGACTCCTCTGCCGCCGCCCCCTCCTTGCCGTCCAAGCCCCCCACCACCGGCCACCCTCCCTCCACCGTCCCCCCCTCCGCCTCCCTCCTCCACTCGGCCACCCCCACCACCGAACCGCCCCCCTCCGGCCTCCCCCATTGCCCGCCCACCACCGCCGGCCAGCCCCAAGCCGGCCACCTACCGGCCGCCGCCGCCAACCAGCCCCGATCCCGGCCGAACCCCTCCCATCCGGCCACCCCTCTATCGGCCAACTTCCAACCGACCTCCATTCTCAAGAACCCCCTCCGCAACTTCCACCCGGGTTTTGATGGTGATACCTGCCGCCCAATTCTGTCTTCGAAAGATCTCGCTACTTGTTGGGATAACATTCCGGCTTTCACGGCCGCACCCAATCCCGGGTTGCTGCCCATGACTATTACGTCTCAGTCTCCTCCCGAGATCGCGCCGTTGCGTGACACCTCTCTGGCCGCGTCGCCCAAGGCTGCGCCGTCCACCGGTCAAATTCAACCGCCGGTTTCCAATCCCAAATGTATGAACTATAAATCCACACTATTGGGAGAACGTTCGAATAATATGCTAAAAGCCTCCTTTGCTGCTGCCCCGCCTCCGGCTGAATTGCATAATACAAGAATCAAGATGTTTGACACGGCCTTGATTGGGAGAGTGATTCTCAAACCGGGTGATAAACCATGGAGAATGGAAGACTTGAGAACCAAAGTTCAAAAATTGTGGAATCCGCGAGGAGATTGAAAGATATCAAGTCTGGGTAAGGGTTATTACACCTTTAAATTTTCGTCTATGGAGGAAAGAGACCGTATTAGAATCACTCCAAATTTGTCCCTCCATCCAGGTACGATTAGATTATTGCCATGGGCTAGTAATTTTAATCCTTCAGACCAAAGATCTACTTTTGCACAAATTTGGGTTAGATTTTATGATTTAGGTGAAGAATATTTTGATCCTTCAATTATTTGGAACCTTGCTAGATGTGTTGGGTCACCTCTTAAAATTGATAAAAGAACTATGGAGTGCACGCACGTGCAATATGCTAGAGTTTTGATTGAGGTGGATGTATCTAGACCCAAAGAGTCATTTGTGCAAATTGAGCATGGGAATGGTATGACTATTCAACTTTCTGTGCACTATGAGAGTTGGCCAGATTTCTGTAACTTTTGTCAAATTATGGGTCATGATGCCAATGTTTGCAGAAAGAGACTTCAGAAAGAAAGCAAAATCATACGACCGGAAAAAGTCTCAGCTCCAATTCCTCCCAAACAGAGTGCTCCAAAGCCTAAAATCACCTAGGAGTGGCAGCAGGTGACTAAGAAAAAAGCAGCAAAAAATACATCAGTTCCGGTGGGCCAATCTTTATCCCGACTCATGACCTCCTTGCGACCTCAGGAAGAAGTTTAGGCTCCTGCTGAACCGGAGCCTCAAGGTAAAATAGTTGTGTCTGACCCCATGGTCGATCATCTAGAAGATGAAGCAGCCTGGACTTCCACAAAATTGTTGAATAAGTCTGCCGTTGAAGTTCTTCTATCTCAGAATGATGGCCCAATCTTAGGCACCAAAGATAAGCCTCTTGCAGATCCCCCCAAAAAAAAGAGCTGGGCAAGTGAAGACGAAAAGGATGGAGAGGATGAAGAGGTCCTGGAGGTAGAAGTAGGACCGGAGAAAGCTATTGCTATCTACACAGACAAAATCACTCCCAAAGACATCATGGATTCTGAGAATGATGACTTGGAAAAGGTGGAGCAAGCATTTAAAATCACCACAATTTTGGACTCGGAAACGGATGACTCCTCCAATGCCCCTTCATCTCCCCGCAAACTTGAAAAAGCGAAAGAGGATTTGGTTAAGCCTACTAAGGAGGCAGCTGGTGCAAAGGAAAATAAGCTGGCCAAAATGCTGCAAGGTGTTCCTTCTAAGGTAACTCATCCTATCAATGAATCTTTGATTGATATATCTGATAGAGTTAGCAATAAAGATATACCTGGGGATAAGAATAGTGACGGATCTTACAAGGGTGTTCGCACCCGACATCAAACTAGGAAAAAGAAATGATAGTACAATATTGGAATATAAGAGGCTTTAGAAAGCCTTCGAGTAGGAAATATTGTAGCTATTTTATTTCTAAGTTTCGTCCTAATATTTTTTGCATTGCGGAGCCTATGATGTATTATGACTTAGATGCAAAGAAGTTTTGGGAGAGTTTTGGTTACACCTTACTTTGTGAAAATGTGGGTAATAATGATGTTCCTAGCCTTTGGGTGTTGGGTAGAAATGATGTCAATTTAGAGGCTATCATTTTGTGCACGTCCCAAATTATTATTTTAAATTTAATTCTTAGTGGCGTGCGTGCGAGATATGGCTTTGTTTATGCCCATGTGAATTATAGAAGGAGGAGATATTTATGGTTGGATTTGGGTAGAGTTGTTGATGGTACCCCTTTGATGATTTGTGGAGATTTTAATTGCATTTTGGGTAGTCATGAGAAAAAATCAAAAACCTTCTCATATTCTAGTGCTTCTTTAGAATTTAGAAATATGATTCTTGAGAATGATTTGGTGGAAATTGAGCAAAAAGGCAACCTCTACACTTGGTGGAATGGTAGAAAAGGTGATCACAATGTGCAGTGTAAGCTAGATAGAGGCCTATGTAATTTAGCCTTTGTTGATGCTTGGGATAATATTGAGGGAAGAGTGCTTGCTAGGAGTGGCTCCGACCATTCCCCATTATTTTTAAAATGTCAAATGTTAACCTCAATAATATTGGTAGGCCTTTTCGGTTTATCAATGCTTGGTGTGGCCATATTGATTTTTGTCAGGTTGTGGAAAGCAACTGGATCCAGCCTCTTTGGGAGCCTAATCCCATCATCAAGTTCCAGAAGAAGTTGAAGAGATTGAAGCACACTTTGAGAATCTGGAACAAAACTAGTTTTGGCAATATTTTTGAGAGAGTAGACAAAGCAAATGAAAACCTTCTCAATATCCAAAGCAAGATTGAGGAAGATGGCTACTCTGATGATCTTCGTGATACAGAGACAAGATGCTGTTAGAAGTTGGAAGAGGAGCTGAATGTAAGAGAAGATTTTCTGAGACAGAAGGCCAGAGTCTCCTGGTTAACTTGTGGGGACAGAAATACCAAGTTCTACCACTCCTTCATTGCTTCTAGGAAAATTAAAGCCCACGTTTCCACATTGGAAGTTGAGGGAGAGCAGACATCAGATCAAGGCAAGATCAGAGCTCATATTACCGCTTTCTATGAAGACCTCTTCAAATCCTCCCATTCCCAGCCAGTCGATTTATCAGATGTTAAGGAAGTCATCCCAAATGTGGTAACTGAGTTGCAGAATCACATGCTCACAGCTGTCCCTTCTCCCTCCAATGTCAAAGAGGCGGTTTTTGATATGTCAGCAAATAGCGCCCCGGGTCCAGATGGTTATACTGGAAAATTTTTCAAAGAATCTTGGAACATAGTGGGTGATGATCTTTATGCGGCCATCCGGCATTTCTTTATCTTAGGTGAGCTCCCTATGAACTTCAACTCGAACTTTATGGTTCTCATTCCGAAGGTGGAGCAGGCAAACAGAGTGGAGCAGTTCAGGCCGATCATATTGAGTAACTTCATATTTAAAGTGGTGACGAAGATTATGGCTACTAGACTGGGTAGCATCGCAAGTCAGGTTCTAGCTCCCAATCAGTTCGGCTTTGTCCCGGGTCGCAATATCCATCATTGTATTGCTTTAGCCTCTGAAGCAATCAATCGCATGAATCGGAGAGGGGCAGGGGGTCAAATGGCTATGAAGGTTGATATCAAGAAAGCTTTCGATACGGTGGAGTGGTCGTTTCTTCTGGAGGTTCTCCGTTGCTTTGGGTTCTGCGAGAAGTTTCTGTCCTGGGTGAAGCATCTGCTCTCGTCCTCCCGCATCTCCATTCTTTTTTATGGAATCCCGCACGGATTTTTTACCTGTTTAAAAGGGGTCAGACAAGGTGATCCGCTCTCGCCTTTACTCTTTTGTTTTGCTGAGGAATATTTTAGTAGAGGCTTGTTGCGGATGGTTGATAAAGGTGAGCTGCGTCCTTCCAATAACTCGAAGAAGACACTACTCCCTTCTCACCTTCTATATGCAGATGATGTGATGATTTTCTGTAAAGCCACACAGACGAATGCCAAAAACATCGTCACTTTTCTGGATCGCTACGGAAATATGTCGGGTCAAAGAGTGAATTATGCTAAATCTCATGTTTTCTTTGGAAGCGGAGTTCAGCGTGGATCATTGGCTTCTGTAAAACATGCTTTGAAAATGATAGTTGGCAGCCTCCCTTGCGTATATTTGGGCATCCCCATCTTTCCGGGAGCTCCCAAAAGGACGCATTTGCAACAGCTCTACGACAAGGTTCTGGCCAAATTCAATACATGGACGAAGACTCTATCCCATGCAGGTAGAGTAATGCTGGTAAAATCTGTTATATCTGGATTGCTTAATCACTCTTTTGTAGTATACCGCTGGCCTGCTCTGATGCTGAAATCGCTAGATAAATACATTAAAAACTTTATCTGGACTGGAGTTACAACGGAAAGGAGATTACTAACTGTTGCGTGGAAAAAGGTCTGCACAATTAATAAGGAGGGGGTCTGGACGTTCGGACGCTCAAAGCCACAAACAAAGCCATGTTGTCCAAACTTGCTTGGGCTATCCTGGAAGGTAACACTCCTATTCTCTCCTCTCTTAGAGCTAAGCTGGTGAATAAAGATGGCTCTGCTAGAACTGTTTATTATAAATCCACGATCTGGTCCTCGATCAGAGATGTCTTTAGTGGACTGCTGGCCGAAACTATATGGCTTGTGGGGGAACATAGCGTGGTTAAGTTTTGGTCTATGAACTGGTTGGGATATATTATTAGAGACAGAGTCGAGGATGCAAGAATTGAAGATCAAAATGCCCTGGTCTCGGATTTCTATTCGAATGGTAGTTGGTGTCTTCCGGATTGGTTGGAAGTGGACTTTGCAGATATTTGTGAAGACATCAAGAAAGTCAGAATCATTCGTGGGGGGAAAGACAGACTTATTTGGAAGAACAGAAAGTTGGGCAAAGTAACTTGTAAGGCTGCCTATGATGGATTTTCCCATCACCTTCCTGAAGTAGACTGGGGTAAGAAAATATGGGCCCCTTGCATTTCGCCTAGGGAGTCTATGGTAGTTTGGAAGATTCTTCATGGAGCCCTCCCTACCCAAAACAATCTTCGGAGGAAAGGGGTCACGATTGTCTCAGCCTGCCCATTTTGTCTAAAAAACTCGGAGTCTACGGATCATATTATGTTAGGCTGTGGCTTTAGCAGGATGATTTGGGACTACTTTTTAGACAAGCTGGGATTTCATTTGAATCTAATGTAAGCATAGTGAGCTTGATTAGCACCATTATGCACTGGGCATGCAGCCCTGGGATGAAAGCTATTTTGAAAACCCTCATGAGCTCTATTTGTGCAGAAATATGGATAGCTCGTAATAAAAAATGCTTCAACAACAAAGCTATGCCTACCACACAGTTTATCTCCAGAATTTGGTCGACTGTCCACAACCTCAAAACCTTCAAATTCGGCATCATGTACAATTCCCTACCTGACTTTAAAGCCCTCTCCCTTTTCAAACTCAGTGGCTACTTTCAGTGTCCAAAGGTGGTTAAGGAAGTGTGGTGGAATGGCCCTTCGTCGGGATGGACCAAGGTCAACATAGACGGGAGTGCGGGAGATGGAGACGGAAGACTGGTGGCTGGAGGTGTCTTCCGTAACTCACGTAGTTTTTTAAAATTTGCTTTTGCAGGTACAGGTGCACTCGGAGACGCGTACGAAGCAGAAATTCTAGCATTTATCCTAGCCATCGAATACGCGATCGAGAAGGACTGGACTCGCCTCTGGGTGGAATCCGACTCAACTCTGGTGGTTCATCTGGTCAAGAATCACTTAGACTGCGTCCCCTGGAATCTCTTGGCTAGATGGCTCAACCGCCTTCATCACATAAAGCGTCTGGACTTCGTCATCTCGCACATCTACAGAGAAGGCAACCAAGCAGCAGACAGACTCACCAAGCTTCGCACGGATAGCATCAAGACTTGGACTACCTGCCCAGATTTCCTCTGGCTTTTCTTTGCAGGGACCTCCAAGGTAGACCTTTTTTTTCAGGTTTTCATGATTCAAGACTCGTTCGGGATGGACAGCCTCAACGCTCACGGAAGAAAGGAGACTCCAAAACCCGGTGCTTCCTGCAGGGGTTCGCTGCCAGCACCCGCGGCCAGCCAACAGAAGGAAGATGACGGCCAAAGAAAGCGGCGCTCTCTGCAGGTGTCCGCCGCCAGCGTCCGCTGCCAGCCAACAGAAGAAAGGTGACGGCCAACGCCCGCCGTCAACACCCGCTGCCAGCCAACAGAAGACAGGTGACGGCGAACAGAAGCGGCGCTCTCTGCAGACGTCCGTCGTCAGCATCCGCTGCCAGCCAACAGAAGCAGGGTGACGGCGAACCCATCCGCCGCCACCGTCCGCTGCCAGCGAACAAGGCCAGACTGCCGGCGAACGACACTGACGTTTTCAAGTTTTCTCTTCACGATCCAGTTTCGTTTCTTCATTTTAGGCTCCATTATGGGCCTCTTATTATATTCGGCCATCTGTTTAGGCCACTACTCTTTATTAGGCCCCCTGTCTAGACCCCTTTTCATCAGGTCCACTGTTTAGGCCTTTCTTTCATCAGGCCACCTATTTAGGCCTTTCTTTATATCTTTTGGGTATTGTTTGACAGAATCTTTGTTTTCCTTTTTCTTTCAATAAAGTTCGGCTCAGTTCTAGGGGGTGCCTACCTAGTAGGGATTCCTGATGAACTTTGCCTATTTCATTAAATATATATATATATATATAATGTCTTCGCTATTATAATAAAATGATAAATCTAACCCAACGAATTAACCATAGGCTGATAAGTGGTGCTATAAAAAATATATATATTTAGTTTATATTTTAACACTCGTGCGTACCACACGGTCAAAAATTCTAGTTAAAAGAAATTATATAAATCATTCCGTACAATCTAATTTACACAAATTATATTTACTTTAGACATAATAAGATTTTTAGTTTACATTCATTATTATTGTTTGTTGCAGGCAGGTTGTACTAAATATCGAATCCAATAACAATTTTGAATTTTAAAAAATATTGATAGGTAACCACCAAGTTAGAAATTTCAGTTTTGAATAAACAGTATATTAAAAATATCCCAAAATACGATACTTTGCCGGTTATACACGCTACAATTCAACTTTTTTTTTTTAACATGTTATATACACCATTAGGAAACCAAAATCTATATATAAGTACCATCCCTAACAAAACTATTATAGCTCTGTGAGTGATTCAAATATAAAAATTCAAATATAATGCTAATATATATATATATTATATTTATTTTATTTTATTTTTATTAGTTCTGTATTTGAGTTTTATCTCATTATATATGAGTTTGGAATTGAAATTTCAATTTTGATGTAAAATATATTACTCAAAATCTCTATACGAAACGAATATTCCTATAGAATTGGTTTGCACTTAGCCGACCAAGGCAAGGCGTGGCCACCCACTACTATTATTATTAGCACCACAACACAAAATAACATAACAATGAGTCACCCACTAATTAGTAAAATTACGAATAGCCCCATGAGGCTCAGTAGCCTTAGCAGCAGGAGACGGCTCGACAGCCGGAGAAGGCGGCACAGGTGTCCCGAGAAGCTCTTCCGGCAAATCACGAATTCCTTGCAAGTAAAAAGTGTAAAACAGCTTATAAGGAAAAACAAGCTGCTGTAGCTTGACTTTACCGTACACACCCTCGAAGATTCCAGAACCACCAGTGACAGCCAGGTACGTGTCCTCGTAAGTCAAGTAAGGTCCCTGGACAGATATGTGACCGTAGTCTCCGAAGTAGAAGCTGTAGATGGCTTCGAATCGATCACCCTTCTTTTCCGGCACGTGTTGGATTAGAATACAGATCCCAGCTGTGATCCCGAATCGCTTCTTTAAGTCTCCGGAGTAGACTTTGTTCGTGAAAGGTATCAGATCGCCCAGTGCCAGTGTGTCTGTTTTCTTGCTCAGTTTCAGAATCGCCGGGCTTTCTCGGTCTCGCTCGTTGATTTCGTACACGAATAGCTCCTGGACCTTACCTGTATAAATCAATGTCACGTGACTAGTGTTAGGACTCTAAAATCAATATGTTTTGTGTTCAATTAAATGAAACTTACTTGGCCTGGAAGATTCGGTTGAAGATTTGGACTTGTGGCCAAATAAGGCAGTGGTGCTGAAGCTGGATTTGGAAGTAGAAGATGATGAGGAAAGTGAGAGTGTGAGGCTGTTGGTGTTGGATATTGAAGAGGAGAAACCTAAGAGGGTAGTGTTGGGTTTGGATCTTGAGGTGTTTATGATTGAAGTGAAGGGTTTGAGAGATAGAGATCTAAGAGATGCCATTGGTGGAATTTTGGAGATGAGATGTGTAGAGTTGAGTTAGTTACTTTATAATATGATGAAGAATTATTAATGATGGGTGTGCATGATTATTTAAATGGAGAAATTGGTCATGACCACGTGGGTAATTTTTGTCTTTCGATTACTAAAATATAATGTGGAAAAATAAGAGGGAGTGGATTGGACGGAGGAGCAAGGGGTCGGCATACACGTGATCTTATTGTTATATTACATGGTTCTTGCTGGCATATGTTGGACCATGGTTGGTAGAGTGTTACACATGAGCAATATGTTACAGATGGGGTGGGTAGACAGAAATTGCTTATATTGGCTGGTTTGAATGGTCAAACATGGAAAACAAACCTATGTACGTACCTAAATAGGTTTCAGACTTTGACTAACAAGTGAAAACACATTTTGGAGATTTTAGTTCAGATGAAGACGTTCAATAGGTCGGTAGAAAAGTTGAAGAATGGTATTACAATTTAGAAGAAGTGAATTAATTGTAAATTCGAGGACGGAAGACGGATTTGCAGGTCAATTTAGGAATGTGTCGAGAAGAGAAGTGGAAGTTTCTCCTTACTATTTTCTCTTGTAAAAGTCATTTCCGTTCTTTATTTAATTATGTACGTCAACGTCCAATTTGTGATCTTAATTACAAAACATATTCCTAAAACTATTTCAATATTAGAACCTTTTCGTGAAAATTCTAAAAAATGAGTTTTTTAAAGTTCAAAATATAATTATAGGCCTGTTTTTTACTTTAATAGTTTAGTTTTCACTACATAGACCAAATTTCCAAAAATACCCTGAAAACTTTACAATTCACAGTCTATAAATTACGGTCACAGTCCGTGAATGACCTATGAAGTGAAAATCAAACTTTAGTTTTACAAATTTTTCAAAAGCGACCTATAATTATATAATAAGCTTTTTATGACCTATAAAAAAAAATTCCCCGAAAACTTTATGAGTGTTGTGAGTTTGAATTTCCACTAGCTACTTTCCTATTCAGAAGTGTTGTGTGTGTATGTGTAAAACAAGCCGGATGATTTTTGTTCGGAATTACACTAGTTTATTCCTTTACTTATAAAAAAGGTTTATACAGAAACTAATTTAATTAAATTAATATAATATAATATCATATTTTTCCTGATTTTCATATATTTTCTTTTTTTCTTTTTTTTTATCTATTCATTTTTTCATACTAAAAATTTATTCTCGATCAACCTACATCAACTTCAATTCAGCAAGTGTCCATACTTCAATTCATTGATAGTCTCCATCTTTTTTTTTCACAATATATTATCACTGCTTCCAAATAGCTGCTTGATCGGATCTTCCAAATTAGAAAATGTTTGATTATTAAATTATGGTAAAGTGATAAATTCGAAATTAAAAATTTATAATATTATTCACTGAAAGTTGAAAAACGATGAATTTAGAAAATTAAAAATAATATCATTTATTATTCAACTAAGTTGAGTATTTAAGATCTTAATCTGAAAATTCTTTTAAATTTTTTTTTTGGTAAAAATAAATAATTACAAATTTCAACCATTATTGATTTATCAAGCAAACTATTAGAGATGGATGAGTGACGGTAGAATAAGATTAAAATCCAAAAATCTATTTGGAACTCAAGATAAAAAAAACGAAATAAGTGAACAACAAACGAATAGAACTTTGATTATAATAAGAACTTGTCTGAGTAATGACTAGCAAAACCAATATCTTAATGTCACGGATCCTTTTCATCTGTGGCAAGCAGAGACGGAGGTAGGGGGAGCTATGGCCCCCCCAAAGATTTACAAAAAATTTTAATATATTCATATGAATGTATAATCACAATAATTGCATTGGCTACTGTGGTTAGAATATACCTCTACTTGATTGAAGTTCCGGGTTCGACTCCCTAACAATCTGGAGCACCATCTGAGTCATCTTCAAATCCTCCATCAAACAATATTATTGATATTCTGACTCCTGAAAATAGATCAAGTATACCAACATATCCCAGTGAGGATCAAGAATTCATTAATCGATCTACAAATTCTCAAACAATTGATGTTGGTGATATAGATTTCAATTCTTTAAAGCGTGACCCAGGAGTGCGTCCACAAATAAAAGATTATCCTGTTAATTTACGTGATGAAGTTCGTCGAGCTTATATAAAGTTAGGCCCATATCAACCGAAGCTTCAAAATTATCCAAAAATAGGACCAAGTTCTCATCAACGTAGCTTTCAATATTCTTGGTTTCAATTATACCCCACATGGTTGGAATATTCTAAAAAAAGTGATGCTACTTATTGTTTGCCATGTTTTCCTTTTTCTAGTGGACATGCTTTCACTATTAATGGATTCAAAAATTGGAAAAAAGTTAGGGATGGAAAAAATTATGCTTTCTTAACTCATGTAGGAAAAGATCATAATCGCTTCACCGCTCACAAGATTGCTGAAAATGCTTATAGAGATTTGATAAATCAACCTCAACATATAGAAAGAGTTCTTGGAAAATACACATCTCAAGAAATTATAGAAAATAGACTTAGGGTGAGAACTTCAGTTGATGTTGTTCGATGGCTTGCACTTCAAGGATGTGCTTTTAGAGGTAATGATGAGAGTATGACTTCAACTAATCGAGGAAACTTTCTTGAACTATTACAAATGTTAGCTTCATACAATCAGAATGTTAAAGAAGTCGTGTTGGATAAAGCGCCGAAAAATGTCATTTATACCTCGCCTGATATTCAAAAGGAGATTTTACAAGTTATTGTTGCTCGAGTGAAAAATGTGATCCGTAAGGAAATTGGAGATGCAAAATTTTGTATAATTGTCGATGAAGCTCGTGATGAATCAAAAAAGGAACAAATGTCCATTGTCTTGAGATTTGTTGATAATAAAGGTATTCTCCGAGAGCGTTTTTTCGGGCTGGTTCATGTCTTAGATACTACAGCAATGACTTTGAAAATAGTCATATATTCTGTATTATCTTCTTATAATTTTGGACATACAAAATATCTGTGGACAAGGCTATGATGGAGCAAGTAATATGCGTGGTCAATGGAATGGGCTACAAGCTTTGATTTTAAAGGATTCTTCATATGCTTACTATATTCATTGTTTTGCTCATCAGTTGCAATTAGCTTTAGTAGCAGCCGCCAAAGAGGTAATTTTGATTCACAATTTTTTCACTAGCTTAATTACAATTTCAAATATTATTGGTGCCTCTAGTAAGCGTAATGAGGAATTTAAACAAGCTCAAATGGAAGATCTAGCTTTTTTAATTAAAAATCATGAAATTTAAAGTGGAAGAGGTCTTAATCAACTTGGCACATTGCAAAAAGCTGGTGATACTCGATGGAGTTCTCATTATAAGGCTATTTCAAGCCTGATAAAATATTTCAGTGCAACATGTACCGTTTTGATTAGTATGATTGATGACGGAGCAACCAGTTCTCAACGAGCAGAAGCTGATGCAATTTATGAAGTATTGACTACTTTCAAATTTGTCTTTATTTTACATTAGATGGAAAACATTCTAAAGATCAGTAATTCATTATGTCAAGCTTTACAAAGAAAGTCTCAAGATATCATAAACGCGATGCAACTAGTTTCATCTAGTATGAAACTTTTACAAAATTTAAGGGATGTTGGATGGAATAAGTTACTCTACAATGTTTCTTCTTTCTGTAAAGCTCACAATATAGATATTCTGGATATGAATGCTCCTTATATTTCAAGACGAGGTCGACGTCGAGGTCGTCATTCACAAGAAAATTATACAATTGGACAATTTTATAAGGTCGATATTTTTTATTCTACAATTGATTATCAACTACAAGAGTTAAATGACCGATTTAGCGACTAGGTAATTGAACTACTCAATCTTAGTACAGCTTTGGAACCTTGTAATGGTTGTGAATTGTTCAGAATTGATGATATCTACAATTTAGTAGTCAAATTTTATCCAGATGATTTCATTGATTATGAGAAGTTGCAATTAAAGATGCAACTTAGTCATTATTTGCTCAACATAGTTCAAGCTGATGCATTCAGACAATTATCAACTATTTCAAAACTGTGTGAATGGTTAGTAAAGACAGGAAAATCATATGTTTACCCAATTGTTTACAGAATTATTGTGCTTGTGCTTACTCTTCCTGTGTCAACTGCTACGGCCGAAAGATCCTTTTCAGCTATGCGAATTGTTAAGACACGACTTCGTAATAAGATGGAGGATGACTTCTTAACAAATTCTTTGATATTATATATCGAGAGGGAAATCGTTGAGAATTTTAGTGTAGACTCAATTATAGATGATTTTCGAGATCTGAAAGAGAGACGTATTCCGTTTTAATTTATACAGTTATTATTGACCTTATTAATAGTATATTAAATTTATGTAATATTTTTTATTTGTAATGATAATTTTATTTTTTAATGGCATGTTTAACTCGGCCCCCCTAATAGTAAATTGCTGGCCCCGTCCCTGGTGGCAAGCACTAAACTTCATATGTAATCGTCAATCCAAAATCATCCTTTTTTATACTTAAGATGAATGGAACAAATTGTGATTTCAAGATTTTAAAAAGCGTGAATGAATATAACTCCGCAATATATTGTGAATAAATTTGAAAATTTGTGGAGAAACAATAAATGGTAAAGAAATGTTGGAAAAAAATATTTACCACTTTCCATCCTTCTGAAACAATTTTACAACAGAAATACCATGAGTTGTTATTGAGAAATAGTGAAAAGCATCGTATTGGTACTCAAGTCTTTCCATAAGTGAATGTCAATTATAATAAACATTAAGGTCATGGACGTGGTCGTGGTTACTCTTGTTTTAATCATGGTTGTGATTCTAGATGTAAAAATGATTACGGAAATGGGCGTGGAAACAATCGTGAAAATGGTCGAAGATATGGAAGTGATCATGGATGAGTTCGTAATTCCAAGAGAAATTATGAACACCTTTACAATAATCCATTGTTCTCCATAAATGGAATGTTAACTATGCAAGTTCCAGTAAAGGGAAGTTCAGAAACAATTAAAGTTCAAATAGTCCCTATTATAGATGTGATTCCCTACTTGTTGTTCAAGGACTAGTTACACTCACAAGCACATAGTTGAAGCTTATCAAAAGTTAAGCATAAACAAGAAAAAGAAAAGAATAACTTGTTGGCATTTGTGATATGGTTCTCTTGGCATATCAAATTAGGAAACTGTTGATTTCTTCAAAGATCTTGATGGAAGGACTGATCACCTAACTGGTGACGAAAATGTTATTTCGTAAAGTGGATTCTAATTTACAAAAAATCTTAAAGACTGTTTTGGAAGCATCATAACTTATTAAGGATGATATTTTCAAAGTGAATTCTAATTGGGAAAAGGATTCTTGAGAATCTTAAATAGGAAAAGATTTTTTTAATGGTTTAGGATTACTTGGTGACTAAGTAATCTAATGCTTTAAATATATTGCTTATATCTATTAGTAGATATTCTGAGAAAATAATGTAGATCCGGTTGGTTAGATTTGGATGGTGCCCAATAGGGGTATGGGAACCATAGAAATATAGAAGATCGAGTTCTGTTATCCTGTGAGAATCATATTATGAGAGCTTGTGCGTGAGACTGTAACTAATGTAATAGGATTAGAGAGTGAGAGATTGTATTCTGGTTTTAACATTTGTTTTATTATTACATAGTGAATTAGTCTCTCATCATCCTAACGACCGTGGTTTTTTCCCGTTTTGGGTTTCCACGTAAAATCTTGTGTCTTATTTTCTATCTCTATTTTCTTGCCTTGTTTTTTTGTATACTTTATGGTTACCAATACTCGTCTCTACTCTAATAGATCACGGTTTTCTTCAAATAAAGTTGCATTATGATTTTAACCAATGTTTTTTTTTTCTGCTCTAATAACTCATAAACTCATGGTATTAGAGCATGTTTTCAACCACCATAGTTGTCATGATAAATGATGAAATCATTTTAGCATGTCCACAATTGCATAGACATCTGGTTAGCATGATTATGGGTATGGTGGAAAGTATGTCGATGGTTAAGGAGTTTCCTGAAAGTTGATGAAAAAAGTTGCATTATGATTTATTCAACAAATGTTTCAATATGTGCTGAGAAAAAGAAAACCTTAGATAGATGGTTCCTGAGCAGATAATCTTAGGTTGGATCGTACCTAAGTAGGTATACCTTCCCAGTATGATGACTTCATTTTGAGTTATGATTCGTCAGATAGGGACAAATGGAATTGTCGTCAAGGGGTAGTTTGTTAGGATTCTGATGAGAATTTGAATATACTTTAGTATCCAAAATTAGTTTGATAATTTGTAAAAAAAAAAAAATAGAAAACCATTTCAGAAGCATCATAATTGATTAAGAATGGTATTTCCTATAGTAAAATCTAATTAGGAAAAGGATCCTTGAGAATCCTAAATAGGAAAAGGTTTTCTTAATGGTTTAGGATTACTTTGAGACTAAGTAACATGATGCTATAAATATTGTGCTTGTATATATTATTAAATATCCTAAAAGAATAATGTAGATTTAATTGGTTAGGTTGGAGAAATGGCCAATAGGGGCTTGGGAACCAGGTAGACCATGGAGATTAGGGGTCTGCACGGTGCGGGAAATACTGAAATATTGAACCTAATACCAAAATTTCGGTAAGGCCTGAATCAAATTTTTGTAATACGGGTCAGTATTAAATACAATAAGGTTCGGAATTTCATTATTCGATACAGTACAGAACGGTATTCTGTGTCATCTTGAAATACCAAATTTAACCTATTATGTATAATATAATTAAATTTTTTAAATTTTTTAAACACATCAACGACAAATAATATTCTACATATAAATACAATCAACAATAAATAAAAATTGTTAACTGATTCAAATATAAAACTAACCAGTAAGTTCAAATAGTAAGTTAGAAAAATAAAATTATTTTTTAATTTTTAATTTTTCTACTAATTTGGTACATGATATTATCCTATACCGAACCGAAATATTACAGTATGTCCGGGACAAATTTTTTATTTTTGGTACGTTATTTAGTACTCGATATTTCTGTCTCAAATACCGAATGTCCCGAAAATACAATATGTATAGTATGCAACATCCCGAATGCACACCCCTAATAAAGATCTTAGGTTCTATCATTGAGGCATATGGGAGTCATATTAAGAGAGTTTGTATGTGAGACAGTAACCAATATAACTGGATTGGGGAATGAGAGAGTGGTATTCTTATTGTAGTTGTTGCTTTATTGTTTATAGTGAATTAGTCTATCATCATCTTGACGACAGTAATTTTTTCCGTTTCGCTTTTCCATGTAAAACCTTGTGTCTTATTTTCTATCTCCATTTTCTTGTTTGTTTATTTTACTTTATGGTTATCAATACTCGTCTCTGCTGCAATGGATCACTATTTTCTTCAACAAGTGGTATTAGAGCTAGTCGAGTTTTCTTAACAATTTTCATGAAGGGAAAACCACCAATGATAATTTTAACCGGTCAAGAATCTTGAATTACAAAAGCCATATCAAAAAGAAATGACATCCACAAAACATGCATTTTGACTTGGCACATCACTTCTAAATTTAGCAATTAGTTCACATCTATTCTTCATAACCTATACTCTAATTGGTGTAAAGATTTTAATAAATTGTATAATTTAAACACTATTGAAAATTTTGAGCAAATGACATCAAGTAAGTAATTAAAAAGTATGAAGTATATTGGAACAAGCATGTAAATGAGTTGTATAAAATCAAGCATTTTTTATCTCCACCTTATCTTCTACAAAAAGTTCTGCAAGTATGACAGTGACTGAAAGTAAGCATGGCCAAATTCAGGATTCTTGATTTTGTTAAGGACAAAAATCCTATCCATGTCCTAGAATAAATTTTACAGATAGGATAAAATCTTGTCCTAAGAAATTGACAATATGGATTTGCCCTTGTCCATGTCCCTATTTTATCCTCTAACTTTTTTTTTTTGGATTTCTTTCAGGATTTTTTAAGGATTTTCATATTATTCATAGTTGTATCCTAATATTATCCTTAATTACGATCTAAGTTTATCCTTATTAATAAATTAATAAATAATGTTTTAATTTTTAACTTTTATTTTTACTAAGTGATAATTTTCATTTTAAGGCCAATCCAAAATCAAAATCGTTGTTTTAGCCCAACATCAGAAATCTTTCAAAAGTAAACAATTATAAATATTTTTTGCAACAAATAAACCAAGTTTTCTATTTTACCCTTGATATTAAAAATAAAATAAAAATAAAAATTAAAAAATAGAAAAAATAAAAACAAATCAGAATTTCCAATCTACCCATATATTAACCGTTTGAATCCAAAACCATATCTCCTCCCTCATCACATTCAATGTTCACTGCTTCAACATCCGGTCTCTCCTCCTCTCCACTCTCTACTTCTCCGGAAGAGATTTCATCTTCAAATTTCACTCCGTACAACGCCCCAATTCCTCAAATTTCCTCTCCAATTCTACCAGAAGATAAATTTACTATTGTTCCTCACACATACAGCTGGTAAATGGGCCCAAGGCCCGCGAGTTGGCCCGTTTAACCCGCAAATTAGACAGGTTAGGATCAATTGAAATTTGGTCCGCCATATAAGTTGATCCGTTTAGTCCGGTCCGTTTAGCCCTCGGATTTAGACGGATCGGGCCGGATTAACCGCGGGCTAACCCGCAACCGTGTAGATTTAAAAAAAAATATCATTTATAATATTATTCTTTTGTCAAAAAATGTCCAAACTTTGATTTGCACTAAATATTGGCGGTTGGGATTTGAATATGATGGTATGGTTCTAATATTTACATATATTTTTTTTTATCTCATATTCTCTAGTTTATTAAACTTTTAGATATTTATACTCATCTTATTATCATTTATTTATTTTTAGATAATGATGATGAGATCAACAATGATGCAACATTATCGAGGGAAGACTCCAATATAATAGAAAAAGATTGATTTTATTTTTTATTTTTTTTACTTCAAGAATTTAAGTTATTACTTTTGTTTTTGGCTACCTCCGTCCCCAATTACTTGCAACATTAGGGTTTTCCACACTATTCATCAACCAATCTTATTTCGCATGTTGTGATTTATGTATTAAAAAAATATAGTCAAGTAAGATCTTGTTTTATTCGTTTTAATTTCTATTTTTTAAATATAAAATTACCATAATTTTTAATCGTACATAATTAAATATATTTACCGTTGAAATTATGTATTGGCAAATGTGCAAAAAGCAAATGTTGCAACATTTTGGGACAAAGGGAGTATTTAATTTTGGTTTTGGATTGTAAGAATGTTCCAATTAAAAACGTTGTTTGGTGATGCTCTGTTTTTTTTTTAATATCATTGTCTTATTTCATTTTCTTAAAAAAAATTATTCTTATTATATTAGAAAAATTATATACATAAAAATTTTTGAAATTTTTTTATTTGATAACGGATTAACGGGTTAGCCCGTTTAACCCGTAATCCGTGCGGGCCGGATTATGATTGGTATAAAATCAGCCCGCATAGTAAAAAAATCCATGTGAGTTGATCCGTTTAATCCGTAATCCGTCACAGGTTGGGCCGGTACGGGCCAATCCGGTCCGTTTACCTGCTCTACTCACTTTTTAATCCCCAATGTTGCAAGTAATTGGGGACGGATTGGTTGATGAATAGGAAAAAATAATCCCCAATTGTATTGGAACCCTAACTTTTACAATCCTAATTCATCACGTTTTTAGAGCACCAAATTCAACCTTGTTTGTCCCTTAACGATTCATAAGCATGTCTGCACGTGTCTCTCCAATATATTTTTGAAAATTCATCTTCCATCACAACTCAAAGGTATGTTTTTAAAGTTTTTTCATTCTTGAGCATGGTAGTGTTAATGTTATGGTGTAGGGGTGTAGGGGACTTGAATATATGATTTTAGAGTTCATGGTAACGTCAATATGGATATTGGATAGTGTTTGGAGTCAATTTTATGGTATAGTACTGCAATTTTACAAGTTAGGGTTGAAATTTCCGATTTTACGTTTTCCAGCGATTTCACAGGTTCCATACCTAGAAACTGTCCAAAATTATACCATTTTCCGGTGTCCATGCATGGAAACAGACCTGAATTTTTCGTTAGTGATTTCCTGGTATCGACACTGGGAAATAAGCCAAATGAGCTTCTATTTCCAGGTGTCCATACCAGGAAACTGCTTTGATGCATTATTTTTTTTTCTGCGTTTAAATCATTTGTGTTTTGTTTTTTCATAAATGGGTTTGAAAAAGACACTCGTGTACTTCAAGTTCGTTGTGGAGAGTGTAAAGATTTAAGGTATACCATTCGCACGTGCCCAAACAAACATATCGAAGTTCTGGATCTAGAGGAATCACCACAGAATGAAGATTTGACACAAGCAGTGAATCCCCAGTTTAAAGCTCCTCCCGGGATATATCATTCTATCCTGAAGATGTGGTGGGTAGACAGAAGTTGCTTATATTGGCTGGTTTGAATGGTCAAACGTGAGAAAACAAACCTATGTAAGTACATATTTAGGTTTCAGACTTTGACTAATAAGTGAAAACACATTTTGGAGATTTTAGTTCAGATGAAGACATTATAGGTCGGTAGAAAAGTTGAAGAATGGTATTACAATTCAGAAGCAGTGAATTAATTGTAAATTTCATGAGGGACGACGGATTTGCTGGTCAATTTAGGAATGTGTTGAGAAGAGAAGTGGAAGTTTCTCCTTTCTATTTTCTCTTGTAAAAGTCATTGCCGTTCTTATTTTAATTATGTACGTCGTCCAATTTGTGATCTTAATTACAACCTAAAACTATTTCAATTTTAGAACTTTACGAGTTGTTGTGAGTTTGAATTCCCACCAGCTATGTGTTGTGTGCAGGGACGTAGCTAGGAAATTTTGCTAGGGTATGCTAGAAATTTTTCAAAAATTTTGACAGAGTTTCCTTTATTTATATAACATCCCACTAATTCAATTCACACCTGTATCAATAATAATTCAAGAGACCATTTCAAAAAAATATATATATTCACATATAACATAACATTTTCAACATCACAAGCATATCAATATAAAATAGGTAATTCAATATATTCAATAGAAACATACTTGGTACATTTAGTACAGTACTAAGTAAGTTGAATTCTTCGATTTTTCAAAATATCAAACTTATCGATGATGACTTCCGAATCAATAGCTTCTGCAATATCTCTTTCAATGTAAGTAATCGTTGAGTTTGTCAGAAATTCACTTTCAATCTTATTCCGAAATGACGTTTTGATAAGTTTCATAGCTGAAAATGCTCGTTCCGTTGTTGCAGTAGAAACGGGAAGAGTCAAAACTAAACGAATCAATCTGTAACAAATTGAATAAACATGTTAAATAAGTTTTAAAATATAAGGAACAAAGAAAATAAATATTTACCTGTCGACTAAAAAATAGTGAATTGACTTTTTTGTTTGAACAAGTACTTGCAGCAATTTTGAAAGAGACGAAATGTTATGAAACCTTAGTTGATGAACTACATCAAACTTGAAATGCTCCAATTGCCTTCTCAATTCTTCTAACTCATCAACCATAAAGTCTTCAGGATAGAACTCCTTGGCAAGAATGTAAATATCATCCACTTTAAATGATTTAAATCCATCACAAGGATTTAAAGTCTCACTCAATGAAAGCAGATTCATTGCTTCATTTGAAAACCTAGTCTCCAACTCCACTGTTTGAAAGTCTATTACAGTGTTAAATATATTATAATGATAATGATACTCCACTGTAATATTGTTCTTCTATTGACAAGAACGCCTTGTACCTTCCATATAACGCCCATTCTTATTAGGCACATCAATATTATGCTTCTGACAAAAAGACTCAACACTTGCCAAAAAGTCATCCCAATCATCTCTTAACTCCTGCAACAATTGCTTAGTACTTGATACTAAAGCCAATGCATTTATAATATCTTGAGATTTCACTTGTAATGCTTGACATAACATGTCTGAAATTCCTAAAACTCTATAAAGCAGTAGTAAGATGAAAACAAAATCAAATGTCTTCATCTCTTTATATGCACCTTTTGCCTCACCTCGAGTGTTGCAATTCAATCCATTTTCAATAAGTTCTTCAAGAAGGTTACAAGTTGAATCAAACATATCAATCACACTCTTAATGATTTAAAATGTGAACTCCAACGAGTAGGTTCAGGACGTTGCAAAGTCCGAACTTGATTAGCTCCTACACCAGTTCTAAGCTCCCCTTTAGCAATCATTTCCATTGTTTCATCCTTCTGAATTGTTTTCAATCTAGAGCAACGCTTAGGAGAAGCTGGGACAAAGTTTATAATGGAGCTTAAATGAGAAAAGAATAACCACACATCATGTACCTCTTTGGATGCTACAACTAGAGCAAGTTGAAGTCGATGAGCAAAACAATGAATGTAATATGCATAAGGACAATCTTTAAGAAATAGTGCTTGCAATCCTTTCCATTCACCTCTCATGTTACTAGCTCTATCATAACCTTGACCTCGTAAAATTTCAACCAAGATATTGTATCGACTCAGAATTGTACATATCTCCCTTTTCAAGGTAGAAGCATTCGTGTCATCAACAGAAATAACTTCAAAAAATCTTTCTCGAATGAAACCATCTCGATCAACATATCTCAAAATTATAGTCATTTGTTCTTTGCTAGATTCATCGGTTGCTTCATCAACAAGAATGCAAAATTTAGCATTACCAATTTCTTCACGAATCTTTTCACAGACTGTATCAGCTATGATCTTTAACAACTCTTGTTGAATAGTGGGAGATGCATATTTGGCATTTTGAGAAGCATTATCTAAGACAATCTCACCAATGTCCTTGTTCATTCTTGCTTGCAACTTTATCATCTCAATGAAATTTCCACGATTAGTAGAGCTTGAAGATTCATCATTACCCCTAAAAGCACATCCTTGCATAGCCAACCATTTCATAGTCTCTATGGAAGTCTTGAGTAACAATCGATTTTGCTTCACCATTTGAGAGGTTTGTTCGATTATCCTTCTATCGATGTGTTGCGATGGATTTTTGAGTTGCTCCCACTTTTGCATGGCTATTTGATGAAGTGAGTTTTGATCTCCATTTTCATGTTTTACAAACACACAATTCTCACCATTCACCCTTTTCCAATTTCTAAACCCGTCCACGATAAATGTGTGATAACTACAAGTTGGATTGTCAAAAAGATAGCATGGAAAGCAAAATGCACTATCATCTTTTTCCGAGTACTCAATCCACGGAAATTTTATGAACCATGATTGTTGAAACCTACGACCTTGAGCCCCAAAAAGAGTGAGTGGAAACTCCTTATTAGGTTGACATGGCCCCATCTCAATGTAAGCTCGACGAACCTCATCTTGCTTGTCAACCGGATATTGCCATATTGGAATATGCTCCTTTGGATCCCTCGGATAATAAGAAGTGTTTAATTGGTGTGGCATTGAAGTATCTTCATTATCAACTCTAGATCTTTTAGTTGTAGGTGAAGATACCAAATTTGGAGTTGGAAGCTCACTTGAGGCATTATAATTTGTTGATGATGATCCTTCACTCTTTCTATTAAAATAGTGAAATATATTCTTTTTTTGCATTTTCAACCTATAATATAATAATGCATACAATGAAATTAATACCATATAATTAGTATAAAAAAAAAGTTTATGACAATTAGAATTTCATACAACAAAAATATAAAATTATACCTATACTACTACTAACAAGGCAAAATACTCATCAATAATTAAAATACATAATGTGCATGTAATCATTAACTTAAAAAATCAAATTTAATAGAATAAGATAAATCATGGTAATTAACTACGTACTAATAAAACTAACCTAAATCAATCTATATATTTTCAAATAGAAATTAGAGAAATAGAACATCTATTTCTCTAGCCCACTATAAGTTAAATATTAAACTAAATCCATTCTTACTAATAATCAACCATCTTAAATTAATAAGATGACTAATTTTAATATAGTAAGATAAATCAATAGCTAATTAAATCACAAACTAATAAAACTAACCTAAATCAATTTATATATTCTTTAACAAAAACTAAATAAATAAAATAAATATTTCTCTAACTAACCATAAATTGAATATTAAACTAAATATATATTAATACATTAATCAAGAATTTTAAATCAATAAGATAACTAATTTAATATAAAAGAAATAAATCAATAATTAATTAACTCAAAATTAAAACACTAACCTAAATCAATTTATATATTTTTAAATAAAAATTAAATAAATATAACACTTATTTCTCTACATCTATATAAATCATTATAAGTTAAATGTTAAACTAAATTCACTAATCAACAACCTAAAATTAATAATCTTACACTAGTTAACAATTGATAAATTATGAAATAAATTAAAACTAATATTTAATAAAATATCAAACAATAATATACAAGTTTAAATCACAAAAATATAGTACTTACCAAATACAAGAAGCATAAAATTTGAATAAGTAGATTGTGTCTGGCGTGGGGATGGGGACCAAAGGGAAGAAGACGAACAAGTTGAAAAAAAAAAGACAAAAAGAGAAGAGCAGAGGTGATCAGTTGAGTGAATAGGTAATTAAGTGAATAGGTAGGTGGTGGTAGGTAAAATTTACTGAGGGATTTTTTATAAATTTTATTTGAGTTTTTATGTAATTATATGCAATATAAGGACTTTTTTGCAATTTGCTAGGGTGGGCTTAAGCCCACCCTAGCCCACTAGGGCGCTACGTCCCTGGTTGTGTGTCCGTTTAAAACCTGCCAGGATGATTTTTTTATTCAGAATTACACTGGTTTATTACCTTACTTATTAAAAGGTTTGTATATATCGGTGTTTAGTGTTGAGAAAACACGGCTAGCTCTAATACCATTTGTTGAGAAAAAGGGTGATCCAATGCAGCGGAGACGAGTATTGATAACCATAAAGTAAAACAACATACACAAGGCAAAAAATAGAGATAAAAAAATAAAACACAAGGTTTTTACGTGGAAATCCAAATTGGAAAAAAATCACGGTCTTCAGGACGACGAGAGACTAATTCACTATGTAAAAATAAAGCAACGGTTACAACCTGAATATTACTTTCTCACTCCCCAACCCAATTACATTGGTCACAGTCTCACATACAAGCTCTCCTCATATGGCTCTCACAAGATAACAAGACTCGATCCTAGAACTCAAGATCTCCACGGTCTCCATGGTTCCCAGGCCCCCATGGGGCACCTCCCAAACCTAACCAACTAGATCTACATTATTCTCTCAGGATATCTAATAATATATACAAGCACCATATTTCTAGCATTAGATTACTTAGTCACAAAGTAAATCCTAAACCGCTAAGAAAACCTTTTCCTATTTAGGATTCTCAAATATCTTTTTTTCCTAATTAGAATCCACTTTAGGAAATACTGTTCCTAATCAAATATGACACTTCCAAAACAGTCTTCGAGTCTTTTCCTAGTTACAAACCAATTATGGATACCAGAATATACCCAAATTATCGTCACAATCCTAACAAACCACCCCTTGACGAGAATTCCCTTTGTCCCTTTTCGACGACCACAACTCAAAACAGATTCATCATTACCCATCATGAAGGTATATCCACTCAGGTGCAATCCATCCCGAGATAAACCACTTAAGAACCATCAACCTAAGATTTTATTTTCTCAGCACATGTCGAAAACACTTGCTAAATAAACCATGGTGCAGCTTCCTATATCAGCTTCTAGGAAACTCCTTAGCCATTGATATAATTTCCACCACACCCACATCCATGCTGATCAGATGCTCGTGCAATTGTGGACACACTAGAATTATTCCATCCGTTATCATGACAACCTTGGTAGTACAAAACATGTCATAAGGACACCTATCCCAGCGTACATTCGGAGCCTTTACCCAACCGCTCCTCCAGTCCTTCCTTATTCGAGTTCACCAGCCAATTGATCAAAATTCTCAGCCCATAAAGATTCCAAAACACCGCTAGTCAAACCCTCGATTTTTTTGACTATTTGACCAAACTTGAATCTTTGACCACATCTTTTGATCTTTACTTGCGTTAACAGAGAAACACAAAAATCTCAGAGTTACCTTACCACCACAATCATACATGTCGTAGATCACCATCGCCATCCCTCGAGAACTACCGCTGAAGCTTTTTAATCTCTATAACCAACGCAGACCAGATTTTGACAGCACTTGCAGATTTTTTTTTTTCAACTTTGACCTTTTCTTTTCTCATGCTACCAGCTCAAAACTCGATCATAGAAACCTAATCAAAATTTAAGAACTTTTAGAGACTCCAGGAGATTTACCCTTCCTTTAAAACCTTTCACTTTCATCTTACCTAAACCCATGTTTACTTTGACCAAACCAAAACTCACAAATCACACCAACGCTAGCTCACAAACCAATGGCTCTGATACCAATTGTTGGGAAAATACGGTTAGCTCTGATACCACTTGTTGAATAAATCGGTAACCTAATACAGCGAAGACAAGTATTGGTAACCATAAAGTAAAACAACATACACAAGGCAAGAAATAGAGATAGAAAAGAAGACATAAGGTTTTTACGTGGAAACAAAAACCACGGTCGTCAGGAGGACGAGACTAATTCACTATGTAACAATAAAGCAACAGTTACAACCAGAATATCACTCTCTCACTCCCCAACCCAATTACATTAGTCACAGTCTCACATACAAGCTCTCCTCATATAGCTCTCACAGGATAATAAGAATCGGTTCTAGAACTCTAGATCTCCATGGTCTCCATGGTTCCCAGACCCCATGGGGCACCTCCCAAACTTAACTAACTAGATTTACATTCTTCTCTCAGGATATCTAATAATAGATACAAGCATCATATTTATAGCATTATATTAGTTAGTCACAAAGTAATCTGAAACTATTAAGAAAACCTTTTCCTATTTATGATTCTCAAATATCTCTTTTTTTTTTTAATTAGAATCCACTTTAGGAAATACCGTTTCTAATCAAATATGACACTTCTAAAATAATTTTCGAGTCTTTTCCAAGTTACAAACCAATTATTGATACCGGAATATACCCAAGTTCTCATCACAATCCTAACATATAGGGGGTGAGAATCGAAATCGATTCGGTGAATAGGTTCAGGCGTCTATGTGGATTAGACAGGTTTTAGCAGATTTAATATTCCATCAATATTTAATTTAATAAATTATTAACAAATATAATAATATTTTAAAAAAATATTTTTAAAATATTTTATTATAAAATAAAAATATTAAATAGTAATATTATTAAATTAATATAACATACTATCATTAAGAATATTAATGTAATTAAGAATTATCTAAATAAATACCGTATACGTTTAGATTTCTTGTTATTATAAAATAATCACTTATAAATTGATAAAATGTTCATTTTATCATTCACCTTCATGATGAGAGTTGATATATAAATTAAAAATGGAAAAGGTATATAATTGTCATCATCACTTTAAATGTGATTATTTAACAATTAGAAACAACCTAAAATATAGACATATATTTAGAAAAGTTAATTTAAAATTTTGTACTATAAAAAAAATTGATATGGAAAGGTTACTTAAAAATTAAAATATATATATTTCAGGTTTGAAATTTATTTTATAGGAGACTTTTGACTGAATAAAACGACGAATGAATATTTTAAATTGTTGTGGAAAGACGAATGAATGTTTGAATTTGCTGTGGAAATGTGGTATTTAATTATTAAAAAAATAGGCATAAGGGCTTGAGAAGCCCCCAAACTTGTCCTTAACTTTTAATGCAGCCCCTCAACTATGCGTTGGGTCAAATAAGCCCCTCAAGTATGATTTAAAGGGTCAAACAAGATCCTGAAGCGGATGTGGAGGCTAAGATGACAAATTTTATTTTCAGAGCGCGTTTGACCTATTTATGTGCACACTTAGACGTTAAACGTTTGTTCTCCATTTGTTCCCCGTTTGTTAAAAATGATTTGGGGATTAGGTTTTCATATGCCTTCCTCTACCTCTTCCTCTATTGAAGATTTGATTCTGTTGTTGCTGTTGTTAGAAGTTCATAGAGCTTACTGTATTAGATGATGATGGAGGAATGACACTAGAGTCATTTTTGGATTTTGCTGCTTTGGGAGGTTTTGGGATCAAAGGTCTAGATGTGCCACCCTTTTTCTGTCTGAGCTACAGATCTTATAGAAGGTTGAGGCTGTGTTTTGTGCCTATCTCCTACAACTTTGTTAGTATACATTTTGAGGCTGTGTTTAAGCAGACTTGACCCTTTTCGCTGTGTCTGTTGGAGATGTAGATGTGGTTGATCTCTTTTGTTATTATCTCTACGTAAATCCTTGTCATTGTTGAAATCTGTTGCCTCACCCCCTACAATGTTGAAATCTCTTTTGCAACAAACTGGTAACCTCGCCATTGGAACCCTAACAAAAGCGATGAACAAACCCAGACTACAGCGGCTATTATGTTGGATCTGCTGTCGACGTTTGTGAAGTCGAAGCAGACAAAATCTAGTCAAATCCCCATTGAAACTCAGTCGATTATTTGCCAGAGAAGGTGTGAGACACTTAGTCGATGAATCTCGCCTGAATAAAAGTTAAGGGTGCATTTGAACTTTTGAAATTCTAATTAACGGTAACCTAACGTCATTTGTAAATTTTCTGATATGGCATCTACGTGGCAATCCAATATGTTTAATATATTTGACTCAGAGTCTATTGGATCGAGATTGTACCACACGCACTTGGAGCTAACTGGGGAAGTGGTTTCAGGGGCTTGTTTGACCCTTTAAATCATAGTTGAGGGCTTATTTGACCTAACGCATAGTTGAAGGACTACATTGAAAGTTAATGCCAAGTTTGGGGGCTTCTTTGGCCCTTATGCCTAAAAAATATATATCAAACCGATTTTTTTCTATTTATTATTAAATCCGTCTAGATCCCGCCTAGGTCCCGTCTGAATCGCCTAAAGCGCTTAGGCCCCGTTTAATCCACCTAGGCGTAATCCTACTTTTTCTCCTCCGATTCTCAATAAACCTAGGCGTTTGGATTCTTGGACGTCTAGACGGCCGCCTAGTTCCGCTTGGGCCTCGCTTTCCTAATCACCGTATATAAACAAATTTAGAATATATATATATATATATATATATATATTCTTATTTTCATCTCTTTTCTTATTTTTCTATGTCTATTCATTTTCGTTCATACTAATTCTAAGTTTATTCTCAACAATGGATTCCAATTCAGCATGTGTTCATATTTCAATTCATTCCATTTATTTATTAGATATTATCCTTTTTTATATATAGTATATTATTAGTACGAATATACTCCATAAGCCATTTAGTCAAATCTTCTGGAAAAAAAAAAAAAGCATCTGAAAATATTATGTTATGATAAATGACAAATTTAAAAATTAGGTCTTCCCCAACCGAAGCATAAGACACTATTCTCACACATTTCAAAGTCAATTTACACATATTCCAATGTTGTCTCTAGTTTTAAGTTACATTAACATGCGAGAAGTATGGACTATACAACGCTAAAATATAATCTTTTTAATTTTATATCTTATTTTATGTATATTTTCTAACATATAATAATATTATTATATATTTGTAATCTACTTTTTAAATTTAATGATTTTGTTTATTAAATTTATATATTATATTTTTAAAAATCAACATTGGTATGTAATTTATTTATAAATATATAAATTGTCCTAATTTAGTAATTTCAATTTAAAAATATTAAAATAAATTTAAATTATTCCATTAAATATAAAAATTAATATAATTATTTAAAATTTAAATTTTAACTAATATGGTAAGGATTAAAATTTAAGATTCACATAAATAAAAATTTAAAACTAAAAATATTATCATACCATTCGAAAAAACTTATACATGAAAGTTTTTCAAACATAGAAATAAAGTAAACACATCATCAAACTAGGAAATAAAAGTTGTAAAACAACAATCAAGTAAATTATTCAAAATCCTGAAAAATTATCTCCATTCTTTGCAAAAAAGTCAAAATCCTGAGTAAAACGTAATTCTCCACCGTCACCTTGAATCCTTTTACTATAATTTCATATTGTTTTCTTTGAATATACTCATGTAAAACCGGGTGTGTAATGGCTTCTTCATCTCTAGCTAATTTTTTGTTTTCTTCACTTTCACTTTTATTTTGTTTACGTTCTCTTGAAGTTCTTTTCGGAGTTCTATGTTTTCTCAGAGAAAATTTCTATTTTCTTCAATACGAGAACCATTTTCTTGAACTGTACCCATGATTTGTTTATTTTGTTATTCATAAAATTAAAAAAATTCTAACGTATCATCATTTTGACTCTTTTTCATATTTTTTTTATTTCTCCCAGTAGGCCGGTTAGAAGAATTAGGGGTATAATGAATTTGTTCTTGATTTGCAAAATCTTCATTTAAATCAAGTGAAAAAGATGGTATACCTTGTGAATATGAACCACCAGCCGCAGCAGATTGACCTGAGGCAAAGTGTAATCAGAAAATTTTTCCATATCCTTGAGAATAGACCACACATAGTCGAATTTAAAATCATTACTATATTTAGTCTCTTTTTTCATTAAAGCTTTGGCCTGAATTAACTGTAAACAAAAAGAAATTTATATCATTACTCTTTCTGTTCTATTTATATAGAGAAAACTAATTTTGCACACCGATTAAGAAAAACAATTAGTTTTCAATATTGCTCCTTTAATCCATCACTAATAGAATTTAAAATAATTGGGTAATATGAAAAAAATTATTTTCAATAAAATCAATAAAGGGTATATTAGATAATTTAAGCTTAAATATTTCTTTTTAAAGTAAATTCTCTATATAAATAAAACCTCCAAACGAAAAATTTTCTCTATATAAATAAAACAGAGGGAGTATAAATTTAATAGCCTAATAAAAATTAATAAACAAATTAACTAAAATGCAACAATTTATACTAACAATGTCTCGTTCAGAAGAACCACTTGAATTTAAGTATTTTATCTATTGAATACAACCTTTGAATTTGGAAATTGTTGCATTAATAACTTTCTATCTAGACTGAATAGATATCTGGGATCGAACAACCATAGATGTAGTGTGCAGTGCTTTAAAGTATTCGGTCTCGATGCATACCAAAAAGTGTCACCAGATTGATTTATCCCAATAATCGAATTTTGAGATATATCAAAATATACATGACATAAAGTTATATCTTCTTGAATTGGATATCCAACACATCTAGCAGCATTTTGAGTATTTTGATGTCATTCAAATTTGAAGACATTTTTCAATTTGTCAAAATTTGATACCAAGAAAACAATTCGGTGTAAAACAATGTTAAACAGATTACATATTTTTGTACTGCTTTCAACCTCAATTTTTAAATTGTGTTATAGTCAATTTTTCATAAATTAAACCTATGATAGCTACATACCTATAAGCTATTATATAAATCTAATCTCCAACTTGTCCTATCAGGAGCATAAGATTCTCTAGGAGAATAATGAGTATATACCACGCCTATAAACCTATAGCTATTATATAATTTTTTTACTTTTTCAAGTTTTTTTATTTGTCTTAGCATTTTGATGTAAAATTGGAGTATCAAACAATCAATTGATATTCGAGCAAGTTGTATAAAGGTGTGCATGCATGTGACTATTTCTCTGTTGTCATTAATGTATGCATGTGCCTTGTCAATTCATACTGCTTTGTATAAACTATTTATATAAAGTGTCAAGTAATTATACTATAATTGACTATTTGTATAAACTTGTGCCTTGTCAATTTCTGCTGCATTGTCAATTCGTACTGCCTTGGCAATTGACTTCATTAATTGCATGCATATATAAACTTATGCATGCATATAAATATTTTTCCATTGTATTATTATAATTTGTCAGAAGAAGACTAATATATCTCATGTATATTTACATTTGTTATATATTTTTTCAAATTACCATCCATGTTCAGAAGGAGAATAATATGCCTCATGTATATTTGCATGTCTCATGTATGTTTGCAAACTATTTTATTATATAATCTTTGTCTTGTATTGCAAATTAATTATCATTGCTAGTTGCTAGTTGTATCATGTCAAGTTGCTAGTTGTATCATGTCAAGTTGCTAGTTGTAACAATCTATTACACGTGTGAATCTTGTCAAGTTGCCAGTTATATATGTATTATAACAATTCTGCATATGTAAGTTATCAAATTACAAAAATTATTTATACAATTATAATGCAACTCTTGTCTCTATAACGGAGATATAGGATATTTATTATTATAATAATTAATGCTAATTGTTTAATAGTATAAAGGATATTTCCTCATCTTCATCTTTATCTTCTTCTTCATCCTTAAATTCAGAATATGTTATTCATTTCAGTTTAATTGTTAATGAGCATGGTCAATTGCTTCTTTCACAACAAGCCCATTTAAGTACTTTTTTAAAAAACAACATTATTATGAATTATTATTAAAATCAACTAGTCAACAATAGACCATTCTATATAGGCTCAATTCCTAGCCATGGAGTGATAAATCGTGATCAGGAAGAAATTGATTATAATTTGTGGAATGATTACTTTTCAGAGAACCCTCGATATGATGAGTCAATGTTTCATAGACGATATCGTATGAGTAAAAATTTATTTCTTCATATCGCTAATACAGTAAAAAAATCATGACCATTATTTTCAACAACAAACTAATGGTCTTGGCAAGTTTAAGTTGCCTACTATATATAACATTACAGCTATTTTCGAATGTTAGCATATGAGTTCCAGCCAACTCAACGGATGAGTATATTAAAATTAGAGAATCCAAAACTATTGGAAGTGTGAAAAGATTTTGCCGAGCTGTTGTAGAGGTGTTTGGCGACGAGTATCTAAGATCACCTAATCCTAATGATATTGCAATATTGCTTAAAATATATTAGAGTCGTGGATTTCGAGGAATGTTAGGAAGTCTTGATTGTAAGCATTGGCAATGGAAAAATTGTCTAATTGCTTGCGCAGGGCAATATACAGGTCATAGCATGTCTCCTACTATTATTCTTGAAAATGTAGCTGATTATGATTTTTGGATATGGCATGCTTATTTTGGGTTGTCAGGCTCCAACAATGACATTATTGCGTGGGAGTCATCTAACTTATTTGCAATCTTGCTGTAGAAGTAGCTCCAAAAGCTTGCTACATAATCAAAGGTAAAGAGTATAATACTAGTTATTATTTAGCGGATGGTGTATATCCTAAATGACCAACTCTTGTACAAACTATTCATGAACCTTGAGGTTTAAAAAAAAGGTTATTTGCAATGAAACAAGAGGCATGTAGGAAGGATGTTGAACGTGCATTTGGTGTTCTTCAGCCACGGTTTGCCATAGTTAAGGACCCATATGATGTGGAGTATACGAGTTTTGCATGATATAATGACTAGGTGCATCATATTGCATAATATGATTATTGAGAATGAACATGATTAAAATGCAGATATTGTTGATTTAGGAGAATAATCAAACCCCTAATGTTGAGTTAACAATCAACCATAATGATCGATTCCAACAGTTTATTGCTCGACATAGATAGATAAGAAATAAAGAAGCACACTTTGAACTTCGTAATGCATCAATTGAACATTTATGGGAATAATATGGTATTTCTGCGTTCTTTCTATATGCGTGTGCGCGTGTGTTATAAATTAATTTATAACACAAAATTTCAAGTATATGGGTTGGATTAGTTTTAAAATTAATGCTGTAATTTTTTGTAATAAGTTATTCGGGATCTGAAAAATAGAGTGAGAGAGTGAAATTTCGAAGTATTTGGGTTGGAGAATGCCTTAGAAACTTGTAACATTATTCATCCAAAGTTGAATAATGATGAATATGGAAAATTAAAAATAATATCATTAATTATTCTCCTGAGTTGAATAATTGAGATCTCAATCTCAAAATTTGAAAATCTAAAATTCTTTTAAAAAAAGTGTTCTTACTTTGCAAAAAAGAATAATTACAAATTCCAACCATTATTTATTTCTCGAGCAAGCTATTTGAGATAGATGAGTGATTATGGAACAAGATTAAAATCCAAAAATCTATTTAAAACTTAAGACAAAAACAAAATAAGTGAACAACAGAAAAATAGAGCTTTTATCATAATAAGAACTCATTTGAATGCTGACTTCCAAAATCAATATCTTCAAACACAGATCCTATAGATCCGTGACAAGCACTAAACTCCAGATATGATGGACAATCCAAAATCATCCTTTTCGAAACTTAAGATGAATGGAACAATTTGGGATTTCAAGATTTTAAAGATTTTAAAAGCGTGAGTGAGTATAACTCCGTAATGCATTGTGAATAAATTTGAAAATGTATTGGAAAACGAAAATTGATAGAGAAATATTTAGAAAATATTTACCACGTTCCATCATTTTCAAACATTTTTACAACAACAATATCGAAAAAGAAATTTCTAAAATATGATGATTTAATTACCAATTTGGATATTGGTAAAAAAGCACAATGAGTTGTTATAAAAATTAGTGAAAAGCGTCTTATTGGTACTCGAGCATTTCCATAAATGAATGCTAATTACAATGAAAACCAAGACCATGGACGTGGTCGTGGTTACCGTGGTTGTAACCATGGTCATGGTTTTAAATATAGAAATGATTACGAAAATAAACATGGAAACGATCATGGAAATGGTCGAGGATATGAAGGGATCAGGGATGAGATTATAATTCCAATAGAAATTATGAACAACTTTACAATAATCAAATAATCTAATTTTCTCCATAAATAGAATATTTACAATACAAGTTCCAGTAAAGGGAAGAAAGTTCAGAAATAATCAAAGTTCAAACAGTCCCTGTTATAGATGTGACTCCCTATCTTGTTATTCAAGGACTAGTAGCACTCTCAAGCACATAGTTGAAGCTTACCAGAAGTAAAAGCGTGAAAAAAGAAAAGAAAAGAATAACAAAATAAATATGGTTGATTTTTTTTGGCGTTTGTGATATTAGTCATCTTGGGATATCAAATAAGAAAACTGCTAATTTTCTTGAAGATCCTAATGGAAAAATTGATCACCTAATTGGTGATGAAAATGTTATTTCCTAAAGTGGATTCTAATTTGAAAAATACTCAAAAACTATTTTGAAAGCATCATAATTGATTAAGAATGATATTTCATAAAGTGGATTCTAAATACGAAAAGGATCCTTAAAAATCCTAAATGGGAAAAGGTTTTTTTTAATGGTTTTAAGATTACTTTGCGACTAAGTAACATAATGCTATAAATATAGTGCTTGTATATATCATTAGATATCTTGAAAGAACAATGTATATCTAGTCGGTTAGGTTAAAGAGGTGCCTGATGGGGGCTTAGAAACCATGTAGACCATGGAGATTATGTGTGTCCACGGCAGGGGAAGTACCGAAATACCAAACCGAATACCAAAATTTTGGTACAGTCTGAACTGAATTTTTGTAATACGAGTCGGTATTTGGTACGATCATGTTAGAAATTTTGATATTCAGTTCAGTACAGTATTCAGAATTTCGGTATTGTCCCGAAATACCGAATTTAACCTTTTATATATAACATAATTAAATATTTTAAAATATTTTATACACATCAACCGCAAATAATAATCTACACACAAATACAATCATTAATAAATAAAAAGTGATTACTAATTCAAATATAAAACTAATCAATAAGTTCAAATAAAAGTTGGAAAAATAAAATTATTTTTTAATTTTTAATTTTTTTCTACTAATTCGGTATATTGTATTGTCTCACACCAAACTAAAATATTATGAATAAGTCCAAAACCGAATTTTTAATTTTCGGTATGGTATTTGGTACTCAATCTTCTTGTCCCGAATATCGAATGTCCCAAAAATAGGGTACGGTATAGTATAGGACTTCCCGAATGCACAGCCCTAATGGAGATCTTGAGTTCTATGATCAAGTCATGTTATCTTGTGAAAGTTATATTAGGACAACTTGTATGTGAATGTAATTGATTGGGGAGTGAAAGATGGGTATTCTTGTTGTAACTGTTATTTTATTGTTACATACTTTCTCTATTTTTTTTTACTATTTTATTGTTACATACTTTCTCTATTTTTTTTACTACACTTTCTGTTTTTACGCTTTTCAATGCTTATTAACGTTAAATTTATTTAATTATGTGTAATTAAAAATTAAAATAATTTTATATTTAGAAAATAGACATTAAAACGAATCAAACAAAATCTCATTTGACTATATTTTTCTTTATACATAAGTAATAACGTGCGAAACAAGATTGATGGATGAATCGTAGCTACTATGCAAATGTAGCAATTAAAAAAACGGAGGAATTAGTAAATTAATCTATCGTTGTCCTGACTACCGTGATTTTTTCCCATTCTGAATTTCCACGTAAAATCTTGTGTATTATTACAATCTCTATTTTTTTGGTTTTTTTTTTTTAAAATTTATGGTTATCAATACTCGTCCCACTGGAATGGATCTCCGTTTTCTTTAACAAATGGTATAAGAGCGAGTTTTTCCAACAGTTTCCATGATAGGAAAACCACCCATGACAATTTTAACCGATTAAGAACCTTGGATTACAAAGTCATAAAAAAAATGTCATCCACAATGCATGCATTTTGCATTTGGCACATCACTTCTAAATTTAGCATTTAGTTCACATCTATTCTTCATAACATATACTCTAATTGATGTAGAGATTTTTTAGTAAATTGTATAATATAAACACTATTGAAAATTTGGAGGATATGACATCAAGTAATTGAAAAGTATGAAGTGCATTCGAACAAGCATGTAATGGGTTATATAAAATCAATTTTTTTTTTTTTTGTCGGTCTTTGCCTTATCTTTGACAAAAAGTTTTTGCTGGTATGAAAATAACTAAGACATGTGAGAATATCAATGCTTTTATTAAGAGATTTATTAGTTCTCATCTATACTTGACGAATTTGCTAAATAGGTATGGGATGGTACTAGTCCAGTCTAGTCCGGGTTTGGCTAGATCCAAACAAAACTGGTTAGTACATCCAAAATTTTGGACCCGAATGATTAAAATGTTGGACTAATCAGTACAATCCCAATTGGTCTCGATTCGGTTCGGTCCATTCGGGTTGAGCTTTTAATGGACTTTTTAAATTTTTTTTAATATTATATATATATATATAAACTATACAACCCATGTATAATAAAAATTAAATACATTTATAATACCCGTTCATAACATTATAATCAGTCATTTAAATTATTATTTTTATTTAATAAATTAAAATTAATATAATTAAATATTAAAATAGATATTAAAAATTTGACTGTGCAGTTAAATTTCATCTATTTTATAAATAAATATATATATATATATATATAATTATTTTATTTTAAATATTTATTTACTTTTAATATATTTTTATTTATTCATTTAATAATTATATTATTATTTTAATTATCGATTGATCCCTGCTTGACAAACTTAATCACCTCAACATTTTGAACTTGATAGCCTCAACATTTTGGACCAAACCAAAATCGTTATCGAAAACTTTTAGCCTAATCCAAGATAGTATCAATCTAATCCAGTTTGGGTCTCGATCAATCCAAATTTTATCGTTTGAGTATTTTCCTTCATAAGAATTGTTATAAAATTCCGTCTTAATTTTCCATACCAACATGCATATACAAGTGGAGAGGGAACATGCATATACACAAAATATGATGGAACGGGAATATGTCAAATGAAAAAACTTGAGTGAGGATAATAATGGTGTACTTGCTAAAGAGAATTTTGATTGATTTCCTCCAGTTTCAAAGACAAAAGAGCGTCGAAGTAAAAACGGCTCAAAGATGGGTGAGAAATGGTCGGAAACAAATAAGACAAAGAACTTGTGTTTTGGAATATATAAATATATATATATATATATATATATATATATATATATATATATAACATACTACTATTGCCCTTTGTCTTCATAATTAAGTTATAATTATGTAGTGCATGTTGTCAACAATTATATATGGCATATCCACACCCACTGGTATCGCAAGTTCAGAATGCTAGTAGTATTAATACTGTGTCCTAAGTTCGGGTAATACCGAGTGATTAATCCTTTCTTAAACGTGTATATATTAAATTGTTAGGCCAAAAAGTATTAAGCAGACAGATGAATATATCAATCAACACTGTGTTAAAATTTCTGCACCTGTTCTAGTTATCAAAATAGTATGCTCAAACTGTGTCGCAGGACCGCCATCTACTGTCAGGGTTGTCCAATTGTCAGGCCAAGTTACACACTCAATGCTCCCCACTGTAAGGATCGGTTCTGCGATAAGAGACATGAGAAATGAATTATCATCTTTGAGATATATGTCATCAACCAGGCCAAAAGTCCTAATTGTGATGTCTACCCAAATTACGCTTACTCTTTCTTAAGCAGAGACCCTCTATTCAAACTAATAGTTCTGAACTTTAGACTAAACAGTTTTCACATGTCCTAATAATGCAGGCAGGTCCTCAGATTGTAAAATACAGTAGTTTTAACTCTGCCTGCATATAATAATGACTATACAGTGAAAATACCAGCATGGCAATGGCTAATTAGGCCCAACCACACCAGTCAACCTGAACAGCAGCTGACAATGGAATAGATTTGGTAAATTGCATAATTTCCTATGAACAAAAGCAATGCACTCACCAATTGTAAATGTTTGACCCTCAACCATGCAGCCAGATTTTTCATTACCTGTGGAGGTATTAACAATCATATTACAGAACCACCCATTCAAATAATAATAAATTGCCAAGAAATATAAATGAACAACATGGTAATAAGTTAGCAGCAAAATGACATGAGACGGACAATAAAAAAGAGAATATTTATTTGGCCATTCAATTTAACCATAGAAGCTTCTCCATAAAAAAATTCAAAATTTTCATACTTGCATACTCAATCAGATTGAATATTGTAGTTGGCACCAGATGTTACTCACGATGATGTAAAATAATGGGTTCAGAGTGAAAGACAGTTCCAACACCATGCCCAACAAAACGTTCCACCACATTGTAACCATATTTCTCAGCAGTTTCACTGCAACAAGATGGAGAGAAAAACAAGAAGAATGCATCAATATTCTTCACGCTCCAACATGTCAAAGAATAAAGTCTAATGTCTCTATCTATATATGTAAAAGAAAAGCACGTGGCATTTGAAAGCAACAATGTCTAACTTTATTTTCAAGCACAACAGCCTTACAAAAGAACTACAGGTACACCTTTGGTCAAATTCACAACTTCAATAATTATAACAAAACAACTCAGCTTTTGAAAACATTTGAGGCTCATCCACCAGACCTTCAGTTCTAAGTAGAACCACCAAAATTTAGTTATCCATCTATGATCTCAGTTTACTCCCACTTTTATGCATTACCAAGTTAATGAATGTGAATAAAATATGAAAAATATAAACAAAATTTGTAGTGAATAATTGAAAAAATAATGAATAATGAAATAGAAGAAAATACTTTGAGTATATTAATAATAGAGGAGACATTGTATGCCAGGACATCTAGGATATTGATCATTTGAAACAGAGGCACCAACTTTACATTCGCCAGATTGCTTTCTATGTTTCTTCCTACTTGAGGAGGTGAATTCATCATAAATAGCGAATACACACGCACTTAAAAAGCATTTCTCCTTCTTATGGACAAATATTCATGGCAGCAAACCTCAACCAAAAGCATTGTCTTTTCCAATTCTTTTCAAATGTAAAAAAGCCTACAACTCAGTGGGTTATGTTGAACCCAGAGTTTGCAGGACATCATATTGACTAATCAGTTAACTATAATTTACTTGACTAATAAAATTAACAAGAAAAAGCTTGGTTCAACAAGATGGAAACTCAATTTCTTCAGTAGCTCTTTATCTATGTACAAATTCTAACTCATGCAATGACAGCAACAGAGACAATTACAATAACAATAATAAAAGACTAAGCTTATTTATTTTTATCTATAGAATAAATATATTTACAAACTAAAAGGTACGCGGCCTACAACAGGGAAACCAAATGAAAACCCTATAGAATACTTAATCCAAAAAAATCATCAGCTAGTCTCTTATCACTCAAACTTACATATGCACTAGCACTATACCTGTAACAAAAATTTAAAATATTGATAATACCATACAACTAGTCTCTTACCATTTTAGTCGCCCTACTCATTATATGCAATAAGAGCAGGCTAAGTTGTTCTGGATACAGATATGCTGTTTTGTTTCAAGCAAACATTCTTTCATGAGGACCAGAGAAACTCACCTGATTTTTTTTCCTATTTTCTTGAAATTAGCACCATCTTTACAAGCTGCTATACCTCTTTCCATGCATTCTTCAGTCACCTGCCACAGGATAAAATTGAAAATTATGTCTAAATAAATCATCGGCCAAATTAGAAGCAATACATGAAAATCACCCGCCAAAGGATGAAACTGAAATTACATTGATAAAGATGTGATTACATATTACAGGAAGATAAAGCAGAGGAATGGCAAGCATTTACTTTACAGTTATGTAGCAGTTATTGAATTGCTGTTGTAGTTATTGTACATATAGGGCTGCAAACAAGCCGAGCCGAGTATATGAGGTGCTCGTGTTCGGCTCGTTTGTCAAATATCGAGCTCGAGCCGAGCTCGAACTCGACGAGGTTTATAAATATTTGTTCAAGCTCGGCTCGATAATTTTTTTCTATGTTCGAGCTCGGCTCGTCTAAGCTTGTTTAGTAGCTCGTTAAAGTTAATCGAGCTCAACTCGTTTAGTAGCTCAATTAGGCTCATTTAGCTGCTTATTTAGTAGCTCGTTTGAGCTCGTTTAGTAAAATTAAAATAAATTGAATTTAAATTAAACCTAAACTAAAATTAATTCAAATCATGAGTTCATTTCTCCCTGCTAAAAATATTAATAAAAAAATACTAATGGTATCATACAGATCTAAGTTTAAAATACAATTTAAAAGAGTATTCATAATTCATTCGAGTTGAACCAATATAAAGTCATCAACCATGAAATTTCGATATAATCTAAGTTATATTAAACAATAAAATTTCGAATTATTAGACTCAATAAACAAACAATCCAAGTGAAATCTATATCAAGACAAATAAAGAAGAAAAATAAAAAAGATAGAAAAGTAATTTAATTCACCAAGTGGTAGAGAAGCAAGTTGGATTGGACGCAAATTTCTGAGCAAGCCTAAAGAGAGTGAAATTGCTTTACGCTTGATGACAGAAAAGTAGATAGAGAGAGGCGGCGATGGTAGAGATGGGTGGTGGAATTACTTGAGGGCTTGATGACTAAAAAAATAGAGAGAGAAAGAAGGGTTAATAGAGATGAGTGGTGGCTATCTTGACAAAGTATTAGTCATAAGAAAACTAAACCTTAGGTTAGATAAATTATTTTAATTAATTTTTTATTTTTGATATATTTTTTTAATTTCGACATCTATTTTAATTTGGACCTTTTTTAATTTGGACTTTTTTTATATCCATTAAAAATTTGTCTATTTATTTTTATTAAAAAAATTATATTAAACGAGTTATAAATGAGCTCGTTCGCGAACACAAACGAGTTTTAATCGAACATAAACGAGCTATGAATGAGTTTGTTCATGAACATAAACGAGCCGAACAAGGGTTTGTTTGAGCTCGGCTCGTTTACTAAACGAGATATAAAATTTTGTTCGTGATCGTTCAATTAAGTGTTGAACAAGCTTTGACCGAGTTTTGACCGAGCTGTTCACGAATCGTTCACGAGTGCTCGTGTTCGTTTGCACCCCTATGTACATAGGGGTTATTATTACATAGACGAATATATATGTAAGGATATTGTGTGTGGGTGTGGTACTATGTTTTGATTATCATTAAAGGTGTGAACTCTTAAGAGTAGGTTTCTACAGACTACTCATTGTCTGTTGCTATCATTCTATCAGTATAATTCTTAATAGGTCTCATCAGACATCCAATATAATCATCAGCAAAATTAGAAGCAGTACTTGGAAAATTATTTTTAAAATAGGTTAGCCAACTAGTTATACAACCCAGTAGCATAAGAAACGAATCTCACTGCAAGGTGCAAATAATATACTACAAAGATTTAAAGAATAATGATGACACAAGGATAACAAAGAAAACACGAACTAACAGCACTCATTTCACAAACTAACCACGGTTACCTTGATTAGGCGCTTAAGTGGTTCACTAACATTGCCACACACAAACATTTTGGAAGTGTCTCCATGGTATCCCTAAACAAAAGGATATAAACAATAATCAGCAGCATTACCACATGATCTTGAATGTTGAACAATTAGAATGTTATAACAGATTTATTTTCTTTCCTAAACCTCTTCCATTACAAAAAAACTTCATATTGTTAAAGCAATGAGAGGGATATATTAAGACAAGAAGGAAACATGTGCTTGGTAAAGTAGTGAAGCAGCCACAAATAAGGACCAGAAAATCTTTAGAGACTGGACGTACTAGAATTTCTTTTTTCCCTTCAGAAACTCTATGGAATACAGAAATAGTAAATGCCCAAGACTCAGCTGTATATTTTGCTCTTGTTAATTACCGTTCAAAAATGTAATCTTTTGACAAATCAATGCCGTATTCAACTCCTAAAAGCATGGAGTGGCATGAATGACATTCATTCTCTGATCAGCAGCCAAAATAAGAAGGAAAATATGCACGATTTGATGATATGTCCGATATATATGAACTATGTATAATATCTATGAACTAGACAAAGTAACTCGGAACATACATTTAAATAGACTGTCACATCAATGTTGATAATATCTCCATCCTGCAGAGCACAAAGAACAACAATTATTAATAATCAAAGGTGCCAGTGTTGTGAGCAATAGGCACACACCAAACCTGAAGTTGGCGGGAATCAGGGATACCATGACACATGCACTCATTTACTGATGTGCAAACGCTCTTAGGAAATCCACCATAACCAAGAGGTGAAGGATAAGCACCAGCCTCTATGATCATCTGATGCACTGCTTTGTCTATTTCATTTGTTGTCACTGATGGCTGATAAATTTGACAGAGAAAAAAATATTAACACAAGCCACGCAACGCATTTACACTACTAACAGAGACAAAAGCAATGGAGAACTGCAAACATACTAATGAAGAAATTTTAACAATTAAACTCATTACCAGAAAACATCAATAAACAGGAATAAGGCCCTGCGTAAAAATAATGACAAACAAGGACATGACCTTGCAAAACTTTTCTTTGTGTATAACTACCAGATAAAATGAGAAGAAATAAGTTGTGAAAATTAAACAAGATTCAAACTTAAACATATATAGAAAGGATCGCAGCTCCCTAAATGACATCTGTTCCCTTTTCCCATGTCAAGAGAAACTTTTGTAACTCACGTTCAACAGCATAAACTACAGGTAAACCACTATAAGCAAGACTTTATAGTGGTTAAAAAACAACAGTACAATCATAGCATCTATACACATCAAGTAATGTCATCCTTAAGTTGTACACACATCAAAATAATTTCTCACCCTGACCAAAGTTCCAGCATAGTTTAGAACTCGTGCAGCAAGCTCACAAGCAGCTCTCATTTTAGCAATTCCTTCAGCATCATGAATCTGATGCTGAGGCGAAAGTTCTGGCATCGAACTTGAACCAACATAAGGAGGCTTCAGTATGTGATCGGGCACAGGCAAACGAGGGGACACCTTTCCACGCCTCAAAGGAGGCCTTCTCCTGAACTTTCTAGTAGTTTGAAGTTCACGCTGTCTACAACAGACAATCAAACAACACAAAGCAACATCAATCACAACATCATTCATCAAATAAACTACAACTACCTAACTAGAAAAACAGTTACCAGCATAAAATCTAACACATGAATTAATCAAACCCTAAATTTGAATATTCAAATATATTAAAAAAAAAACAAAAACAAAAAAAAAAATTAAAATAGTACCTTCTAATTCTCATGGCCTCCTCTAGACCAGATATTCTCTTTGCATGAACAATAAGTTTGTTTCGCGAGCATGTCCTTTCACCTTTCACAAAACAAAAGGAAACGGTCAGTAATGATGTAATAAGTCAGTGATTTGCATCGACTAATGGAAAATGCTCGTGAACCAGAAGGAGTAGAGGGACAGCAGAAGAGAGTTGACGCCTTTGAAATAGTTGAGCATGACGACAATGTTTGTTCAGGTAAGAAGGAAGATGAGAGTTGGAAATAGGAGGAGCCATTGTAGAGCGAAGCAGAGAACACCATGCTCTGTGCAAGGCTAACAGATGACAATCGGATAAAAATCTTTAAAATGAAATTACGAAAACCTCTCGAGAAGAAGGAATCTGTAATATATAACAAATAATATATATGGGCCTTAAGAAGTCCAGGAGTAATATATATAGACTGTTGTACTGTTATCCTTAAAATGGTGTTGGTTAATAGGGCCTGTTAAGGTGTTTGGGAGACTAATTAGCACTGCATATTCCGCGGTTTATATGGAGCTGTGTCAAACGGACAGGTCCAGGTCCAGGCACACGCCCCCCATCCATATTTGCACGGTTTCATACCCACATGGCTTCGGACACTCAATAGCCCCCTTATTAATACTAATGAGGTAATTGCACTCCTATCCCCTAAACGATGGCAAATTACATATATATGAACATTTTTATATTAATATACAATCACACCCCTTCTATACATAAAAATTAGTAAAAATATATGGTAAAATTAACTTTAAATGAATATTACATCATACAGATGTATTTAAAATTGTAATTTTTATTGTTACATTGATAAATTTATTAATTAAACAATGTTTTATTATTGGGCAAGAGGGTGTGAATGTGTATTAATATCAAAATATTCATTTGTGTGTAATTTGTCATCGTTCAGGGGTGTGAGTGCAATTAACTCAATACTAATAGATAGGATAGTCAGATATCTATTCGTCTGGGTCGTTTGATAGTCCAAATGCAAACTAAGATTAAACACAAGATTTTTTTTGGGCTATAAAAAATTTAAGTATGTAATTACAAATTTATTTTGAAAAAATTGTGAAAATTAAATTTTGATTTTCACTCCGTAAATCATTCATAAATTATGACATTAGGTCACCGATTATGAGCATAGTTCATAGAATTTTTATAAATAGTAAAAATTCAGGGATATTTTGGGAAATTCGATCTATTGAGTGAAAACCAAACTTTTAAAAATTTGTTTTTTATATTTTTAAAAATAAGCTTATATTTGTATTTTTAAAGTTGAAATGTCTCATTTAAACGAATTTTTATTTTTTAAAAAAATTTTATAATTTTATTTTTATAATTATAATAATTAATATTATATTTTTATATTATTATAATATTCTAATAACATTTAATTCATCACTAATTTAAATTTATTATATAAATAAATAAAATTACATACTTATAAAAAATAAAATAGGGCTCCATGTGGACTACCTGCCCTATGCCTGCACGGGTTTAAAAATGCTCATGGTATAAGAGCACCCAAAAGAGTGACTAAACTTGCTAAATATCACGGAAAACGGTTTCGGTCAAACGTTGAAACTATTATTTATATCAAATAAATGGATGATGTACTGGGAACTTATAAAATTAGCAATTGTTCAACATTTTCTAAATAATGATCTAACATGGAATACAATTCTTCGGTGAATAAACACCTATAAACAACCTCAAATGATAAATTATTCGGCAAAGAAAAGACAATAGAAATGTGAGTATATCCCAAATAAAATAGTGAACAAATATAAATTTCCACTTCTACATAAGTCTTCACAATAATGTGAGGAATACACACACCTTCTATTAGGATATTTGATGGTGTATTCTAAACACTTTCCATCTGCAATGTACCAAAAAATTTAGATCTTGAACGTCACCAAAACAAACAGAAGACAATAATCTTCATACCCATAAAGACGGATAAATATAAACCTTCACAGAACCAACGAAGTGACGATGGAAATTATAGTCTTCTCCGAAAATTAAAAGTGATCTACCTCCACTAAGGGAGAAAAAATAGAGAAAAATATCCGTGATAGGAACATAACAAAGTAACATAAACATGAAGTAAAAAACTTAGCCAGTTAAACTAAGTAAGAAAGGGGGGAAAAGTCAGAATAAAGTCGGTCGAAGAAGGAAATGAGTGTCCTTTCTCCTATGGACAAAATAGAGACGGAAGAAAGGTAGGGACAGGAGAGACATCAGCCCCTCCATGAATTTTAAATATCATCAATACTATAAAATATAATATTATATATAAATAAAAATAAAATAATAATATAATTAAAATCTGTGTCATACATAAATATAGAAATAATATATTAATATTAAAAAATTTTAAAGTTTGACTTCATTTGTAGGACCCATTTCTAAATTAATAAGTAAATGTATCATAAAATGAATCAAATTTGATTTTAAAAAAAAAATTAGAAAGAAAATAGGTAAATTGAAACTCTCACATCACCTTCCTTTTATTCGTTTTATGTTTATCTCTCCCAGGGTTTATGTTATTCATCCATCGAATACAAATTTAACCTACCATCACCTCTCCTCTTTATTCATTTTATATTTATCTCTCATAGGGGTTATGTTATTCATTGATCCAATACAAATTTACCTACCGATTCACAAATAGAAGGGGCATGTATTTGGATGAGATTTCATGGATTCAATCAATTTCAATAAGTTTTATTTTTATTAACTTTATATTTATTTATATATTTATTTATTTTTTAATTGTTGTAAAATTTTCACTGTTTTTAATGTGAAGAAGATAATAACTTAAATTTTGATTTAAAAAATTTCTATTGATTATTGATTATGATGTGAGAAAGATTTTGTTTCTGATTTTAATGTTGTGTTGTGTTTGTACTTTAATTAAATTGGGCAATAGGCCAATTTTGATTTTCAAATTGAGTGTTTGCTTGTACTTAAATTAAATTGGGCAATTTTGATTTTAATTCTCAAATTGGGTGTTGTGCTTGTATTTAAATTAAATCGGATAATTTTGATTTCGATTCTTAAATTGGGTGTTTGTTTGTCTTTAAATTAGATTAGGTGTTGATTGTACGTAAATTAAATTGCCCCAATTTTGTTTTTATTCTCAAGTTATTGTATAATGGTAAAGTTTTTATTATTTTTTTTTTGTTATTTTTATTTTTATTATCTTGTTTATCCTTAATTTTTCACTTAGGTAATCATTTGTTTCATCTATAATTTTTTCTTTTATTTTTGTAGCTGTCAGATAATTTAGATGGGAACAATCAAAGGAAAGCTAGTTTAATGAAGAAATAAGGTAATATTTTTCTTCTATTATTATTTTAATTTATAGATTTTTCTTGAGTAGTAGTTGATATTTTTGATTGCTTAATTATTTAAATTTTAGTTGGTAGTTGTTTAGTTTTAAGTAAGAACTTCAATGTTCGTATTATGTGTGATGTGAAGGAGGGTTTAGTATTGACTGGATAGTTGAAATTTAAATCAATGATTTTACTAGAAATAGTAGTTGTTAGTTATAAGTTATACATTGTTATTTTTTTATAGTTATTTATATTTGGTATTGATATATTTGTTTAACGTTTTGATAATTTGAATAATTGAAAAGAATTATCTCTCAAATTTTCTATACTTTAATTTATCTTAGTTCAATTATCTCTTAAATTTATATATTTTAATTTATTTTAGTTCAGGAGTACAACTACTTCATTTCCAAAGTTAGCATATGATGTGTAGAACACTTAAGACACTAGATTCCTACTTTAAGAGAAAATTTGTCCATGAAGATGTGTCATCTCCATCTAGTTCTAGTCCTCCCATGGAAGATCAACATCCTTATAAGGCTCCAAGAGTTGAATCGAGTGACGTAATTATCTCCATGGAAGCTCCTAGAGTTGAGCCGAATAATGTTGACACTAATGAAAATTCTCTTATTCGTGATCTGGGTTTGCGTCGTCAGATATGGGAGTATCCAAGCAATGAGCAAGATGAAGTTCAAAGAGCTTATATTAAAGCTGGACCATATGAATTTCATCTTTCGGAGTATCCATTCTCTAAGGCGAAACGTAGGTTTCAATCTTCATGGTTTTAAAAGTTTGATTGGTTAGAGTATTCCCCCACAAAAGATGCGTCATTTTGTTTACCATGTTTCCTTTTTGCAAAGCATGATACCACAAGATACGGATCGAACGCATTTACTCTTGATGTTTTTCGAAATTGGAAAATGTTAATGATGGAACTAGCTGTGCTTTTAGAAAGAATGTGTCATTGGATTCGTGCTCACCACATAATGTTGCCGTTCAATCTTGCAGAGATCTAGTCAGCCAAAATTGACATATTGAGAAGGTGATTAATCGACAATCTTCAGAGATAATTACTAAAAAAATTTACAACTTAATGCTTCTATTGATTCAATTAGATGACTTGCATTTCAAGGTTGTGCTTTGAGAGGTCATGATGAATCTTCAACATCAAAAATCGAGGTAATTTTATTGAGTTGTTGAAACTTTTTAGCAATATATAATCTTAATGTTGTGAATGTAGCATTAGAGAATGCCCTAAAGAATGCCAAATATTGAGCTCATGCCTTGGTAGCTCAAAACATAAGTAATTAGAAAAATAAGAGGACAAGGCACAAAATCAAGTCCTACAAAAAAATTACCAAATGATGTCAATATCCATATTATGTCCTTTCAAGTCGATTGATGGCATTGATTGCCTTAAGTAAGACCATATTTTGCCTTTAGTGATATCAGATGAGCCATATGAGGTCACTGTGATCGGGGCTCATAGACTGTGGCCGTAAATCACAGGTTGTGATCAACAATCACAATTCCTCCATCGAGGTGGAAAGTCAGGCGAGGCACGACTACTCATCCTTAATAGCCTTTCTGTGACGAAAAATTCCACTCTCTTGCTTATCGAAAATTGACATAATGACTTGGTAGCTCAAAACGCAATTAGACAAGTAAGAGTATCAAATAAATTCCACAAAATATCAAGTATAATCAAAATATTATCAAACGATATCACTGTCCATATTATGTCATTTAAATTTGCATTAAGTCCCAGAATGCCTTGAGTGAGTCCATATAAGGGCTATAGGTTCACTGTGATCAATGCTCATAAAAAGTGACCCTCGCTCACACTCTGTGATCAACTATCACAGTTGCTCCAAAGAGGTGGCGAGTCTGTCTTGGCACGATTATTCAACCCTAATAGTTGTAATTTGAAGTAAAATTCATCTTTCTTGCTTATCGAAAATTGACATAATGACTTGGTAGCTCAAAACATGAGTAATTAGACAAGTAAAAGGATTAAATGACTTCCACAAAATATCAAGTCTTACCAAAATATTATCAAACGATATCACTGTCCATATTATGTCATTTAAATTTGCATAAGGTCCTAGAATGTCTTGAGTGAGCCCATATGAGGGCTATAGGCGCACTTTGATCACTACTCATAGATAGTGACCCTCTCTCACACTCTATGATCAATGATCACAGTGCACCCAACGAGGTGGGGAATCATTCATAGCGCTTTTATTCATGCCCTAGAAACCTTTCCATGACGATGAAGTGGTCTTTGGTGATAGTCGAAAAATGACCCCAACCCTTGATTGCTCAAAACATGAGTAACTAAAGTAGTAAGATGATAGAGTGGTATGCACTCATATCCAATAGTTGTCAAATGCACATGAAACAGTGTGAAGTCTCATAATATGTTAAATGTAGTACCAAGAGGCCCGTCTTTACCTTTAGGGATGCCATAAACGACCAAGAGGCTGAACGAGGCTCACAGAATGTGAACCCTAATCATGAACTATGATCATCGATCACACTGCACCCAACGAAGTGGTAATCAGTCATAATTCTTTTATTCATGCCCTAGAACCTTTCCATTACGATGAAGTGGTCTTTGGTGATAGTCGAAAAATGACCCCAACCCTTGGTTGCTCAAATCATGAGTAACTAGACGAGTGGGAGGATGAAGTGATATGCACTCATATGCAATACTTGTCAAAACATTATGAAATGATATGGAGACCTATAGTATGTCATGTCTAGTACTAAGAGGCCCATCTTTTCCTTTGGGGATGCCATGCCATCCACATGAGTGTACTATGAATGGTGCTCATTGACTATGATCCGAAATCACGACCTGTGATCAATTATCACAATTCATCCAACGAGGTGGGGAGTCAGTCAAGTTACGATTATTCAAGCCTCTAAATCTTTCTGTGATGAGAAATTCCTCTTCAGTGATAGTCAAAAAATGACTCCATGCCTTAGTTGCTCTAAACATAAGTAAGTATACAAGTAGAAGGATGGAGTGGTATGCATGCATATTCAGTAGTTGCCGAAATATTACGAAATATTGTGGAGACCCATAATATGTCATGTTTAGTACCAAGATGCCCATCTTTTCCTTTAGGGATGCCATGTTATCCACATTAGTGTACTGTGAACGGTGCTCACAGACTGTGACCCGAAATCACGAGTTGTGATCAATTATCACAGTTCATCCAACGAGGTGGGAAGTCAGTCAAGTTATTATTAAAATCCCTAAATAATAGGCTTAGTAGTTAAACACAGGTCATATAATACATAAATAAACACATGTCATATAACACATAAATAAACACAATTTACGGTCTGTGATTGTAATTCACAGATAATATACTACATAATTAAATATAGTTTACATCATGTGATTACAGTTTACAATATATTACATAATTAAACACAATTCACATATAATATAATTCCTAATGAACTACGTAATTACCTATCATATTATTACATTAAGAAACCGGTTGTAGAATCGGCTCTGGGCTGTCCAAGGTCTCACTTTTGGTAGAATCTATGTGAATAACTAAAGGGTTCTCTCCAAAAGCATACTTCAAGTCACCATCGTCATTAATAGGCATCCTAACTTTTATGCCATCTAGATTCAACCACATGTAATGTGGCAATAGACGATCCTTCTATCTTTGTTTACTCTTTTTGGACAAAATCTTATCAATCAATTGTTTCCGTGTAATGTTTACATCGAAAACCTCAGCCATGGGTGCAGTACCATTTCACTCTGCATCATAGAATATAACAACTCTTACATAATTCATCTGCAAAAATTAAATCAACCCGTAAGATAACAAGATATCATCATTAGTTCATGAATATGTGATCGCTATTCACAAACTGTGAATACAGCTCACACATGTGCACATTATCAGTTCACAGTCTCTGAAGAGATAACACTGTGAACAATAATACAGTCAATCAGTTTACAGACTGTATTAGTTTTTCAGTTATCTGTTCACAGACAGTGAATAAAGATCATAGATATAAACTACTTAAATTCACAGATTGTGAGCAAGGGTCACAGTCTGTGATTCCAGACACCAAATAAAAAAACCACTGCAATAAATATTCCAATCAACGTATAGAATCGATAAAAACAAATTTCAATAGCAGCAGGTCATCAAAAGCTAATGTTTGAATATAACAGCAGTGTGAGTATAACTCGTATAACAGCAGTAGCAGCAAGACACTAGATGAATAATATATAGAATCACCAATAACAAAAGTTTAACATCAACATATAGAATCACTAATAGAGAATCATGAATAGCAACATATAACAATTACAACAACTCATCAATAACAAAGTTGAGCAGCAACAACTCATCAAGACCAAATATTTCAATATAACAGCAACAACATCGCACAATTATGTATACTACAAATCCAAAATACATACAATTGATTACAATAAGCTTACCTTTGATATTATCACAACACAAGCAGCTCCACGACCTAGACCTAGCAGCAGACTACAATAACAAAGACCTCAAGATTCCTCACGCCTGAGCAGCAGAAGTCGCAGGATTCTCCAAATACCTCCATACTAATCGACGATTTCAGCAGCAAAATGCAAATTGACGACTTCGGCAGCAAATCCCTAAACACAAATTGCAATTGGAGAGGATTCCTCGATGAAGATGGAGAATTTCGTTTCGGATGAGAAGAAGATGAAGACTTTCGCTAATACCAATGAAGAAGAAGATGGAAGATTGATTAGGTTGATATTGGAGAAGAATAATGAGACGATTGAGAGAAGCAGAAGATCGAATTTGTAAATATCGATTTGTTGAAACACAACAAAGCGGTCCAAACTCCCTAACCGGTTGAAGGGTATTTTGGAGATAATTGATTTTATTTTTTTTAAAGTAAATTCAAAATATATTTATTTTATTTTTTATATTAAAAAGTTAAGTCTATAGGATGAAAACAAACTTTTAAAAAGTTTAGATTTGTATGATTTTTAAAATGGACCTATAATTATACTTTAAATTTTTAGCAGCCTATAAATTTAGAGAACTCTTTTAAAAATCTAAAATAATTTTAAAAATAATATTGGAATCAAAATTATCAAATTACTTTTTTATTTTAAATATATTTCTATCTTATATTAAATTATTTTTCTACTTTTCAATCGTACTCTATTTTTATTTTGAGAACCATCCAAGCCATTTTTAATTTAAACTTAGAATATGTACAACTTGATAGCGGTAAAAAAAAAACGATATGAAGAGAAGTGAAAAGTAAGAATATGAATTCAAATGGGGAGGTCTTAAAAAGAGGTGGGTCCAAGAGAAATTTGTGATTGGCCCAACGGCAGAACGAGGTTGGGATCGGATAAGATGCCCCTTCGACCATACCAAAAGCTACCAGATTCCTCTCTCTTCTCTCTCCTCCCTCATTTAATTTTAATTTAATGATCACACAAAACAACACAAGAGAAAATAAAGAACCTTCTCGTGATTCCTCTAGTATATTCGGATGTCATGCAGGCACACTTAAATGACCCCTAATTTAGTCTCAGAATCTTCTCTCTATGCACGGTGAAACCAACTAATGTTTATTATTCCTCTAATTTTAAGTGATTATTTATACCATTGAGGATTGACATGTTCAATTACTAAATATAATTTGATAAAATTAAAATTTTAATTTTTATCAAATTAAAATTAAGTATTTTATATGATTTTTATTTAAAATATTTTATTAAAATTTATATTAAAATATTAAAAATATTAAATAAAAACTTTATCTTTCCATTAAAATATATCATTAATAATAAAAATTAAAAAAATATTTTATATATTCATAATTGTATTATAGCATTACTCATCTATGGTATCTTTATGAAACAAATATAAATTTTAATAAATCTTTTCAAATATAAATATTAAAATAATAAAATAATATTCACTCACATGATAAGAATATATTTCGAAAAAAAAAAAAATGGAAAAAAAAATGTAGAACAAAATTAAATAGTCACGCAAGCGGGGTGAGGTGAGAGAATAATAGTGGAGATAAAATGATGTCAGTGCCAGCCCAGCCCAGCCCAAATAGAAGGCGACGAAAATGGAATCACACCATCGAATATTCAACTCTTATCTTAAATGTCAATGTACGCATCCCATAGTAACTCTCTCTCTCTTCCCAATTTGCATATATTTACTCTCACACATCAACACCAACAACATCTCCTCTCTCTCTCATCTCATGAAAGATTCGTTTTCGTTACGCGACGCATCGACCTCGATTCCATAATACCATACTTCTACACCCTCCGATCTTTCCTTTCATGCGTCTCCGATTTTTTATTTCTTGATTCCCTTTTTTGATTCCCTTTATTCGTCTCCGGATCTATCTATGCTCCTCCCTCTCTTCATCTCTTAAATCAAATCAAATCTCATGACCGATTTCGCTTCCATTAAAATGCGTCACGATTACGTCCAAGCTCTCGAGGAAGAGAAGCGCAAGATCCAGGTCTTTCAACGTGAGCTTCCTCTCTGCTTAGAACTCGTCTCACAAGGTACGTACGATTTTTCTTTTCTTTTTTTCTTTTTTTTTTTAATTTTTAATTTTTGTCTGTTGAAATGGTGTTGTTTGTTGTTTGCAGCTATTGAGACATGCAAAAAGGAGTTAAACAACTCAGGTACAGCAACGGAGTACAATATGCAGGGACAATCATCAGACTCTTCTGATGAACAAACACAAACACCGGTTTTGGAGGAATTTATTCCTCTTAAAACCACCACCGCTTGTTCTTCTGATTCCGATCACCACCACAACAACAATAACGACACTGAAGATAACGATAACGACAACAGCAACGTCAAATCTGACTGGCTTAGATCTGTTCAGTTATGGAATCAATCTCCAGATCCGCCTTCTAAAGACGATCAGCTCCCCAGAAAAACAACCGTCGTCGAAGTCAAAACCAGAAATGGAGGTGCATTTCAGCCCTTTCACAGAGCCAAACCCGATTATCCTTCACCTCCTGTCCCGACGGCCGCCGCTAGCTCCACTTCCGACACCGTCGTCTCTAAATCTTCTAAAAAGGAAGATAAAGAAGGACAATCGTCTGCCCATAGAAAGCAGAGGCGGTGTTGGTCGCCGGAATTGCATCGACGGTTCTTACAAGCCCTGCAACAACTTGGCGGTTCTCATGGTATGGTACCACTACATATTATATGATATATCTCTTCCATTTTTTAAATTGACAAAACCCATTTTTCTAATTTTGTGAATTTTGTTACAGCTGCTACTCCTAAACAGATCAGAGAGCTAATGAAGGTAGATGGGCTCACAAATGATGAAGTTAAGAGCCATTTACAGGTTAGTATAGTGTTGTGAAAAATCTAGCTTCTTTGATTTGAATTTAATGGTTGTGGTCCCTGGTTTTATTTATGAGGTTGTCTGTCAACTGTTTGATGTAGATATCTGTTAGATTAGAACAAATTTTAAGTGCAAGCAGATGGATTCAAATTAGACATTAAATGAAAATAGAACCACATCTTATAGATGAACTATTATGTTGCAGAAATATAGATTACATACAAGAAGACCAAGTCCAACAATTCACAGCAACAACAACCCACAAGCGCCACAGTTTGTGGTGGTGGGAGGAATATGGGTACCACCACCGGACTATACCGGAAAGACATCTGGGGAAACAGGAACTGGAGCAGCCAATGGAATATATGCACCATTGGCCACACCACCAACACCTACACCTATGCAAGTTTCACAATCAGAAGAAGGGACCAGTCATAATTCCCCAGCTACATCATCTTCAACACATACCACCACAACATCCCCTGCTTCCTCCTAATACACACTCAAACAACATGTAAAATTTTGTAACCAAAGCTCTGTCAGTAGTTTAGGCCTGGTTTGGTTCATGGTACTGATGGTACAGATCTTCCTGGTGTAGTACTGTTGTGTCTTTTTTGGAGTGTAAAATCAATACCCGCATCTTTTTCTAGTGAATAATACTGAGAAGCAATAAAGATTCAAAAAATTCATATGCTTTCTTCAGACAAATGTCTGAAGAAATCTTTCATGATCTCACCCAGATCATCTCACTGTGAGCGTGGGGTCCACTTCTGCTTTAATTATACCTGTATGGTAATTACCGTATTAGGAAATTTTTAGTAGGCTGATTATGAAATTCAAAAGTGAGGTCCAGCCTCCCACAATTGAAATGTTAAAAAAAGATTAATGTTGTGAAGAATCTTGCTCTTCAAGAAAATTAAAATAAAGATACAGTCAAATCCTTTCGGTTAGGAAAACTGACGTCTGTCTGCCCATGCCGTAGAAAATGTGGTGGCGTGTAAATTATTAAGTTGTCTATTGTGAGAAATTTACAAATAATTTCAAGATTCTTTCTTTTAGTTTTTTTCAATATCTTTTTCACTTTGAGGGAAAAGATAAGGATGGAGAGGAGAGACTGACTCGAGTGATTCTCATTTGTTAGATCAAATTTATAAATTTATTAATTTTGAATTTTGAACTCTTTTCCAGTCGGTGATTCACTACAATAATTCCAGAGAAATTTAATACTATTTTCTTAATAACTTCAATAAATGAGGTCTGACAAAAATGCATGCGGTATTATTTATGGTAAATATTTATTTTAATTAAATATGATATTTAAAATTAAATATTAAAGTCATGATTTAAATATTTGTTGTTATTAATTGTTAGTAATTTGATTAATACTTAAATATAAAATAATAAAATATATTAATTATTTGATTTATTAATACTTTTTTATAATTATTTAATTTATTAATATAGATATGGTTAGGGCTGCAAACGAGCCGAGCCGAGTCGAGTATATGAGGTGCTCATGTTCGGCTCGTTTGTCAAATATCGAGCTCGAGCTCGACGAGCTTTATAAATGTTTGTTCAAGGTCGGCTCGATAATTTTTTTCTATGTTCGAGCTCGACTCGTCTAAACTCGTTTAAGTTAATCGAGCTCAGCTCGTTTAGTAGCTCGTTAAAGTTAATCGAGCTCAGCTCGTTTAGTAGCTTGATTAGGCTCATTTAGCTGCTTATTTAGTAGCTCGTTTGAGCTCGTTTAGTAAAATTAAAATTAAAATAAATTGAATTTAAATTAAACCTAAACTAAAATTAATTAAAACCATTAGTTCATTTTTCCTTGTTAAAAATATTAATAAAAAAAAATACTAATAGTATCACACAGATCTAAGTTCAAAATACAATTTAAAAGAGTATTCATAATTCATTGGAGTTGAACCAATATAAAGTCATCAACCAAGAAATTTCGATATAATCTAAGTTATATTAAACAATGAAATTTCGAATTATTAGACTCAATAAACAAACAATCTAAGTGAAATCTATATCAAGACAAATAAAGAAGAAAAATAAAAAAGATAGAAAAGTAATTTAATTCACCAAGTGGTAGAGAAGCAAGTTGGATTGAACGCAAATTTCTGAGCAAGACTAAAGAGAGTTAAATTGCTTTACGCTTGATGACGGAAAAGTAGACAGAGAGAGACGGCAATGGTAGAGATGGATGGTGGATTACCTGAGGGCTTGATGACAAAAAAATAGAAAGAGAAAGAAGGGTTAATAGAGATGAGTGGTGGCTATCTTGACAAACTATTAGTCATAAGAAATCTAAACCTTAGGTTAGATAAATTATTTTAATTAATTTTTTTATTTTTGATATGTTTTTTTTTAATTTCGGCATCTATTTTAATTTGGACATATTTTATATTCATTAAAAATTTGTCTATTTATTTTTATTAAAAAAAATATATTAAACGAGTTATAAATGAGCTCGTTCGTGAACACAAACGAGTTTTAATCGAACATAAACGAGATATGAATGAGTTTGTTCATGAATATAAACGAGCCGAACAAGGGTTTGTTTGAGCTCGGCTCGTTTACTAAACGAGTTATAAAATTTTGTTCGTGATCGTTCATTTAAGTGTTGAACAAGCTTTGACCGAGCCGTTCACGAACCGTTCACGAGTGCTCGTGTTTGTTTGCACCCTTAGGTATGGTAAGAGTTTTTATGAGAGATTAGTATTTTCACTTGAAACTTTGAAACTATTTAATTTCGGTATAGTGGTACGTTTATAATTTGATCATAAGGGTTTTTTTTAAAGAGTTTATAAAATATTATTTAAATCAATGTTTAAAGTTAGTTTTGATCCAAGAGTTTAAAATTATTCTTTTTATTTTATTTTATTCATATCTTTTTGTAATTAATTTTTTTAATTAAATTATTATATAATTTTTTTTAAATAATTATTTTAATTTTGGTTTCAATAAATTAAATATTTAGTTTTTATAAAAGCAAAAATGTTGATTTTTATAAATATATTATTTATTTTTATCACTTATTAAAAAAATAACAATTTTATTCTAAAATCATATCTTAAATTTACAAATAATTATTATATCATGTCCTTTTATATCATTTAAACATATATATATATATATATATATAAATAAAAAGCTGAACTCAAAGCGCTAGCGCTCTTAGCGTTCAACTTTAGGTTGAAAATCCTTATAAATTACAAATTTTTATTCTTTTGGTCGGTGAGCTTATCTTCACATTAATTATCATCTCTCTTTCATCTTTTTTCAAATTCTTATCTCGATATTAATGTAAAAAAAATTTAGAATTTTAATATTCTTAAATCTCTTCCGTTACAAATAATTCACTTCTATATAAGATTTGTCTATTAGTTTGATGGTTCATAAGCTATTTTTTCTATGTATTCTTATTTTTGATTTCATTTCTTTCTCTCTTTATAACCTTCTTTTCATCCTTTAGGTTATTCTACTATTTTGAAATTCTAAAATTGTTGTGATTTTCTTCTTTTTCAGGTATTTCTTTTTCGGATTTTTCATTTTAAAACGGTAAGGTTTACATCAATTAAATTTAATATATTTTCTTTTTGTATTCTCTTACATTTTATGTATTCTCTTACATTTTATATTATATTCTTTTATTATATTTGAATATTTATGTGACTTTCTCATCGCATATAAACTTTTTTATTGTTTGTAATATTTTTCATCTGTGTGTTACTAGGTGTGATATTTCACTATTCACAAGAATGATTTGGTGTGATATTTTACTTCTCATGACGATAATTTTGGGAAGGGAAGACGAATAGTAAATACGACAATTATAGATTTTTTTTGTTTATAATTTTGTTTTATATTGTAAATTAATTGTAATTAATGATTTTTATTTTTATTGCATAATAAAATTATTTATTCATTTCTCCTTAGTCAATCAAAGTAAAAAAAAAAATTTATGAATAATTTGAATCTAAATAATAATTTTATATATAAATATGTATTTTGTTTTATTTTTCTTATATATATATAAATTTTTTCTTTGATTAATTTTTGTGTTTTTTTAATCTGTGATTAAATTTGATTTATTGATTCAAAAAATTAAGAAAAATCATCTCTATGAAATTATATTTATTTACTTTTAGTTCTTTGTAATTTACTTTTATATTTAATAATTACTATGTTTTCTCTTTGAAAAACCCACAAATTTATTGGAAAATTATTTTATTGTAATTTTATTATGTTCAAATTGTAACCTTTGAATTTATTACTATTAAAGTATAATAATAATAATTAGATACATAATATAATAAGAAATGAATGATTGATAAGTGAATATGAAATGTTAGTTTTAATTTATTACTCCCTCCGTCCCACTGAAAGTGTCCACTTACTTGTTTTCACATAGATTAAGAAAGTCATTTATTTGATATAAATACTGGATGAATTGTCTTTTATACCCTTAATAAATGATGAGATAGTTAGTGAAATATTGAAATCTTTCATTAATTAAGTGGATAATATTGGAAAAAAGTAATTAATATTGTATGGAAAATTGAAATATGACAGTTTCAGTAGGACAATTGTTTTCTCTAAACATGACATTTTCAGTGGGACGGAGGGAGTAAATGATAACAAATAACCATTAAAAATAAATGTAAGGTTACAAAATTTAAAATTATTTTAATTAATTTCATAATTAATTGATATTAAAAGGATAAATTAACTTGATTGTGTATTTTATTAATTTGATAAATAAAATTGATTAAAAAAATAAATAATATCTTAGTAAGAAATTACAATGGTGTAATTTGAAACAAATTACATAATTTTACTTGGAGGAATAATTTATTAAAATTTCTTGGATTGCCTATCTTACAATACAAGTAAGATTTTCACTTCACTACACCAAATAGATTGGAAAGTCTGAATTGGTAATTTTTTAATCATGGATAATTCTACAATAAAGTTATTTAATAATAGTTAGTCAAATATAAGATAATTAAATTGAAAAAACTAAGTGATATTATCTTTTATAATCATTTTTAAAAATTTATTATTTGACATGACTATGTAATTCAGATACTAATTATAAACAGATACTAATTATAAATACCAAGATGAAAAACAAAACCTTAATGCACAAAATCCGCATGCTCTATCTAATTATATTTCTTCTAAAAATAACTTTAAAAAATTATGAAGTATCATATACGAATTGAATTTTTTTTGAAAATAAGTTTGTTTCTTATCATTAATATAAAATCAATGGATTTGTCAAGATTTCTGTAAATCAAAATTTGTCGAGTTCCTAGTTTGGTTCACGTCTTTACAATAATAATAAAACAGATTAATATCTTGGAAAAAAAGAAGTTAAATTTAATATTTACTTTTTTCTTTATATCTTTTGAAATTATTTCTTAAGGTTCATTTTAAATTTTTGTTTACTCAAATCTAAAATTATACCCTACTCCTTTTGGTTTTATTTTTTCTAAACTAAGTTATCCGATACAAATTTATTAGTTTGAGGGTGAAAAATGGCAACTAATCAAGTTAAGGATAAATAATGAAAAAATATTAAATAATTTGAGGATATATATCAGTTTAATATTAAGGATGAAATGAAAATAAAATTAAAGAGTTAGAATATAAAATTTACTTTCTACCACTTTCAATTATTTGACATGTTTTATTTCTTTTTATTATTTTTATAATAATTATTTTTAAAAAAAAACTAGAAATATAATTTATTTGATTGGAAGTGTGTTTAACCACTTTGAATTTAGTTATCTATTAATAAAGCAATAAAATCTTTAATTTTTTTTATAATACCATACTAAAAATAAAATTGTATATATTATATATAAATTGAATTATTCTCATTATGCTTAAAAATATAAAATATTAAAATATAAAATATCAAAATATAAAATAATAATTTATTAATTTATTTAACTAATAATAAACGCTCGCGCAATGCGCGGGTTAATTATCTAGTTAAAACACTTATTTACCAAACATTATTTATTAAAAACACTACTTAAAACACTAAACACTAACCGCTATTTAAAAAATGTTAAAAGCTTTAAAAAACTCTGAACACTACCAAAAACCTAAAAGCTATTAAAAAAACGCTATTCGAGCCAAACACACTCCAAGTCTATTTTTTCTTTTCTAATTATAAAGTTTTCAGGTTTAGTGTGTTTGATAGATAGATTTTTAAGTAGCGATTAAATTTTTCATCTGCAATTTGACAATTTAACTGTTTGCGAGAAACTTTTTTAATTAGCAATTAGATTTTTAATTAACGGTTTTCAGAACGCTACTTCAAGTAGCTGTCCACAAATCGGTAATAAAAAAAATTTCAATTTTACCCTTATCAATATATGAGTATTATTAAAATACGCATAATAATATTAAAAACTTCTATTTGTATTAAATTAGGTTAATTTTAATAATATTTTTATGTATTAAATATGATTAAAAATATTTAAATAACTTTTTTTAGTTAGCCTATATTTTATTTATTTTTTAACAAGTTGATAACTAAAGGATGGTAGGTTTTAAATTAAAAATCTTAAAATTAAAAACGGTTTAAAAATGAATATTAACATTTTAAAAAAATAAATAAATTATATTGTAAGATAAAAAATAATATATTGTATTGTTTACGTAATTTTACATCTAACCACTACTTCAACATTTAATCGTTATTACTAGGGATGTCAGTTTTACCCACAAACCCGTTTACCCATGGGTACCCGATTCACTTACCCGTAATGAATTCCGATAATCGGGTTCATGGATCGGGTTTGGATTCTAAAACAATACTCGTCTCGTGTTTGGATAAAGAAAAATATCCGTACTCAAACCCAGACCCGTATAATATTAGAAAAAAAATATATGCATTTATAATAAAATCTTAAAAACTAATAAAAAATAATAATTATTTTTAATTATTTTTTTAAAGAATTTATCATATTTTAAAATATTTTATTGTGTTTATCATATTTAAACACTTTATTTTGGGATATAATTTATTTATTTAAGTTGGTGAAGGACATTGTTTATTTAAGTTATAAATTATATGTATGTAAATTGTATGCATGTTGAAATTGGTGATGATAGCGTGATTAAATGATTAAATGATGATGATGGTAGGTTAGCATACATGTATCAAATAATTTTGTCTTGTGTAATATCATAGTCTTTTTTTCAGGTATACCCACGGGTTAGCCCAAACCCGCGGATAAAAACCAGACTCGAACTTGCTAGACCTGTGACGGGTTTGGGTAAGATTCGGATAGAGGATACCTTAATGGGTCCAGATTCGGGTTTACTGTGATCCGCCCAAACCCGACTCATTGCCATCCCTAGTTATTACCAAACACTCATGCAGAATCACTATTTCAACATCTAATTTAATAGCTAGTAGCTAATCACCATCTTTTTCCACAAATAAAATTTTTATTATTAAAAGAGAGTTAAGAACTAATCGCTACTTCAACAGCTAACTCAACATCTAATGTAACATTTAATGCTAAACATACAATTAGTTATTAAATTATACGAAATTTTAGTTAAGTATTTAAATTAGCTCATCATTATTATTATTTTAAAAATTTTAGGTGTCCGTTTATGATTTGCCATCCAAATTTCATTAGGCATCCGTCTAACTTTTTGCAATTATGTTGCTCAATGGTATGGTTTTTTTATTTGAATATGAATATGGATATATCGGGTATATTAACTCTAATTCTACAAATAGTACATCTAGATCTAGCCTAGCGGTAAATGTATCTCACGAGATTTCTTTTTATTTTCGAATTGTGCATTCAAGGTTCAAGTTAGTATTTATTTTCGAATTTAGTATTTATTTTCGAACTGTGCATTCAGGTTGAAGTCAGTATGAGAACAAATATAATGCTGTAAAAATAACTATAATTCTACGCATATGAGAAATTATTTGAAATTTTAAATATTTTTGAGTAATTTTATAAGTGTAATATTAATTTTTATTACTTTTTATAATTAATCAATGCATTTTTAATTGATTTTTATTCAAGCCGCCTAAACTGCCTAGTCCCACCTCATCAGTCTAGACCTTTTTGTAGAGTTATCATATCTATTTTGATTTTTATTTATTTCTTTTTTGTCAATTTAACTTGTTTAAGATAACCTTTAAATTTCAAACATAATGACTTAAAATACATATAGGGTTGCACCTTATCATTTTAGCATTATACTTAACAAATTTTACAGTTTAACCCATAAATTATAGTGGACTCATTTAAGCTCATCTACTTGTTTTTTTTTCTCATCATTTAACCTCTTTACGTCATATTTGTACTACTAAATGTTTTACACCTTGCAACACAGAAAACAAACTCATGTGAAATCAATAATCTCTAAATTTGAGGAATACGTTTCTACGAGAGATAGAAATGGGGAAAAATGATAAGCGTTCGATGTTTCTCCAAGCGTATTAAGCCCTGTACTTGGTAAAATTTCACTTTAGCCTTTTGTATCACATTTGTGATAACAAATTTTTTACACCTTGCAACACAACATCTCACGTGAAATCAACAATCTCTAAATTCGAGGAATACATGAATTTCGATGATAGAGTGGAAATAGTATAAGAATAAGATGATAAACTTGATGTTTCTTTAGGCATAGATACTTATTTAACCCATGTATATGGTAAAAAAATTTACTTTAACCCTTAAAATATGTTTGATTTCATTTGAACCCTTATTCTTACTTCTTTTACATCATTTTAGACCCTCTCCCACGCACCAAATAAAAGTTGACCTTCAACTCAGCTTTCATGTAAGCAAAAGGGTTATAATAACTTGATTTTGTAAAGTATAAGGGCTAACATGAACTTTGTTTTGTTCGTGGGCTGAACTAAAATCTTTTGTTACAGTAGACCTTATGTCATTTATTACCAAGTATAAGGATTTAAATAGACCTTTATGTCATTTATTAATGAATGCAGGATACTTTGGGAGATTTTAGTTTTGGTAACTTTACTTTAAGGCTATGTTTAATATTAGTTATTGTACTTAATTGTTAGAATAATAGTAACAAATGATTGTATTTATTTGCTGGTGTATTAACGATTTAAATAGTTTTTTGAATCTTAATATTCGGAGTTAAGGGTGGTTGTTTGAATTAGGGCTGAGAATTCGGTTAACCAAAACCGAACTGAAAATTCGATTTTCGGTTAACTGAGCTTCAAATTTTGATAACCGAATACCGAACTGAAATTAAAATGGTTAACCGAAAACCGAAACCGAACTTTTGCGGTTAACCAAATTATTAACTGAAAACCGAATAATTAACCGAAAAATTACATCTTCTCCCAAATAATTAATTTTTAAAAATAAATTTTAAGATAAAACACTAAATTTTTTTAATAAATTAACTAAAAACCAAATATATTGACAATATATCTACTTATTTCTTAAAAATAATTAATTTTTTCCAATAAATTTTAAGATAAAACCCTTAAAATTATAATTTTCGGTTAACCGAAATTTTTCAATACCAAAACCGAAAACCTAACTGCAATTTTTGGTTAACCGAACCAACTAACCAAAAACCGAAAATATATATATTTTCGGTTAACCGAACCAAAATTTTTTTCCATTATCAGTTCGGTTTCAGTAAAAACCGAAAACTGTTCTCCCCTAGTTTGATTAATTAATAGTTATTACTATAAATTTTTTATAAATTTTTGGGTCTTTTTGTTAACCGTTCAAAATTCGGTATATTTGTTAGTAGGGTGGAGGAATTAATTAAAAGAGATATTATTAATGTCATTGACTTCCGGGAGGGAAAGCTTCTTGTTCAGAATTTTGGAGTTTCATTAACTTTTCAAATATGTTAGTTGGTTTCTGTTGATTAAGTAGGTGTTATTTGTCATCCTTACATTTTTGAGTTCCATTTATAGATATTGTGTAGGATTATTTTTAAATAATAAAAGTTAAGTTTTGTTCCTTCCTCTGCGTTCAGAGTGTTCAGTTGATGAATTGTAATACATTTCTAAGGATATCAATTCTATAGAAAATATAGATATTTTATCGCTTAAACATATCTCTCAAATATAGAAAATAATCATTTTACCTCCCATTTTAAAAATTATCATCATTTAGCTCTTTTTTTTTTTTTTTTTAAATTAACGGTCAAAATCTACTCCACTCACATTTTATCGTGTTTTTTTAATCGAAATTGCAACCAAGCTACCTTGTTGAAAGATAATTACAAGTGGGTACACATTCTCTACTTAATTACAATTATATTCACTTGTCCCGATAATACGATTTTATATTAAGCAAGTTTTGTTGATAACTAAATTTACATACTAACTTTTACTTTAACAAAGTGGAAGTGGATTTGTGCTGCAGTTAGTGAAATTTAGGGCAAAAATAATTTTGCTTTTTTAAATTATGAATATACACTAGTGGAATCAAGTCCTTTCATTGATATTTTCCAGGAAAAATCCACTAAAATTACTTCATTCTCATGTTTTTAATTTTTAATTATTCTTATGACGGACAATGTATCAATTACACTAAACATAAGTGATTAAATATGTGTTAATGACGGCTTAAGTGGTTGTGGAATTATAAATATATCACTAACATTCATCCTAAATTTACATGCAAGTATTATTCCACCACATGTAAATTTAGGATGGAAGTGAGTTGTTTAATATTTCACCATAAAGTAATTATTTTATAAGCATTAACAATCTTAAACATATGCAAAGTTACATTCATAGAGTGAAAATACATCAATATCCTTCAAGCCATTTTAGATAGTGTCGGTCAAATTAAATTCGTTAGTATGTGTACAATTAAATACAAAATATATACTTATTTGTAATTGTGTTTCCAGTGGATACTAATTTACTCTTTGAAAATGATGGTCAAAATGTACTCCATTCCGATGGAAAATTGAAAGATGAGGTAGGAAAAATGGTAGTTTAGTTACAAATTAATTTTTTTAATATGGATAATTATAAATTTATAATTTTTACCACCATTATTTTTCAAATTTCTATCAAGTAGGACTATTTCCAATTCACTAATTTCTAATTTTGAGTTTCATTTCATACCACATAAGAGATTTTTATATATATATCCACTTTCGTTAGTGACAAAATAGAAATTCTCTTATTCATTGAAAAAATTTGTTGGACCCTCCGGAGCTACTCCCTAACTTCCATATTAGTATGATATTGTCCGCTTTAAGTCAGGGCAGAGCCCGCACAGATTTGTTCTTGGATACCACCACCCATAAGATCTCATACAAATAGAGTTCTCTTGATGCTTTATATACAAGTCATTATTCTATTGTATTATAGATGTGGTATTGGCTTTGACACTAACAATCATCTTCTACAAACCAAGGTTCGCATCGCCTCGCCTCAAGTTAGTCCACCGATCCTTCAAATCAAGGACCACACATTGCGTAGCCTCCCATTGAGATAATTCACCGATCTGTCAAACCATCTTATACCGTCATTACTACCCAACGGGATCCGCCGCCTGAACACCATATTATCATAAAGACTTTCGACACAATGCACACCATGGATCTAATTACAGGAACCATATCTGAAACAGGGCTCTGATACCACTTGTTAGACCCTACGGAGTCGCTCCTCAACTCCCACATTAGTATGATATTGTCCGTTTTGGGTCAGGGTCGAGCCCACACAGATTTGTTCTTGAGTACCACCACCCAAAAGGCTTCATGCTAATGGAGTTCTCTTGATTCTTTATATAGAAGTCATTATTCTCTTGTGTAACCGATATGATATTGGGTTTGACACCCTAACAAAATTTCTATTTGTCATCTAGGAAATGGTTTTAGTACATGTATTAAACAAAAAAGTAAAAAAAAAAATGGAAAAAATATATTCTTATTAAAATTGATTGAGAAATAATTAAAAGAAATCAACTATGATATAATTGTTAATTAAGATTTTTATTTGGGTTTCTTTAACTTTTTTATTACCATATCAGTCAACTAAATAATTAAAACAGAAATCTTAATTGAAGAATTTTTTTACCATTGAGTTGAATTTTCACCATTATTTTTAACATAAAAAGTAATATTTGATAGGTTTCAAAATATAATGTAAAATAATTATATTTTAAGAATATATTTACTATTATAAATTTTAACCAAATCAATTAATTAGATCCCTAACATCCATGCAAACTATTTTTAAAATTAAAATGGAATGATCACTATTTGGACTTTTCAAAGTTGGCACAATTTTTAATTGAATTCTCCAAATTTATTTAGTTTCATTTAACCATTCAGCTTGCAAAAAAAAAAGAGTCACTTTGGCACTCTAAGGCCTAGTTTGTTTCCTGGGATCGGATTGGGATTGAATAAGATAATTTTAAGTGATGGGATTATATTGGATAGGATTTGATATATTTAAAAGTAATCTTATGTTTAGTATAACGAAGGATAGGATTAAAATGTATGTAAACCTATATTTCTTTAATTATGGATTGAATGACTTCGGATAGAACAAAAAATAAAACAATATAATATAATTTTTATTTTAGTATAAATTACTACATATACATAATTTTTTTAAATATATATAAAGAAGAAAAATAAAAATAAAATTTTGATTATTTCCTCAAAAATTTAATTGATGCACATTCATTCCTTTATCAAAATCAAAACAAATTTACAATATATAGATAATCTTAACCATCAATTTTAACTAAATATCCACATTGAGATCTTAGCAAGCTACTGGTAAACGAAATTCCCCTCATTTATCATACAAACATGGTGAAGTTTCTTTTAACTCTATTCGAGGATCGCCAATAGCTTAATCTATTTTGATTTCTCTTCTCAGTTGATGTTAATCATGTCACTACTTGATTAACCTGATGGTAATCATTTCTCTTCTCTTTTCAGTTAACCTGAACTACCAGCATTATCTGAATCAAGGAATTTAACATAAGAAACAGTTAATGGTAATATCAAGATTTTCTCAATGATAGCTAAAGGTGCCTGCAAATAAAAAGATTACAACATGGAGTCTTTCATCTGCGAAATAGTCTTTTTATAGAGCGAATGCAGCAAGTAATGATGCTTATGTTCACCCATTTCAAGTTCCATATGATGGGCAAAAGATCAACTCATCAAGTTTGTAGTATCCCTAACCAGATACCTTAGAGATACTTAAATTCAGTTATATGGAAAATGAGAAGTTTTGACAGAGCTCATTTTATTCTTCCACAATTCTGTAAGGAAAACCACAATCTCTAATTCTCACAAAGAAAACCAGTTACCACAAAGAGAAGTTCAAATTCTTAATTATTATAAACTCTGAAGATTCACATTACATTCTTATATTCAATCCAGCTAATGCCTAGATCCTTAGTGACATAGCATCTCGTTATAAATATTTCAACTTCTCTAAAATGACCATATAAGTATAATGATCTAAAACAACCAAAACAACAAATTAGATCGCACAACAACAAGTCAGAACACCTCACTACTTGACTCTATTTATGATTTGACCCTAAAAAACAATTTTGAATAAGTGAGTTGTCTTCTAAGCTTCAATTGTAAAATGTTACAAAGAACAATGAAGTTTCCTTAATAGCCAACTTCTTACCTTCTCCATGTCTAATATGTACATCACTGACAAAGTTATTGAACCTCGTAAGCAGAATTTTTAATAGTTGTTACAGTTCACGCCAGTTAAACAAGTTACAACATCTTTGTATAGAAGAAATTCACAAACATCACTCTTAATATTGATGAAATCTAGGGTTTCAACCTATAGATTGGGCAACAACCAAAACAACAAATTAGAAAAGGAGATCACCAATCTGAGTTCAATTGATTGATCAAAGAGAAAAGGAATTAAAGAGAGAGCAAATGAAGATGACTGAAGTGAAGAAACTGAGAAGCAAGAGTCGCATGTGAGAGAGAGCATCCAAGAAAGTGGAGGAGATGCAGGAATGGTAAATGTAACCCATGATTTTAGAGGAGATAATTTTAACCCATTGCAGTGAGTTAAAATAAGAAAGGGATAAATTTTAACCTATTTCTAATAATAAGCCAAACGTAGGTTTGGACAAATTTTTATCCAATCTAATTCTTTTCCAGCAAAACAAATTAGGCCTAAATAGACTAAACAAATGCGAGCGGGCATGTATTCTTCACACTCTAGTCCACGTCATCATTGAGTGTCCAAGTGAAGTTTCTGTTTTTCATGATGGTGGGTCCAAATGAAACTTCACAAATTTTAAGGGTTAAGGTAACAAATTACACAAACTTGAAGGATCCAAATGAATATTATCCATATTTTATTTATCTAATTTGCAATATTTTTAATTTTTTTTGGTTATATTTTATGGTAGATTTAATATCAATTATATTTAAGTAATGTATTTTTTTTATTACGTGGTTATACTGAGTGGCGGGAGCCACATGCATCACAGTGATGTCATTTGACACCACTGCTTTTTGGAAAAAAAAATTATATATTAGTAAAGAAAAATAAAATATATAATACAAATATAATTATAACATCCCGTCATCCGAGTGATGACATTGCATACTCTTCATCCTGCATTCGCCACGGATTATAGATGAATCTACATGTGTTAATAATCTTTTTTTACTTAGTATTTTGCACCCTCAAATCTTATATTAAGGTCATATTTTCTTGCAGTGACTTAATATCTTACTAGAAATTAATAGTGAATTTCTATCATTGGATTATTAAAGCGAGATTGAATTAATGTGATGGTGGTAAATGAAATAAAGAAGGAGATTGAGTTGATCATCTTTCAGTTTGACATGGCAACTATATCAAATAAATTTTTATATATCACGACAACCATATCAAATGAATTGGATTTCGGGAACTAAGAAGGTCTACATAAAACTTTACAAAGTTGGAGAGTTTAAATGAAAAGTAATTTAAAGTCCGGCGGTTAAAATGAAAAGTCATATCAAGTTCGAAAGTAATTCCTTTTGATGATATAGAAAAAAATATATAATTTACATATTTTTCATTATTAATGATTCATGTTCTAATCTGGGTGGACGGAAGATTTCAAAAAATTATTTTTAACCATTTTAAAAATTCAAATAAAATTTTGCAAACTTTGAAAATTCAAATAAAAAAGAAATTAATATTAAAAATATATTTACAAAATTAATTTATGACTATAATCTAATATATTCAATATTTTTTAAATTTAATTTTATTATATTATAAAAAGACAGAGTTTATTAAAAAAGAAATATAATGGAATAAATAACCAATAGTAAAAAAAACTACTTATATAATAAAGGGAAAAAAGTCAAAGTTGTCTTTTTATACATGCTGATATGGCAGTTGACCAGACGCGATTAAACGTAACACCAATATTTTCCAAAATTCATGGATCTTTAAAGTGAAAATGTACAAGAATTTCGATATATCTGTAATTATACAAGACTTCGTGTACCTATAAGTAATTTTCTCTTATGAAAATAAAAATCACACCTTAAAAAGTCAAGGTATAGTAGTTGCTTGGAAGAGAAGAAAGATAGATACAAATCCGAAAAAGGCAAAATCCAAAATGCTAAACAAATTGCATATACAAACGAGATGTGGAGGAGAGGAGGTGTCATTGTTTTTGCCACCTTAATTCAAAACGTGTCAATAACATACGATATTTGGACAGCCACCCATCACATTATCATTATTATCTTCTGACAAAGCCTCTAGTTTTAGGTCCACAACGAATATTCCAGCGTATCTTTCATTATTTTACTCTCTATCCAGAATATTCTCTCTTTCTTTAGTTTATCCTCTGCCTCTCAAAGATATTCTCCTACTTGGAATCTTCCTCTCCCCAAGATTCTACAAATCCCATTTTATACTTTTTAAATCTTACAAACATATACATGTGTATCAATCTACGACCTTACTAAATGGACGTCTAAACAATTATATGTACCTACTTCTGTATTTTGCATTTTTATCCACCATCATTGAAATAATTTTTTTTATTATCTAATAATAAAGAATTATTGAGTTACTTATATTAAATATCAAATTAAAAGAATAGAGATGGATGTTATTTTAAAGAAAAATGATTTGAAAATAAATTATAATTGATATTTTAATTTCAAAATTAATTTTAACAAATTGTAAAAGTTATTTTAAAAATTATATATGCACTTTTTTAAAAAAATATTATACAAATTAAATTATTTTGAATTTATACTTTTTAAGTGAAGGTAAATTATGGATAATATATATATATATATAAGCATCATAGTTTATTTACACAAAATAATAAAAATATAAGATAAAATTATCTCTAAAAGAACATATATGAATTTAAGATTATAAATTTTAATATTATATTAAAAAAATTTATTGGTTAAATGAAAATTTATTTCCAACTCAAGAGAGGACTCTATATTAAAAAAAATATAAAATTATCTATTTATAATTTAATATTTATTTAAGACTCTAAGTATAATTTCCTCTTTTCAAATATATCAATTTCATTTCATTTAACTTAATATGATAGGATGCTAAGTAAATATTTGTAATTATAGTTGAAATATATGATTACATTACTATATTTTTTAGGTTTAATTGATCTTAATAATTATTAAAATACGAGATATATATAATGATTTTAAAAATTTCGGATAAGATATGATAAGATTAGATTCCCGCCAAATCATATTTTGTATAAAATTCATTTTTATATAATATTCATGTCAAACATATAATTATATAATTATTCGTAACTAGTTTGATGAAGAATAGAACAGTCCGACCCTTGAAGATATATAAATTTAAACCGAGATTAGAATGGACAAAGAAATATATATAATATTGAAGAAAGAATATTTTAATTTATCGGTAGAGTATAATAGCAAAGATATGGTCGGATCCATGGAGTTGGAGAGGAGATGAGAAGAGAAGAGAGAGGCACAATGTCCTTTGGATGAACCAAAAGGCAAATGTCTCTTGCACCAGAAAAAGGTTAATTACAGAAAAGTCATTTTTTGATGATAAAATTCAAGTGACATTATGGGCCATGTGGGAATATTCCAATGACTTAAACTACTCTTTAACTTCAAAATGTTTGGTATTTTATTATTATTATTATTGACTAAACTACACTTGAAATTTAGGTATGTAAGGAAATGGAAGGTATCAAAACTTAAGGTTGACTCAATTCCAACAATATTCTACCAGGTTTTATTGGATGCCTTTTCATAGATTCTCAAATCTGTATATGTTACTGAATGGCCTAACACTAGCCTTTTTTCGTTTCATCCAAAACGTGATTTTATATTTATATTTTCAATTTCGTCCTTCCAATTTTACTTGTTTTAAAATTCTCCAAAGAATATTCTTGTTTCTACCATTTTATATACATAAATGTTTTTTAACAACAAAAATTAATTAACTTTTAAGAAAAATTATGGTGAAATTTTTTTTTGAAATAATACAATCTGAGTTTCAACTTTTTAAATATTAATAAAATATCATGTTTGATTTTTATATTTGATTACTATTTCGAATTTATTTTATGCTATTTTATGTCTTTAATTTTTTTAATTTTTTAATTATTATGCCTTTTCTTTTGAATGGGTAAAGACATCAAATGCAAATGTGAAAGACTGATTTAGTGTAAAGTAATTTTTATTTGAACTCATGACTTTTTTTCTTTTTTTTTTTTTCATTTGATCCCTTATATTTATTTATTTATTTATTTATTTAATTTTTGTCATTTAAACTCCTCTCCTTAACATTTTTGTTCACTTAGACTTTTAATTTGAATTTTTCAAAAATTTTACATGTAGCAAAACATGTGATATCAATTCTTAAATAAACGGGTGAGGAATATTTTTTTTTCATATTGTTAAAGAAATAAATGAAATTCATTCACCATTTAAAAAAAAAAAAACTTTTGATAATAAAAATATTATTGGCAACTCAAAACATTTCTTTACTCCTTATATTTTGTTACTTTTGTCTTCGGATAAACTTCATCTCTATCTTCGAGTCACATTAAATTAATGTATAAATGATGCAATCCTTATCATATATAAGCAAATTAATATGTCAAGCATGTTGCACACATATTTGATATCGGACCAGAAGTATTAAAAAAAAAAGTTAGGTGGAAGGGGTCAAGTGAATAAAGAAATAAATAAATAAATATAGGGGCTAATTTGAATAAAAAAAACTAGTTACTTAGGCAAGATGAAATTTCATTTAAACATTTAACACATGTACTAGGCCACGTCAAGACTTGTTAGGCCACGTTGTGGGCGCACTAAAAAAAAATAGAGCGGTAGAAAAAAGTCAAATTGAGTAATTAAATGATAGGAAGTAAAATACATAAGGTTAAACAAGACAAATGATCAAATACACAATAGTCAAATGTAATTTATCCCTTCACAAAAATGTCTCTTCACTAAGAGCTCTCATTTATTAACGAAAAGCTATTCAGTGATCATTCATGAAAAAGTTATTCATTTAAGTGATATTTATATGGACATTTTAATCCATTTAATTATTTTTTAAATTAAAATTGAAACTTGAAAGATTTTTTATTTTTTAAAATTTCTTACCACTGAGTTACAAATATAATTTAATTTTGTTAAGGTAAAAAAGATTTTTAAAAATTTTTTTTTTAAGGTATAAAATAGTTAAAAAATTTTAAGTAAAATTTAATTATTGTTAATGAAAGCCTTTTTTTTTTTATTCGGTAATTATTTTTTTTCCAATTTATTAAATATATAACCTATTTTAATATAATAAATAATAATATATTTTCCAACTTTGTCCAAATATATATCCAAATGTGTATATAATTTTATTAGAATTGTGGATTACGGGTTAGGATGTGATAAATAGGGAAATTCAACAAATAGTACTTTTGTGTGAAAATAACACTATTATGTCAAAACCAATTGGAAAATAATTGAAAATGGGAAATTTCTTATAATTTTATTTTTTCAATAGTAATTAAATATGGAAAACAATACTTCACCAAAATATTTTGGCGGTCTTAGCATATTTTCTATGATGGCATCAACATATTGTTGGTGAGAATAACACCTTTGATTTCTTATTCTTCCTTATTGTCTTGTGTTAGGTGACAAAGTTTCTTGTAAAGGATTATCAATCATTTGAAAAAAATAGAAGCCTGACAATCAATCATGTTATAAGTAGTGGAAACCCAGGGTCGTCATTTTGGTATTTTGCATGATGGTTGACGAGGTACTGCTATAACCTAAATTTATGGTAGATCTTGTTTGTATATATTTGTTGATGTATGCAATAATCAAGTAATTGTGTTTGGATTATTAGAAGACGATAAATGGTCAAGGGCCATGTTAGAAATAGGAATTCAATTCATTTTCCTTTTCCTTTCCTATAGCTTTAAAAGTTGGTTTGACCATAACATTAAGGCTCTATAATTAAATCAATGCTAGCGGTTGTGAAATTTTATACGGATTATTCCTATATTTAATCGTGTTATAGAATATAAGCAAATAAAATATGTGTTGCATTATATGAAAATGTTCCTACTTAGAAATACATGACTAGGTGATAAAGGAACTACTTCACGTATAATCTTATTGTTAATTTTAGGAGATCGTCTATACCGGGTAGTATGTTGTTTCTTGATCTATGATTTTTTTTAAAATAGTATGTAGGTTAGATTCATGAGTAACAGATATCTTAATAGGTCCTACAACTTGATTGGATTGTTAACCTTGTTTGTTTGCTTTTGAATGAATTGCGATGATATCCATGTATAATAATTATCTCTGCATGTGACTACAATTTGAGTTTGTAAAACATGTTAAGCCATGATAAATTCTGTATCTCCTTTTATAATGGAGTCATGAATATATCAATTTAGTTAGAGGTCTTGGTTAAAAATTTAATTAGTTGTCTATTTGGAAAGCCTCTATTACTAGGTATATTACATTTTATGGTGATATAAAATTTTGCTTATTGATTCACATTGTAGATGACATATTACTTATATAACGTGTGTGTTTATAACAGGTACAATGAAAATTTTATGAGAATTAGTTGATTTATTATATATGTGAGGCATAGCAACCAATATTACTATTTATATGGTACTAGCAGCATTAATTTTTAATATAAATGTTTGAGATTAATAATCATATATATAGGACGTATTTGGTAAAGTTGCTTGATTAACATGAATATGTTTTCATTCTATAATAATATAGTTTCTTTCAACTTGCAGGTGTTGTAAATGACTGTACCTTCATGTTTTATCTTGCAATGACAGCTTGAATTGAATAAAACGATGAAGCCATTATTACAAGCAAGTGATGAATTCATAAATGCATCTAAAACCTCATAAACCTGAGTGTTTGCACAATTAAAAATTTTAACCAACAAGTGTATTGGATATACTCTATATGTTTTTGTTTTGTTTTTGTTTTTTTGTTTTTTTTTTGTTTTTTGTTTTTTTACATATATGTCTTCATTACAAGCCCTTGGTGATACCAATTCACAATAATATCATTTCTCATTTTTGAATTATTGAAAAAAAAATTCATAATTTATGAAATGTCAAAACCATATTATAATAACCACTCCATTATTTATAATAATCTCATCACATTCTTTTTCTTAATTCGAAAAATTCGTTCTAAATAGTCCTCTATAATTGTACATACATGGTGCCCTTATCTAGTACAAGACACCTCCATTAGAAAATGCATGCAAAACAAGTAATAAACCCAACACACAAATGACAGCACATTGATCAACCAAAGGCAATTCATTCATCACATAATAAAGCTGAGCTGAGCTCACGATTTTCGAAATAATGTTATAATGTAAAATTCATAAAATAAAACATCTTTATAATTCTTCAAACTATTTACAAATCTTGTAACATTCGAAAATTGGTCAAAATTTTTCTTTTGTTGTTTCATCATTTTATTTTATTTTATTTTTCTACTTTTATAATTCCATATAGGAATAAGTAAGGGTATTATAACTTGAAAATACAGAATTAGTGATAAATTGAAATAATGTGGAAGTTAGAGTTAAATTATTTTTAAATCCCAAAAAAAAAAAAACCATTTTCGGGTTAAAATATCATTTTATCCAAAATGACCATTTTGCCCTTCTAGAGCGAAAAATTTGAGATTTTTAATAAACAATGGTTTTTGATTAAAAGTAGGAATATAAATTTTTGGAGAAGCATGTAAGTGTTGGGATTGAGTTTCGCTAGAAATTGGACTTAGAATTAGATTGGGCCCAATCCAAAGCAAACCAACCTCTATCATGACACATCCACTAAATGAACCCACAAAAACTCAACTCTTCTCCTTTATTATTTATTTTCAAGTTTGCTCCAATACCACCAAACCCTAAGTTTTTTTTATCTATTTCATTAATCACCAACTACCACCAAATCATTTCATTTATCACCCCCGACAACCATCAAAAGAATCATTTAACACTCCTAAGGATTATAAAAGAGTTCTAAGGCTTGAAACAACAAGGCTATTTTCTCTTCTCTCTCTAGAATTTGGTAATTTAAAAAATTGAGTCTTAACTTTGGTTATAGATTTGTTTCAAAATGGGGTAGTGTTGATCTTAGTGTTAAATTATGTGTTTATAGCTTCCATTATAGTTTGAATGTTGAAAGCCCTAATTCCTTCATTGATAGTATGTCATACTTTGTGAAATAGTCTTGCATATGTTTTGAATGGTTTTAATAGTGATTATCATTCTTGAATGGTTTTAAATAAACCAACAACAAGAGGTTCTTGAAAGAGATGAAGCTTAGCTTGGAAAAGCTTCTTGGACAGGTTTGTTATTTCATTTCAAACCTCCATTAGTTTTTGATGATTGTTAAATGTTATAAAATAAGAATGATGCATTATCGTCATGATCAAGGCTTCAAGATTGCCTCACTAGTAATATGTTTGCTAATTGATGAAAATGGTATATTAGTATGGTAAGACTTGTTTGACTTGGATGTTAATGATGAACAATGTCATAAATTGGTGTTTTAGAACTTGATGATAATTGATGATATGGAAAAATTGGTAATGTCATGATAACTTGGTAAAGTGGTCACTTGATAGCCTATAATAGCTAAATGGTTAGATTGAATGATGTTACCTTTGAGGGGTCTTGAAATTAATGTAAGATGATGAAAAGTGATATTATGTAATGAGAATCGGTAAATAACTAAATGCCCTTAAATTTGCTTTAGAATGTAATATGTATGGCATGCATAGGGATTAGAAGTATCAATGATGCTATTAAGTTTGAAGAGTATATAACCAAAAATATACATCGGTAAGTCAGTAATGCTAGACTCTTTCAAGTGGATTGCACTATGACCTAAGGAAGGTGAATCTTTCTCTAACTATGATTTAAAACCCTATATAAACAAAAAAGAGAAATTAGAGTGGCCTAAAATTATAATAAGTAAAATAAATTAAAGGATCCCAGTAGCTCGCAAACATTACTTACATGCTTTAGTCTTTTATGCAAGTGGTTCACCTAATGAGATATTGGCATTTAAGAGCATAATGGATTATGTTTCCGAGTTTTCTTTATCACTAGCTTGGCAATGAATCCGGGCAATAAAAAAGATTGGTGATGCAAACAAATAGTATATTCAACCGTCTATATTGATTCCTTAAGCTATAAACCATTAATGGATTTTGTAATGGAATATAAAATTTGAAAATACATATATTTAAAACGCAAATTCCAATATTTAATATCAATATACAAACTCACTCTTTTTGTAACTTTTGAAGTTTCTTTTTCTTTTTCTATTCATAACTTTTTAATCTTGTTCCTGATATTAATGGTGTAAACAACCAAACAACAAGAACACATACAATATTCAATAAAGACATGTTACAACAATAAAATTAAATGGACAAAATTTTATAAAATTAATTATTTATTACATTGTGTAAATAAATCTTATTTTTCAACTCATCAACTTCAACTAATTGATTCCTATCAAGCCACTTAATAACATCATGAATGGTCTTTACAATCTTCTTCTTCTCTATAAGAATAAGCTTTCCTCGTAGCTTGTCATTTTGATTGTGTTCCCCATGTTATACGCATAATTCTCTAAAGCAACTTGGCTTCGACTTTTTTCTTCACTTGTTATCGTTACTTTTCTTCCTTCTTCATTATTCTCTCTATATTTTCTTTACTCATCTGTATTTTTTCATTACTGCTTAAAAATATGGTTTTTCACTTTAGCAATGTTTTTGTAAGCAGACATCGCAAAGTTCCATCCCATTTCCCACATTATCCATTCTCTTATACTTCTTTGTATTTTCATGTAACCCCAAACCTGCACAAAATATCTGCACAAACAAAAAATATCACAAATCATTCTTTTTATTCTTTATGCAATATTTATCAAGAGATGAATTTTAATCAAACATTATAAATCAATTCAAATTTGATTGAAAAGATAAAAACAAAATCCTTTTGAGATTATTTTTATCAATATAGTAAGTAAACATGAGAGAAAATTATGCAATTGACACATACATTTCTATTTACAAACTTTTTATTGTGGAACTATAGAAGACACAAGACTCTAACATCAGATGGTGAATCATGTTCCTTTCTTCAACTTGAAGCCTTTTATTTTGTATGTTTCATAAATGCATTGCAAAATTCAGATTCTGAATTAATTCCAATTCAGAAAATAAAATGCTAATGGAGGTAACAAGTAAAGTTGTAACCAGGCCTACCCTACACCCTTGAAACTACTCTAGAGATTAAATAAATACAACGTGAATAATTACAACTAACTGTTTTGTAATTTTATATCCATAATCTATTTAAATCACTATGAGAACAATAATATTACTCTAATAGTACAATAGTGAATTGATGAATTATATTGAAAATTTGCTATATAAACTAAAGGCATAATAAAAGGGATATATTTTAGACTCCATCATTCTATAAATTACTGGCAGATATAGATAGTGTCAAACTAAACTTTTAATTTTGTTATCGTCATTGTAATGTTGTAAATGAAGTACTCAACTTTGTCCAGTTTTTATTTCATTAAGGTCAACAAATTATTGCTAATAACAACTATTGATATTTGCCAATTTCACATTCGAATTATACATTCACTCTAACTTATTATACTTGTAGAGATGCATCATACTTGAACTAAGCATGATCATGATCCAAAACATAAATATAGAAGATCAAGTATGAATATGATAATCCCAAACCTCTTTCTTAAGATAATCAAAGAGCATGAAATAATGTTTAAAGCACAATGATAATTATAAAATGAACACATGAAAAAAAAAAGGACCAAACTAGTTCCTATATTTCTCCAACAATGGGTAACATCCGCAAATCCGGCCTAAAAGTTGAACTGTTTTGAAATCACTTATTAAAGTATTTATATTTAACTTGATATGATTTTGGAACTAAAAATATCATTTTTAGAGTCTTCTGAAATTTTGAAAATTCTTTGAGTAAAAACTGAAAGTCTTAATTGAGTTAAAATGGTTACCGAAAATTATGCCCGGGGTGGGGGGAGGGTAAAATGGTAATTTCAAAACTCAAATTTAGAAGTCTTAAATTGAAATGGTCCATCAGAACTTATTATGAACTATTTTTATTTAAAATAGGTTTAATTGAAAAAAAAATTTGCTTAAAACTAGTGGTTTTTAATTTAAAGTATGTTTTTAGCAATGTTTTAAAAATTGGACTGGACATCGAACCGGTCACGAAAATGTGTCACGGTTTTTAGGGTTCGACCGGATTGAACCGGATTTTTTAAATTTAAAAAAAAATTAATTTATACATATATAAAATTAAAATGCAAAATTAATTTATATTTATAAAAAAATAAATACAATTTTAATTAAAATTATAATTGAATATATTTAAAAATAAACCTATCAATATGAATTAATTATCAATATAATAAACGATATAATATTCATATAATATACTTAAAATGAAAATAGCATTTATATTATTATTTTTAAAATTTTAAATTTGTTCAAAAGATAGAACAATTGTTCTAACAAAATCAAATATAACAAAAATAAATTAAATTTTTAATTTTTTTAATTTTTTTTTGAAAAAACCCGATTTGTTTTGACCGATTTTACCCGGTTTTGACCGGTTTTTTAAAAAACTGGTTTTATACTAAAACCGAACTGGATGGACGGCCAGTTCCCGGTGTAATTGGTCCGACCGGCCAGTCCGGTCCGGTTTTAAAAATATTGGTTTTTAGGGTGGTTATAGAAATAATAAAAGTTTTCCTAAATAAACCCCTAGTTCATTAGCCCATTAGCCAATATGTATATAAGTGTTTTTTTTCTTACCCTAATGAGAATTTTCATCTCTTCTATTTGATGTTCAAAAACCCTAAATTCCTTTTCTCTCAAAATCCTAACTTTTGGTCTCCGCTGTCCACACTCTAATTTCCGTATCTTTTTCTGTAGACGTCTGATTGACGTGATTTTAGCGGCTATGGAATTTTATTTTATCCCTATACAAATATTTGCAGCCCTTGAATCCCAAATATTTTTGGAATCTACCCAAATCGTCAAAAATCAGCCCCGTCCGATCAGAAGTCTGTCAATTCTGAAATCAAACTTCAAATGGACATAACTTTCTTGTCTGGAATCGGAATGACCTGATTCTAATTGGGCTTTCTTTTTTTTTTTTTGAATTTCCAACATTTTTTTAAGAAGACAGCATTCTCAAATTCTTGTATATTTGTGATCTAATTTGGCCAAAACTGAAACTCCAGTTTGCAGGGTCGCTCCGACATCGATCCCTATTCATCTTACCATATCTTCTTCATCTGATCTTTGATAGATGTCAATATAGTTGGATTTTCTTTGTTTTTCAATCCTCTAAAAATTTCATGAAGACAAAGACTATGTCGGCTAATTTCTACGATCTTATAGTCGAAAATGGTAAATTTTGAAACTGAATAAAATTGTTTTTTTATTTTTTATTCTGTGTTATTTTTCTTGGGTTGTTATAGTCAATTATATTATGTTATTTGAACATAATATATTTCTAATTGAATAGTGTATAGATCCTATTAGTATTTAGTAGTGTAAGTTCATATTCAAATCCTCCTAAGCAAGTGCAAGCTCGTGATCAATGATAAAAGGTCCGTATCCCATTTTTTGTCCTATTGAATCTATGTTATCATTTACATAGTTATAGAGGCATGTATAGGCTTGTATGAGAAGTGTAGAGTCTTACATATTTGCACTATAGGAAATAGATTCGATTATGAAATTGATAGATGTGAAAGTATAGGAATGAAATAAATTGACTAATCGACATATGTGTAATTGTAGACTAAGATATTATGTAGCCTGATTGTGCTTCACCCCTTTAATGGATCAATAAATAGAACATGATGTATTTGGACTATGGACTTGTTTGTTATGAATTTTGTGACATTAGAAGAATTAACTATAGATTGGGTATTGAATGTTTATTGTTTGCGCCTTTAAATGGACTAAGTATATAGCTATAATAAATTGAATTGGTATTGGATTTTGATGTACATATACTTGAATTAAATGCCCAGTTGAATGTGTACATGAGTTTGTGTGTAATATACATTAAGCTTAATGTTATTTCTTTTGAAAATTGAATGGTAGTGTATGTATTGATTTCCGTGGAATTTATTGAACTATTAAGTTGATCTTAAAATCGAGGATATGTAAATTGGTTTATTCCTAGGCATCATTAACAGAGATATATGCTTACTTATATATATGTGCATTGTATTAGTAAATGGAATTTCAATCTTGTATAGTGATGATTAAAAATAAGGTTATTGAAAGGATAGATGATAAAAATTGAATTATATGTGTGATACTTATTGAATCTATTGTTATTGTTCTTGAAAAATGGAATCGTGATTAATGTGTTGTTGTTTTTAGTGACTTAAAATATGGTCAGTTGTCTATGTCTAAGCATAATTAAATTCATATATTTAATATATATTTCTATATATTGAATTGATTAATGGGATGGAAATTACAGAGACATGCATATTGATGTTAAATTGAGTTGTTGACAACTTTATTGGAATAATTGATTTGGTTCACCTCTGTGAGGTTATGATGGAACTTGAATTGAGTGTGCAACCATTTAAATAAATGATTGCCCTCATTCTTAGATTGGTATAGAGATTGAGTGGCATGCCATTAAGGAAAAACTAGAGATATCTCAGCCTATTCGATCATAGGTGAACCGTGGTTTAGCTAACCACTATTGTTATCGGAGTGACGACTTCTATTTGGTGTGACGACACCATCGCCTGCGAGCTATTGTATTATTGATCTTCGGATCGATTGATAGAATCCACAGGTAGATGACCATCCCGAGGTTGATTAAACGGCACTATGGATTTCAATCTTCAGACCTATTGTCAGGCCTCAGCCTTATTTTTTCCCGTTTCGATATAACATCTAGATTAGGGGCAGTCAACTTAATAAATTAGTAAATTGTTGTGCTTTGGGTGATTGGTTATTGTCTTATATAAAGACTTATTTGATGCCTCTCGAATGGAATTGAAACGTAACAAATGATTGCTTTATTGATTAAAGAAAAATGTGACTAGATCATTTAAAACAATTAACGATTAAATAAATCTTGGTGACTTATACTTATGTATGTTTTATGTATTGTACTTGATATATGGATGTATGAGATGATTGATATTATGTTACAAATGATTATAGCATCATAATACTTGATGGTGAATTCATGATTGATAGGATATGTGTGTCCATGCCTTGAATGAAAGGGAGTAGGTTTAGAGATATCCACTATAGAATTGCATCATATGATCACATTGCACTATAGAATCTATATGTTAGGGAAGAGCATACGTGTGCGATTGTTTTTGAATATAGGTGCGAACTAGAAGTATGTCACATCCGTAATCTGGGGCTATTCGTCTGCTTATTTTGAAAATTTTAATAATTTTTATTTGTTTTCGTTATAAGGGTAAAATGAGCATTTTAGAAAAAAGTTGACTTTTCTGGTTTGACCAAATGATTTGACTAGTTTGACTTTTGGGTTGATTTTGACCAAATGGGGTTGTTTTTAAATTAATTTGTAAACATATGGGTGGGTGCTGATATTTACCACCCACATAAATTGTAAAGAGTAGCTTTTTGATTCATTTGTCACAAAACCTAGAAATTTGCTTTTCACATATTGTTATTTTCTCTCAAAATAAGAACACTCACCATCACTTGTTTCTAAACTTTATTGGTGGGATTTTACTTGGGATTTGATATTTGGTTTCGATATCTTCACCATCTGGGTAACGATCCCGTCTCTATTTGCTTTAAATTGATTTCTATTTGTTTTGGGGATTTCTACATGAACTAGGGTTTAATGATTTGAATGTTGATTTCAAAAATTGATTCGGGGATTTTGTTTCTAGTGGTATGGGTTTTGAAACCCTTGAAGTCGATTTCATAATTTGGGTAGTATTGAGTTTTAATTGATTTGAATTGTTCTTTAGCATAAACCCTAACTTTTATGAATTGGAAATTTATGAATTTACTCTTAATTTGGTGTAGACCAAGTTTAGGATTACTGACCGGAGTAGATTCGATTGATTGGATTAGCGAATAAGGTTAGTAGTCGTGTTTACGCCTTTACAATTGTCTGCTTCTGTCTGCTTGATTGTCTGTGAAACTGATTAATTGATATAAACAAAAATCTGAATTGATTAGCATAACCTGCTGCATTTGATATAAACTGTTTGGGTATATTACTGCCATATTATCTGTTATGATCGGACATGTGAACTAGTGTCCTCATCTGTCTGCTATTCGTCTATAATCTGAAATTGGAACTCTGTAATATGTTGAAGTCCTATCCTAAGGTTAATACGATAAGACCAACATGCTATTAGAGAAAACTAGATATATACATCATTGCGCGAAAGCGTATATGGCCTTGATTGCCAACCATTTTCTAGATGCGACGACATCACTTCTGGGATTTTTGATCCATCTCTGAGGGTTCAACCCTATCTGTGTGTTTCTATTCCCGATTTTGTTATTAAACTAAGGACAGACCTGGTAAGTTAAACACATTGGGTAAACTAAACTCTGTGATTATGAACTATTTCTGCTTCTGATTATGTATGTTTGATATGTTTGGTTTGATTCTATTGATGCTCGTTATTGGCTTTTGGGTTCTAACTTTGGGTAGTACGAATTGTGACTCCTAATTGGCTGTAAGTGCCAGGAATAGACCCAATTAGATAGCTAGACTTTGATTAGCGATCGACATAATCTGAAACTAGGCTAAAAATGTGCCCAGTGTTTGTAACCGGACTGTATACCGGACTAGGTACTGGATTGTCACTTAAAAATGGAAAAATGGACGTAGGATGGTCTCTGGCCGCACTCCTTACCGAGATGGTTATCGAAATACAATTCGGTCAGCCTTGAGATCATTAGATTCACTCTCTGGCCAAACTTCTTACTGAATTAGCTACCTTCGGTATGAGTCTTTGAAGACTGTTCAACCTCTCTGACCGAGCTCTTCACCGAGTTAGGTACCGAATTATAATTATGTGTGTGTCTGGGAGACATGAAACTCTCCGACCGAATTACATGCTGGACTGCTTACCGAACTACTATTCGATTTCGGTCTCTCTTTTGAAAATAATTTGACAACTGTAAAGCCTTTTTCGGACGGTAAATGCAATAATCTGTAATCACTTAAAGGGGATTATATTTGGGATAACTTGATTTGATAATCAACTTGTTCTCTTCTGTTTGTATCCTTTGTTTGTTAACTAACACGCATATGTGTGTGACATGCTATCTGTTTAATTAGACGCATCTGTGTGTGTTTGTTGGGCATTGGCTTACTAACCAGACATCGATAGTCTGACCCTTCGTTGTTTTCATTTTTGTTTTGTATATTTGAACCCTTTCTGGGAATGGAAATTGCTGAGTTCAGACAGACAGGTGGGATAGCAAGATATCACTAGCATCGAGCATCACATGACATCTTTTCAGACTTGAATTGCATTTCTTTTTTACTTTAGCTAGACTTATTTTTGTATTTTTACCGGCTGCACCATGTTTTGAAAGTTGTTTTCAGATTAAGTATTTTTGAACATTGAGAGTTTATTCTCGAATTATGTTGGGTTTGTTTTGAATTAAATGATTTTGGAATTATAAAAAATGTCTTTCAGATTTGATTTCCGCTTTGTAAGTCTACTATCGGTACATCTGTTTATTTCTGTATCTGTATGTATGTTATTTGTCTCCGCATCGGTAGAATTCAAACTCTGCGTTCCCTTTCCATTGGGGCGGGGGTTTAGGTGTTATATTTGTTGGTATCAGAGCACCGGTTCTCGGTTGCTTCTTGTTGTGCATTAGAATAAGTGTGTTTGTGCATTGTTTTCAAACTCATGACATTGCATACATGACATTGCATTCAAGGAATCGAGTATTAGTTAGTATATCCTTGCTAACACCTGCTCTTGAACTTTTTCCAGACCCGTACTCCTCTGATTTGTTGATTTTCATATTATGGCTGGTAGACGGCATAATATCCCCACTGGACATGACAGTAACTCTGGTGAGAATCGTAATCCCGATAATGCCGCTGCTCAGACTCAGGCCTTTCAGGATATTGCTGCTATCCTCCGTGGGTTGCAAGAGGGAGGAGCTAGGCATGAGAGGTCGGCTATTGAATGCCTTCCTAAGAAGAAGATTGAGCTGTTTAAGGGAACCAGTGATGAAGGTCCTGAAGTGGCAGATAATTGGTTAAGTTATATGTCTCGTGTCTGTGACGAGACTAGGTGCAATGATGCTGAGAAGCTTGAATGCTTGGTTTCCCTTCTTCGTAGTGAAGCGGTACGTTGGTGGGAAGGATTTGTTCAGACTTTGGACCCCGAATTTGTGGTCAATTTGGAGTTCTTTCGCGAGCAGTTCAAGAAGAACTATATTAGGCATGCTTGGGCTGAACAAAAGAGAGTTAAGTTCCTCTATCTGAAGCAAAGGGACAGATCAGTCCAAGACTACAAGAATGAGTTTGTGAAGCTCTGCAGGTATGCACCTGAGATGGTTCCTACTACAAGAATGAGTTTGTGAAGCTCTGTAGGTATGCACCTGAGATGGTTCCTACTCCAGTTGACCGTTGTAGGAAGTTAAGATATGGGCTGAATTTTTAGATTGAGAAATTCCTGGCTACTTTGAAGACTGATGACTTCCATGAGATGGTTGAAGCTGCTGTTGATATTGAGATATTGGTCAAGAAAGACCGGAAGTGTGAGAGGGACACCAAGAGTGGACCTGCTGTGGTTAGCCAGCATCATAAGAAAAATAAGGCTCACGTGTAGAACACTGGAGGTGGTTCAGTTAATCAACCTCGGCCTAACAGGGGTACTGGAGGAGGCTCTCAACTGAATCCATCCGTTGCTCGTGCTCTTACTCAAGGCAATAGAGGTGTGAGTTACCTGGTGTGCACTACTTGCAACCGTCGTCATCCGAGCGAGTGTTTCAGGAAGACTGGTAGTTGCTTCAGGTGTGGTTTTACAGAGCATCTGGTTAGAGATTGTCCTCAGCAGGGTGCTAGTTCTGGTAGAGTGCCTGCTTCTAGGGATGCTAGCTCAGTTCAGAGGAATGATAGGCCTGCTGCATCTCAGCCGAATGCTAGTACAGGTGGAGCTCAGTCTGGAGTTACTCCTAGGAGAGATTCGAGGACTCTTGCTGTACCTATGCTCTGAGCGGTTGTGAGGAGGCTGATACTCCTGATGTGGTGACAGGTACCTTCTCTATCCTTGATACTCCTGTTTATTCTTTGTTGGATCCGGGTTCTACGTTATCGTATGCTTGTAGTAGTGTCTTAGAGGATAAGGGATGGGAATCTGGTCTGACTGATAAGGATCTTTATGTCACAAATCCGTTGGGTAATTGTGTTCTGGTTAACCATGTGTATTGTGATGTGCCAATTGTGATTGGTGGTATTACTTTTCTGGGTGATTTGCTGAAGTTGAAAAGTAATGAGTTTGATGTCATTTTGGGTATGGATTTGTTGTCTAGACATGAAGCAGTTATGAATTGTAGGGCAAAGATGATGACTTTTCAATCTCCGCAAGGTTGGGTCATGTTTGTAGGTGATCATAGGAATCCTTTAGATAGGGTTGTTTCGGCTGCTTTATGCGATAAGATGCTTCGAAGTGGATGGGAAGCATTCTTGGCTCATGTGGTGGAAGTGGATAAGCCACATTCTGATGGACAGATCATTCCGAATGTTAATAAGTTTTTGGATATCTTTTCTGATGAATTTCCAGGTTTGCCGCCACAGAGAGAAGTGGAGTTTACTGTTGAGCTTATTCCGGGCGCCGCACCAGTTTCTATGGCACCTTATCGGATGGCTCCGGCAGAATTGAAGGAACTGAAAATGCAGTAGCAGGAACTATTGGATAAAGGCTATATTCGACTGAGTACTTTGCCTTGTGGTGCTCCGGTTCTGTTTGTGAAGAAGAAAGGTGGAACTTTCCGGTTGTGTATTGACTACCGGCATGTGAACAAGCTTACTGTGAAGAACAAGTACCCTCTTCATCGGATAGATGATTTGTTTGATCAGTTGAGAGGGGCTGGTGTGTTCTCTAAGATTGATTTGAGATCAGGTTATCATCAGTTGAGGATTCGGGAGTCGGATATTCCTAAGTCAGCATTTCAGATCAGGTATGGCCACTATGAGTTTGTGGTAATGCCATTTGGTTTGACTAATGCTCCTGCTGTCTTTATGGATCTGATGAATAGGGTGTTTAAGTAGTTTCTAGGCCTGTTTGTTGTGGTGTGGTGTTCACTGATGACATTCTGGTGTATTCAAAGGACAAGGAAGAGCATGCTAAGAATTTGAGAATAGTTTTGCAGATGAAGCAACTTTATGCGAAACTGTCCAAATGTGAGTTCTGGATGGAAGAAGTAGCTTTCCTTGGTCATGTGATTTCAAAAGATGGCATTAAGTTTGATCCGAAAAAGATAGAGGCTGTAATGGCTTGGAAACCACCTGTGAATGTGACTGAAGTAAGGAGTTTCCTGGGTTTGGCGGGTTATTACCGACGGTTTGTGAAAGGATTCTCCTCCATTGCAGGTCCTTTGACGAAGCGTTTGCATAAGGGAGCTAAGTTCGAATGGACTAGCAAATGTCAGGAACGATTTGATATGTTGAAGAAGTTGCTTACTGAAGCTCCAGTTTTGGTTCAGCCGGTTGAAGGGTTGGACTACATTGTGTACAGTGATGCTTCATTGAACGGTCTTGGTTGTGTGGTTATGCAAGACCGGAATATGATTGCTTATGCATCAATGCAATTGCGGACTCATGAGCGTAATTACCCTACTCATGATCTGGAGTTGGCCGCCATTGTCTTTGTATTGAAAATCTGGAGGCATTACTTGTATGGAGCGAAGTGTTTTATGTATACGGATCACAAGAGTTTGCAGTATCTACCTGTTCAGAGGGATTTGAATTTGAGACAGCGTAGATTGGTTGAGTTTTTGAAGGATTATGATATAGAGATAAATTATCACCCTGGTAAAGATAACGTGGTAGCGGATGCTCTTAGCCACAAATCCCTGCATGCTTTGTATATCATGATGCCCAGATTGAGTCTGAAGGATGATGCTCTAGTAGCTGAACTGGTAGTGAAACCAGATTTGACTATTAGGATTCTGGAAGCACAGAAGTCTAATGAGATAGCCTTGGAGTGGGTTAAGAAATTTGGTCAGGGTAAGAGAACTGAAACGTCTCAAAGAGATGATGGTGTTGTTATTTCGGTGATCGGATTTATGTGCCGTTATTTGATAATTTGAGAACTGAGATACCAACAGAGGCGCATAGGCAAGTGTATGCTATGCATCCCGGTGCTACCAAAATGTATCACGATCTGAAGGTGATGTATTGGTGGCCTGGTATGAAGAGAGTCATTGTTGATTTTGTTGGGAAGTGTTTGGTTTGCCAGCAGGTTAAGGCAGAACATCAACTTCCATCTAGTTTGCTTTAGCCGATATCAGTTCCGGAATGGAAGTGAGATCGAGTCACTATGGACTTTGTTGTTGGATTGCCATTGACTCGTGAGAAGTTTGATGCTATTTGGGTCATTGTGGATCGTTTGACCAAGTCTACACATTTTCTGCCAATTTGAGTTGATTATTCATTAGAGAGATCGGCGGAATTGTATCTGAAGGAAATTGTGATGTTATATGGGGTTCCATCGTCTATCATTTCTAACAAGGATCCTAGGTTTACCTCTAGATTCTGGAAGAAATTTCAGGAGGCTTTGGGAACGAAGTTGAATTTCACTACCGCCTTTCATCCGCAAACTGACGGGCAGTCCGAAAGGACAATTCTGACCTTAGAGGACATTCTTCGATGTTGTGTGATTGAATTTGTAAGTTCTTGGATTAAGTACTTGCCTTTGATTGAGTTTGCTTACAATAACAGTTTTCAGGCGAGTATCTGTATGGTTCCTTATGAGGCTTTGTATGGAAAGAAGTGCCGTACTCCGTTTTGTTTGACTGAGTTGAGTGAGTCTCGGATAGAAGGACCGGATTTGCTTTTGGAAGATGTAAGTCTAGAATTTACCTATGTTTTAGCATATTTTATGAGCTTGAATGTAATGAAATTGAGTTTAAATGATGAGATATTGAGTACATTTCTATTAATTCTAGGCTATTATTGTTGAGACAGGGACTTGGATGAAAAGTTGTGGAAAAGAAGCTAAAACATGCAAATTCAGAAGAAAGAAGGACCAAATCATAATTTCATCCAAAGTCGCAAACTAGCGAAATGATTTTGCTAAGAAACGAATTCGCTTGAAGACATTGCCATGATTTGGAGTAGAGGGAGAAGCAACAGGCGATATAAAGAAGATTTTGCCTCGAAGATTAAAACATGAAAGACGAATCAGAAACTCCTCGCCTTCGTATGTCGCCATCCTCGTAGAAATTTAGGCGATAATGGTTGAACTTTGCCTTCCTTGAGGCGATAGTTGAGGCGATAAAGGAGAAATGTCGCCAAGTCAAAGGATAATAACAGGCGACATTTGATGAGACATCGCCTAGAAGATCTTAACTGGAAGAGTGTTTTGGCGAAGAATATCAACTCGCCTGAGCATCAGGCGACGTACTGTTGCAACATAGAGAACATTTCGCCTAGAAAGATTATTAGCCTGGCGATTAAGACAAGCGAGATTTGAAGAAGTTGTTTGGTTCAGGTGAAGGAACAGGCGACATAAATGAAGAAAAATGTTACTTCGCCAATTTGTGTTTCTTTGTCGATTTTATTTCAAAATTGCCACTGAGCCAAACTTTATAAATAGGAGCTCAGATGAAGTAATAGGTGTGAAGTTTTTAGAGAAAGAAACAAAGTTTAGACGATTGATTTTTACTCTTGACATTCTGTTATACTTTAAGAGAAATTCTAGATTCTTCTATACGCTTTATTCAACATCTTCAGAGAAGTTTCTTGAAGAAGTTTTGTACTCTGTTTCTTTTGATCATTGAGATTTAGCTTGAAGATTGTGAAGCAACAACTGTGACAGAGTCTAACTTCAATCTTCCTTGGTAAGATTTAGATCTTAAGCATGTCGATGATGATTTTTGTACTTGATTGGATATGCTGAAGTAGATGTGCTAGCTAAAAGCTTTGTTGATTTGTTGAATTTTGATGTTGATTATCATTTCAATTGCAATGTTTCTTATTCAATTATAGCTAGATCTACTTGATTTCATGAGCTCATTGAATTACAAGAACGAGAGTTACGTAATATTGGTATTCTGAGATTTGATCTAGACCAGAGATGGCGATTAGGTTTCAGATCTAAGAACAGAGGATCATAGTGCTAGAGATAGACTACAGATCTGTTTTTCTACAGATTGTGCTTATCAATTGTATAAGTTGTAGTATAGAGATATATGCAACTATATAATTGAGATCTGTTAAATTGAATTGAGAGATCTTTTAACAGATCACTGATGATGATCTAGAAGGTAAATCTGTGATTTAAGGTGAAACTTGCATGAGAATTTAATTGATAACAGATTTAGCAAATCAACTTATTCATTGTTAAGATCAATTGCAGAATAGAGTGCTGACATGAGTTTTAACTGAATGAATGTCATTAGTAACTTTTACTTCACATCAATTCCATGATTCTTATGATTCATTTTGTATAAAGATTCTTTTAGCAATTCAGTTTAAATTTTAATCTCAATCATGCTTCTTAGCTCACAATCCCTGTGGAGACGATATCTAAGTTACTACATTAGACATTGATAGGAATTTTGATTGATTACTGTGAATTCTAATATCAGTTGAGTTCTCATATACTCAGCAAAACAAACAACAAAATTTTCCTCATCAATTTCTTGGCGCCGTTGCCGGGGATTGTTCTTTGAAGATTAAGTTTTATTTTGAACTGCGCTAACATGATTTATTAAATTCTTTTTCAGTTTTAAATTTGTTTGTTCAAGTGTGTAGTGTATGCAGACAAGATCTAAAGGTACTCAAGACTTGCAGTTTGATCCTAAACCAGAAAGAATTGTTAGACAATCCAGATCATGAACAAGATCAGCAGCGAGAACTGAGTCAAGAGTAATAATGTCTGGAGACCGCTACAACAGAAATAATGATAATGATGAACGAGGAGATCCTGAGAGGATGACTCTTCGTCAATATTCCATCCCACCAGTTGATGGCATGCCGCAGGCCATCAACTTACCAGCAATAATAACTGAAAACTTTGAGTTGAGATCTGGACTCATTCAAATGGTTCAACAGAACAAGTTTGGAGGAGGAGCTACTGAGGATCCTAATCAGCATCTGAACACATTTCTGCATCTGTGCAGTACATTTCGATACAATGAAGTCTCAGAGGATGCAGTTAAACTTCGTTTATTTCCCTTTTCACTGAGTAACAAAGCTCACTCCTGGTTATACTCATTGCCATCAGGATGTATCAATAGCTGGGAAGATCTAGTTAGGAAGTTTTTAGCCTGCTACTTTCCTCCCATAAAGATGGTGAAACTGAGAAATATGATTTCTTCTTTTCAGTATGTGGATGGAGAGTCATTATATGAAAGTTGGGAAAGAATTAAGGAGCTGATCAGAAGATGTCCTCACCATGGCATAGCGTCTTGGAGCATTGTGATGACATTTTATAGTGCCATGCCTCCTCAGATCAAAATGCACATTGATTCCTAAGCTGGAGGATCAATAATGGATAAGGAACCGGATGACGCTCATGACTTCATCGAATTGCTAGCAAACAATGATTTTGGATGGAATGAAAGGGAAAAGGCTGCAAACAAGAAGCAGTTTGGAGTTTATGAGTTGGAGTTTTTCAATGCATTATCTACTCAGATAGCATTGTTAAATAAAAAGATGGACAATATGGCAGTCAATAAGGCCCATCCAAAGAAGACTTCAGTTAATTCGGTTGAAAAATAGAAGACTACTCTAGCAGAATATGCTCAGGTAGCAGCACTTGCTGATGATGAAGATGAGCCAGAGGAGCCAGAACATGTAAATTATGTGAATAATAATTATGGGAACCAACAGAGGCCATACTATCAACAGATGAACCAACCCTATCAAAATCAGGGTTATTACCAAAGAAATCCTCAACCTAGTTACCAACAACAAGGACAGACTCAGTATCAGCCAATTGGACATAAGAAGTCTAGTATGGAGGATCTTCTGATTAAATACATGGAGAAGACTGATGCTGTTCTTACTAATCATACCACTTCAATAAAAAATTTAGAAAATCAGATGGGGCAACTTATGCAAGTTTTGAATCAAAGACCCCAAGGAGCACTTCCAAGTGACACTGTGCCCAACCCAAAGGTTAAAGATAAATCCAAGGAGGAAGCACAAGTGCATGCTATTACACTGAGAAGTGGGAAACAGCTGGAGAACTCTAAGGAAAAGAAAAGCTATGAACCTCCTGCACAGAATAAGGAAAATGAAGAAATCAGCAAACCTTTTGCAAAAGAACAAGAGGCTGTGAAGATTGCCTTACCTTTTCCTCAAAGAGAGAATAGAAAGAAGCTGGATAAGCAGCTTGAGAAGTTTTTAGACATGATGAAGCAAATCCATGTCAACATCCCATTCATTGAAGCATTGAAATAGATGCCTGTCTATGCTAAATTCATGAAGGAACTGTTGTCAAATAGAAGGAATTTAGCTGATGTGGGATGCATTAATGTGAATGAGAGTGTGAGCCAACTTGTCAAGTACCAGATTCCTAGGAAAAAGAAGGATCCTAGCAAGTTCACCATCCCTTTGACCATAGGCGATAGATTCAAAGGGAGAGCTCTCTGTGACTTGGGAGCCAGTATAAACTTGATGCCTTTGGCCATCTATGAAATGTTGAGAATAGGGCATTTCAGACCTGATAATGTCTTGTTGCAACTTGCTGATAGGTCTTTCACTCATGCTAAGGGAGTTGTGGAAGCACAGTAAACAAATTCATGTTTACATTGGATTTTGTAGTGCTTGACATGGAGGTAGATGAAGACATACCTTTGCTACTTGGTCGACCATTTTTGAGAACTGGAAGAGCATTAATAGATGTGGCAAATGGTGAACTCACACTCAGAGTTAATGGAGAGGAAGTAAAATTTAGTCTTTTGGAGTTATTAAAATTTCCATACTATTTTGATGAAGTCAAGAGTATACAATTGGCGGCTGATACAGAGTTGATGGATAAAATTCTCGCATTGAGAAGTTCTGATCCACTGAACAATGTATTAATCAATGATGTGGGTATGGATATTCCAGAGGAGAGTGCTTATAGTGGTGAGCTAGAATGCATGACTTCTCATTTTGTCCTCAACATTAGTGATATACAACCATCTGCCGAGCCAATGCTTCCCTCAACTGAAAAACCACAACAGTTGGAACTGAAGGCACTTCCAAGTCATCTCAGGTATGCATTCCTTAACTCTAAGGATTCTTGTTTACCTATTGTAGTTTCCAATTACTTAACAGATGAACAAGAGGAAAGCCTCCTCCAAGTGGTGAGGAAACACAAGAAAGCCATTGCATGGACGATAGCAGATATTAAAGGAATCAACCCCACTTTCTGTACACACAAGATCATCTTGGAGGACAAATATACACCCAAGATCCAACCTCAAAGAAGATTGAACCCAACTATGAAGGAAGTTGTGAAGAAGGAAGTACCGAAACTCCTTGATGCAGGTATTATTTTTCCAATTTCAGATAGTGAATGGGTTAGTCCAGTGCAGTGTGTGCCAAAGAAGGGAGGGATTACTGTGATTAAGAATGAAAAAAATGAATTGATCCCTACTAGAACTGTTACAGACTAGCGTATGTGTATAGATTATAGAGTTTTAAACGATGCCACTAGAAAGGATCATTTCCCCCTTCCCTACATAGATGAGATGTTAGATAGGCTGACAGGACACCCTTATTTTTACTTTCTAGATGGTTATTCTGGATATAACCAAATTCCCATTGCTCCTGGTGATCAGCATAAAACAACTTTTACTTGTCCTTTTGGAACATTCGCTTATAATAGGATGCCATTTGGACTATGTAATGCACCAGGAACGTTTCAAAGGCGTATGCTAGCCATCTTTACTGATTTTATGGGTAAGTTTCTGGAGGTCTTCATGGATGATTTTTCCATTATAGGAGACAGTTTTAACGATTGCTTGAATAATCTAGAGAAAGTGCTTAGAAGATGTGAGGAAACTAATCTAGTCCTCAACTGGGAAAAATGCCATTTTATGGTAAGAGAATGTATTGTTTTATGCCATAAGGTGTCTCCTAAGGGATTAGAAGTAGACAAAGCAAAAATTGATGTGATAGCCAATTTACCACCTCCTGCTAATGTAAAAGGCATAAGAAGTTTCTTAGGACATGCTGGATTCTACAGGCGCTTTATTAAGAATTTTTCAAAGATAGCTAGACCCCTGTGTGTTTTGTTAGAAAAAGAAAAGAAGTTTGATTTTACTGATGAATGTTTGAAAGCTTTTGTGCAGCTTAAAGAAAAGCTTGTTTCAGCACCAGTCATAGTTCCACCAGATTGGAATTCTGAATTTGAAATCATGTGTGATGCATCTAACTTTATTGTAGGTGCAGTGCTGGGACAGAGAAAGGAGAGGCTATTTAGGGTCATTTACTATGCTAGTAAAACGTTGGTGGAGGCTCAGAGAAATTACACCACCACTGAGAAAGAATTACTAGCGATAGTCTTTGCATTGGATAAGTTTAGATCATATATATTAGGGTCTAAAATTATCATCCATACTGATCATGCAGCATTGAGATACTTATTTGCTAAGACGGAGTCTAAGCCTAGGTTGATAAGATGGGTGCTCTTGCTGTAGGAGTTTGACGTAGAAATTAAAGACAAAAAGGGTACTGAAAATGTAGTAGCTGATCACCTCTCAAGACTGCACATTAAGGATATGGAGGCTCAAGTTGACATCAATGAACAATTTCCAGATGAGCAACTTTTCCTTTGTGAGGTAACATTTTATCACTGGTATGTTGACTATGCAAACTATTTGTCATGTAAAGTTTTACCTGAAGATTTAAACAGTCGTCAGAAGAAAAGGTTCCTTTATGAGGTTAAGAGGTACATATAAGATGAACCCTACGTGTTTAGGAGATATGCTGATCAAGTGTTAAGATGTTGCATCCCATATGAAGAAACATTGGACATCATCAAGCACTATCATTCATCAGAATATGCTGTCATTTTGCTGGAACAAGAACAACAACCAGAATTCTAGAATGTGGTTTCTATTGGCCATCAATATTCAAAGATGCACATGCTTATGTGGCCACCTATGATAGATGCCAGAGAATGGGTAATATTTCTAAGAGGCAAGAAATGGCCCAAAATTATATCCTGGAGGTGGAGCTATTTGATGTCTGGGGTATTGATTTCATGGGACCATTTCTTCCATCAAACAAGTATGAGTATATACTTGTAGCAGTTGATTATGTATCCAAGTGGGTAGAGGCTGTTGCTTGTGTTATAAATGATGGAAAGGTGGTGGAGAAATTTTTTAGAAGAATATTTTCACTAGATTTGGCATACCCAGGGTACTAGTTAGTGATGGAGGGTCTCACTTCTGCAATAAGCTGTTGGAAAAGGTTCTCAAGAAGTATGGAGTAATCCATAAAGTTACCACAGCTTATCATCCACAAGCAAATGGACAAGTGGAAGTTTTAAACAGAGAGTTAAAGAGAATCCTACAAAAGACTGTAAATGAGTCTAGAAAAGACTGGAGCTTCAAGCTAGATGATGCTCTGTGGGCTTACAGAATAGCTTTTAAAACTCCTATTAGAATGTCACCATTTAGAATGGTGTATGGCAAGGCATGTCATTTGCCAGTGGAGTTGGAACATAGGTCGTATTGGGCTGTAAAACTTCTGAATATGGAATATGAAAAAACAGGAAAGTAGAGGCTTCTACAACTAGATGAGATGGATGAATGGCGCCTTGAAGCTTATGAAAATCATGAGATGTACAAGCAAGAGGTGAAAAATTACCACGATAAGAAGATTGTCAAGCGAGAGTTTAAACCTGGACAATATGTATTGCTCTACAATACCAAACTTAGCTTATTTCCAGGAAAACTAAAGTCTAGATGGTCTGGACCATTTAGAATAAAGAGTGTTTCCCCATATGGAGCTATTGAATTGTTTGACAACAAGTCTACTGATTCTTTTGTTGTGAATGGACAGAGACTCAAGCATTATTTAGGGGGAGACATCTACAGGACAAGAGATATCCTTTACATCTCAGATCTTGTAGATATAATGGAAAATCAATAACAAACTTGCCTTGGTCGATGCTAACGACCTTAAACAAAGCATACTCCTTACACAATTATTTTTTTTAGAATTATGTTATGATCAATTAATTATGTAAGTTTTTAACTAACCAAGTTCATGTTTTGTAGAAGAATTGTTGTTTTCAGATGAACTTGAAGTTTAAAGAAGAAGGCGAGATGTCATTCTTATTGCCAAAATACTCGCCAAAGCTGTTTATCAATTGGCGAGGAATAACTTCATTTCGCCTGTATGAATATTTTGAAGATGGCGAATTATGGGATGTCGCCATGCATGGTTGCCTGGGTGAAGACGAGAAAGAATAGTCATGCCAAAAACTTCGCCTATCTTACTCTTGCAAAGGCGAGGAAGGGCGAATCTCGCCTTGTTATATCACCCAGTGACAAGTAGAGTGAGGCGAGAATTCAACACATTGTCATTTTATCTTGCCAAACACATATGTTCTCTGGCGCTAAGTTTTAATTGTGCCAAATTTCTTCGCTTGGAAACAAGTTAAATTTGGCGAAGTGTGATTTATTCGCCTGGAAAATCGCCTGTTTTGAAAAAATATTTTTGGCGAGGTAATCTCTTTTTGCCTCATTCATTCGCCTGAAATTCTTTTTGAAGGCGAAGTAATAGATATGTCGCCACTTTATATCGCCAGTTAGGTAAATTAAGGCGAGTTTATTCTTTCTCGCCCAGTTCTGAATCTTATCACACCTACACTATTGGCGACATAAAACATTTCGCCACTTATATCACTTGTAACACTCATAGGGTGGCGAAATAATTAGGCGATACATAGGGGCACACAATTATTACCGTTGTATGACATGGGGCGAGGCAAGAACTTTACGCCTTCTGCCTAGTTCTTTCATCATTGAGCCTATTTTCTGATGTCTTTATAAACCCAATTCGATTTTACCGTTACTATTACCTTGCTCTCTGAATTTTCAATTTTTTTTCGAAAACCCTTAATCGCGAATTTCTCAGTTTGTTTCTGCATTTCAATCGACTTTCATCACAGGAACCAAACAAGGTATGTTTCTTTTCTTTCTCTCTTAGTTAGTTGCAAGCTGTTAGTTATCTTTTGTTTATCTGTGTTGATATGTTAATCAAGATTGTTAGGGTATTAATAGGGCATTGTTTAACGGTAATAATGGTCGAATCTCTGTGGGTTTTACATAAACATGAATGATTTTTGCTGGGTGTTTCATTTTTGAATGTAATTGATTGCGTTGTTGATAGTAGTTGTTAGTGCTTAAGCTGTAAAACGTGGTTTAGGGTCTTGATGGTTAAATGTCTGAAACCATGTCGCAACATACTGTCAGTTATTCATTATTGATAATGCTGTTGCTTGATTGATTTTTAGTTCTATCAATTTGATATTTGGTTATAACTGTTGAAATGTTGTTTCAAATTGCTGATAATGGCCAAAAGAAAGAGTGACAGTACTCCTAGCCCATCTAAGAAGGGCAAGAAGGCAAAGACTTCGGCCAGGCCGAAAATCTATGATGAGAAGAATTATCAAGTCAGAGTGATTCCTCCGTCTTCACCTAAGTCTCAAGATAAGATTCTGAAGACCCCTTTTACTTCAGCTGCTGTTAAGGGGAAAGTATCCAAAGAGTTATATGTGAAGTCTGCGAAGAGTCACAAGCAAAAAGGAGTACAGATTGGCTCAAGCAAAAAGAAGAATGTTGAAACTACTCCCAAGACTCATTCTACTTCAACTGCTGTTAAGGGGAGTGTTTTAGTTGATAAATTAATTTTGGCTAAAAAACAAGCTGCAGCAGAGTTTAGAGCCATTACTAAAGGGAAAAAGGTGATATCCAGTTCACCTAAGATCTCCAAGGATAAATCTAAGATCAAGAGCTCTTCTCAGAAGGACAACTTGTAGTTTTGGCAAGAGAAGGGAATTTTGTTAGAAGAACTAGAAGATAAGAGATTTGGGAATTATGTGTGGAGTTGGTTCATGAAGAAGTTGGTGGCACAGCCCAAAAAGGTGAATGCCACTCTAGTGGAGTTCTATGATAAGGCTTCTGAGGAGTTGGACACTCATTTTGAAATTCGAGGCCAACAAGTGGATATATCAGCTGAGTCTATCTGCAGTCATTATGAATTAATGGAGGCTAATCATCAAGGTGATAGAGGAATGGAAGGCTCAGAGCTGACTGAGGAAGACTTGAGAAGTTAGAAGAGATTTCAGCATCCAACTCAAGGATCTGATGCAAATGTCTTGGCTAGTGAATTAGACATTCATACAGCCATATGTTTGACCTGGTTGAGGGACAACATTATGCCCAGGAACAAGGGAAGCAGGTTTACTACTGATGAGAAGAGGTTCCTTAGGGATTTCAATCAGGGTAAGTTCATTCATCTAGGTCAGCTGATATTTTCAGAGCTGCAGAAGAGGGTTTGTAGTTTGAGGAAGGAGAAGTCCAGGCAGAGGACTTTGTACTTTCCATCTCTTATCACAGGTCTACTAGAGAGATATGAAGTTCAAAGCAGGAGAAAGGATGTGTGGTTGGCTGATTCTAAGCCACACACTGGAGAAATAGAGCTAAGGATCTGGGAAAGTAGAAGTGGAAAAGAAACTACATGTACTGAAGTAGTAGAGAAGGTGCTAGAATTGAAGGCCTTGAGAGAGGCCAAGAAATCAGGTGCTAAGAAGAACAAGTTTTCTTCACCTTCTCCAGTCATAAAACCAGCTCCAGAGACAACTTCAGCTTTTACCAAAGAAAATGAAAGGGTGGCTGAGCTAACAAGGAAGAGATGGGAGGATATGATCAGTAAAATAGTGGATAGAAAGGTTGAAGAAAGAATAGCCGCATTCTTCAACCACATCTCTGATCCTCAAGTATTCTTGAGATTATTGGAATTAAAAAGGGCCGAGTAAAGTGCACCTCCAGTGGGTTTTGCAAAGTTTGCCAAAGGGATAACAATCAGGGAACCTGTTGAGCAAGAACGAGAAGAAGATGATCACCAGCCTCCTCGATTTGAACAAGAAGAGTTTATGGATAGCCAACCTGAGTTCAATCATCAACCAAAAGCTCTGATTTTACAGAAAGATCACCTACAGAGGAATTTAGGTGATCAATTTGATTTGGCCACTGAAAAAGTTGCAAGTCAAATCATGGATACAGATGAGAAATTAAATGAGAAGGTAAAAGCAGTGGTGGTAGAAGTTACAGTTGTTGAAGCTGAAGATGTTGATTCCTCGGATTGTGAAGAAATTGACACTGCAGAGATTGAAGAGCAAAGTATATTGTTGGTTTTTTATGCTGAAGCTGCAGGGAAACCATCATCAATTCAAGAAAGAGGTGAAGGGTCAGGTTCAGCTCAATCTGAGGAAAGTAACAAACAGTCTGCAGAGCCAATTGCCCAAGAGAACCTCATTTATACTTGTCAGGTTCCTCCTCATTTTGGACCTGTCAAGTGCTCTACTCAGCCTGAGCCCTCCACTACAGACATTTATATTTCCTGGCTCAATATAATCCATCCAGCCATTCAAAAGCTCATAAATCAAGCAAGAATGGGATTGTTTTCAACTGAGGATGCTATTCTTATAGGCAGTGATCAGTCTTCTCCAAATCTGGCAATAATACCTATTTTTCAACTTGAACCTATTAGCCAAGTGCCTTTGGTTGAAGAAGAAGTTAGAACCTTTAATGAGGAAGAAGTGGCTGCTATGTTAGGACAATTTTTCCATACTTACAATAGGATGCCTTCTTATGAATTTTTCAAAGGGATGGAGTTCTTATCTACTAGCTCTTCTGATGCTGAAATGGATTGTTTGAACGAAGAGAAAACTAGTCAGAAAGGTGTACAAGCCAAAGTCAGCAAGGAAGTTTTTAGTGATCCTGCAGTTACTTCAGCAGATTTAGAACAAATGCTTATTTTGGATTACAACAAGACTCCTTGCTCTTGGGAGCCAACCTCTGCTTTGTCTGTTCCTGATGGATATCACTTTATCATATTCAGACAAATCCGATGGTATAACAACTTCTTGAGGCAATTGGCTAACCCAACGCGTTATCCACCCAACAGGGCTTTCACTATTCATCCTCTCAGTGAAGATGGGGCTGAAGGAGTAAGGGCTGATAAGAAGAAAAGGAAGCATGGCAAGGTAGGAGCCAAGAAGAAGAAGGAAGTCAAGCCTTATAGTTTAGTTCCTCTTTCACCAACTGAAGCTGATAGAGAAATCAGAAGTTTGGTGGCAGAACAGTTGAACCTTAGAACTTCCAGCCCAAAGTTAAAGAGAAGGAGATTGAACTCTAAATCTCCCCAAAAGAAGAACTCTCCAGATCATTCTCTGGATGATTTTTAGTTGTTTCAGTTATTAAGTTTTTTATTATTTTGTTATATACGGACCTTATTTTTTTCAGTTTTGTATGTCTTTGTCAGAAAAGAGTAATGTGAATTCTTTTGTCTTTGTCTTTAAATTCTTTTTGATTTTCAGTAAAGAGTAATGTGAATGGTTTTGTGTCTCTATTTTTTTAGTTGATAAAGAGTAATGTGATTGTTGGTTTTAATTGTTACAAAGAGTTTTCAGATTTTAAGTTGGGGTTCTTTTCCCCTAAACAAAGTGAGCTGTGTCTACAGGAGGAATCATTAATTGTGTTATCATTTATCACCTTGAATTTTGAAGTTTACAGATCATTCTCCAAGGATTTTAATGCAACATTATGTTGAGGCGAGGTAGAACTCAAATCGCCAGCATTTTCGCCTTGACTAAGGCGAGATCATTATTTCTCGCCTGGTTGGTAAGTTCTTTAATATGGTACAGGCGAATGATTGAGGCGATACATCTTTTATTTCGCCTACTTCTTGATTTCGTTTTTGGCGACATTTCTATTTTGTCTAATATTTCACCTGCAGAATCTGTATTTCGCCATGACATTATTCCACTATATCACTCTAAAATGGTGACTCTTATATTTCGCCTGGGTATTTCGCCTAAGGTTAGCGGTCATTTTCTTTCTCGCCTATTGTTAGTTCGCCTAACAAATTTTCTTCTTGACTTTAATTGGGGCGACTTATCATCTGATAATGGCGACATTCAGGTATTTTGCCTAACTCTCTGGTTTATTGTTTTATACATCCTCTTCTCTCCTTCTATTCGTTTATGTTCTCTAAGCATTGAGGACACTGCTATATTTTAAGTTGGTGGTGGGGTAGCAATCACGTTGCTTTTTTTTTGTTTAGTTTTATAGTTTGATTTTATTTGTAGATTTTGTTTTAGTATTTTCTTAGGATATTAGGTCTGAGTGCATGATTGAGCTTACATTGCTCCTAATTCAAAGTGATTTAGTCTTTTATAAAATGAGTTTTCAAACAGTAAAATAAGTGTTCAAAACAAGCAGCTTTGATGAGCAATTTTTGACAAATTTCTTTGAACACTGAGGAAGATTCTGGTTAGTTTTGAATTGTGAATAAGTTGATGAGTTTTGATAAGGAAAGAGTGGAGAAAACCTTGGGTGGAATGTGAGGTTTTGAGCTTTATTTTGTGCCTTTTTCTTCATGAGAGGGGTTATTTTTATTCTCTTCCTTATTAAACACATTTATCTGAAAAAAATTTTCTTCTATAGAAATTAGAACCTTCATAGGTTTGCTTTGAATTTCTCATACATTCCTCAAGTGTCCAGGGCATTGGTCGGGTAAAGTCTATCTTTAATCTGTCAAGGAAAATGATCTGATTTGAGAGAGTGAGTAAAACTACTAAATAGCCTTTGCCTACTTGATATAACCAGACCTTGATATCTTGTGAGGTAAACCATTTTGTTTCCATTCTCATTAAAACCTTTTCTTTTGTCCCTAATCCAGTCCAAACCATAAAGAGAGAGAGATATAATCTCAATCCTACCCATTGGACTTACCATTAAATTTGGGACCGAAAAGAGGGAAAGTGAGGATTATCTTAAAAAGTGTTTCTGAAGCTGCTAAAAGAAGAATCATTTCTCCACTACAGACATTGCTAAAAGCATAATATAGATTCTTCTTGAAAAAAAAAAATTTGTTGAATGAGAAGAACAGACACAAATAAGCGAAAATGGACAGTGTTCATAAATAAAGTAGTATGTGAATAAAGCATCATTGAGTGGGGAAACATTAAAGAGTGAAGAATAGAGGGATTGAGAGGAATTTAGTGATATGTCAAAACTTTGATTCCTTGAACAAATTCCTTTCTTTCATAAGCTAACTTGACCCTATTTTCCCTATATATACAAATCAGAGATTCTAAGGCAGACAAAAAGACAGTACTGAACTTAGGAACCTCTAAGTGCTGTACAATGTATGAGTGAAGTTCAATGTTCGTGAGGTTCTTAAAATTTTCTTCATACGTGCTTGTGAAACATTAGAATCACATTTGCCTTGGTACGTAACTCTGATTCTTAAAGTGACTAGTGTATTGAGTGAGTAACTTTTAGGATTGTGAGAGGTCAAACACTTATGAGAGACTACAGTGAAAAAGTAGTTTCAAAACTCAAATACTTGGATCTTCTCAGATACTTTGCAACATGAAGAAAATGACCAGTTTTGAATTAGTTGATTTGGAATTTTGAAAGAAGAGCTGGTCACTATTTGGAGATCTTTCAAAACATATTAGATGGGTTGCTTTGAATTATGATATAAGTTTGCACTGATTGTTGTCTCAGTAAATTTTTAGTCAGTTTGCTTGAGGATAAGCAAAAGGCTAAGTTGAGGGTAATTGATAAGTCTAGAATTTACCTATATTTTAGCATATTTTATGAGCTTGAATGTAATGAAATTGAGTTTAAATGATGAGATATTGAGTACATTTCTATTAATTCTAGGCTATTATTGTTGAGACAGGGACTTGGATGAAAAGTTGTGGAAAAGAAGCTAAAACATGCAAATTCAGAAGAAAGAAAGACCAAATCAGATTTTCATCCAAAGTCAGCAAACTGGCGAAATGAATTTGCTAAGAAACGAATTCGCTTGAAGACATCACCATGATTTGGAGTAAAGGGCGATGCAGCAGGCGATATAAAGAAGATTTCGCCTCGAAGATTAAAACATGAAAGACGAATCAGAAACTCCTTGCCTTCCTATGTCACCATCTTGGCAGAAATTTAGGCGATAAAGGTTGAATTTTGCTTGCCTTGAGGCGACAGTTGAGGCGATAAAGGAGAAATGTCGCCAAGTCAAAGGATAATTACAGGCGACATTTGATGAGACATCGCCTAGAAGATCTTAACTGGAAGAGTGTTTTGGCGAAGAATATCAACTCGCCTAAGCATCAGGCGACGTACTGTGGCAACATTGAGAACATTTCGCCTAGAAAGATTGTTAGCCTGGCAATCAGGACAAGCCTGATTTGAAGAATTCGTTTGGTTCAAGCGAAGGAACAAGCGACATAAATGAAGAAAAATGTTACTTCGCCAATTTGTGTTTCTTTGTCGATTTTATTTCAAAATTGCCACTGAGCCAAACTTTATAAATAGGGGCTAGATGAAGTAATAAGTGTGAAGTTTTTAGAGAAAGAAACAAAGTTTAGACGATTGATTTTTACTCTTGACATTCTGTTATACTTTAAGAGAAATTCTAGATTCTTCTATATGCTTTATTCAACATCTTCAGAGAAGTTTCTTGAAGAAGTTTTGTACTCTATTTCTGTTGATCATTGAGATTTAGCTTGAAGATTGTGAAGCAACAACTGTGACAGAGTCTAGCTTCAATCTTCCTTGGTAAGATTTAGATCTTAAGCATGTCAATGATGATTTTTGTACTTGATTGGATATGCTGAAGTAGATGTGCTAGCTAAAAGCTCTGTTGATTTGTTGAATTTTGATGTTGATTATTATCTTAATTGGAATGTTTCTTGTTCAATTATAGCCAGATCTACTTGATTTCATGAGCTAATTGAATTACAAGGACGAGAGATAAGTAATATTATTATTCTGAGATTTGATCTAGACCCGAGATGGCGATTAGGTTTCAGATCTAAGAACAGAGGATCGTAGTGCTAGAGATAGACTACAGATCTGTTTTTCTACAGATTGTGCTTATCAATTGTATAGGTTGTAGTATAGAGATATATGCAACTATATAATTGAGATCTATTTAATTGAATTGAGAGATCTTTTAACAGATCACTGATGATGATCTAGAAGGTAAATCTGTGAATTAAGGTGAAACTTGCATGAGAAGTTAATTGATAACAGATTTAGCAAATCAACTTATTCATTGTTAAGATCAATTGCAGAATAGAGTGCTGATTTGAGTTTTAACTGAATGAATGTCATTAGTAACTTTTACTTCACATCAATTCCATGATTCTTATGATTCATTTTGTATAAAGATTCTTTTAGCAATTCAGTTTAAATCTTAATCTCAATCATGCTTCTTAGCTTACAATCCCTGTGGAGACGATATCTAAAATACTACATTAGACATTGATAAGAATTTTGATTGATTACTGGGAATTCTAATATCAGTTGAGTTTTCATATACTCAGCAAAACAAACAACAAAATTTTCCTCATCAAAAGATAAGGAGAAAGTCAGATTGATTAAGGAAAAGCTTAAGGAAGCATCGGATAGGTAGAAGTCCTATGCTGACCTTAAGAGGAAGGATATTGAATACCAAGTTGGCGGTAAGGTGTTTTTGAAAGTGTCTCCGTGGAAGAAAGTTCTTCGATTCGGTCGGAAAGGTAAGTTGGTAACACGATTCATTGGACCTTATAAGATCCTGGAAAGGATTGGTCCAGTTGCTTATTGACTTGCTTTGCCACCTGACTTGGAGAAGATCCACAATGTCTTTCATGTATCGATGTTAAGAAGGTATTGTTCTGAGCCTTCTCATATCCTTACACATGAGACTGTTGAGATTAGACCGGATCTAAGCTATGAGGAAGAACTAGTTCAGATATAGGCTATGGAAGTGAAAGTTTTGAGGAACAAGACTGTACCCATAGTTGAGGTCCTCTGGCGTAACCACGCGGTTGAGGAAGCGTCATGGGAACCAGAAGAGACTATACGACGTCAGTATCCGTATGTGTTTGATTAAGGTAAATTTTGTGGACGAAATTTCTTAAGTGGGGAAGAGCTATCACGTCCGTAATCTGGGGCTATTCATCTACTTATTTTGAACTTTTTAATAATTTTTATTTATTTTCGTTATAAGGGTAAAATGGGCATTTTAGAAAAAAAGTTGACTTTTTTGGTTTGACCAAACGATTTGACTAGTTTGACTTTTGGGTTGATTTTGAAAGTAATTTTATATTTGAGTTAATTTTGCAATTATTTTTATAAATGGGGTTGTTTTTAAATTAATTTATAAACATATGGGTGGGTGATGATACTTACCACCCATATAAATTGTAAAGAGTAGCTTTTTGATTCATTTGTCACAAAACCTAGAAATTTGCTTTTCACATATTGTTATTTTCTCTCAAAACAAGAGCACTCACCATCACTTGTTTCTAAACTTTATTGGTGGGATTTTACTTGGGATTTGATATTTGGTTTCGATTTCTTCACCATCTAGGTAACGATCCCGTCTCTATTTGCTTTAAATTGATTTCTATTTGTTTTGGGGATTTCTACATGAACTAGGGTTTAATGATTTGAATGTTGATTTCAAAAATTGATTCGGGGATTTTGTTTCTAGTGGTATGGGTTTTGAAACCCTTGAAGTCGATTTCATAATTTGGGTAGTATTGAGTTTTAATTGATTTGAATTGTTCTTTAGCATAAACCCTAACTTTTGTGAATTGGGAATTTATGAATTTATTCTTAATTTGGTGTAGACCAAGTTTAGGATCGCTGACCGGAGTAGATTCGATTGATTGGATTAGCGAATAAGGTTAGTAGTCGTGTTTACGCGCTTACAATTCTCTGCTTCTGTCTGTTTGATTGTCTGTAAAACTTATTAATTGATATAAACAAAAATCTAAATTGATTAGCATAACCTGCTGCATTTGATATAACCTGTTTGGGTATATTACTGCCATATTATCTGTTATGATCGGACATGTGAACTAGTGTCCTTATCTGTTTGCTATTCGTCTGTAATCTGAAATTGGAACTCTGTAATCTGTTGAAGTCCTGTCCTAAGGTTAATACGATAAGACCAACATGCTATTAGAGAAAACTAGATGTATACATCATTGCGCGAAAGCGTATATGGCCTTGATTGCCAACCATTTTCTGGATGCGACGACATCACTTCTGGGATCTTTGATCCATCTCTGAGGGTTCAACCCTATCTGTGTGTTTCTATTCCTGATTTTGTTATTAAACTAAGGACAGGCCTGGTAAGTTAAACACGTAAATAATTGGGTAAACTGAACTCTGTGATTTTGAACTGTTTTTGCTTCTGATTATGTATGTTTGATATGTTTGGTTTGATTCTGTTGATGCTCGTTATTGTCTTTTGGGTTCTAACTTTGGGTAGTACGAATTGTGACTCCTAATTGGCTGTAAGTGCCAGGAATAGACCCAATTAGATAGCTAGACTTTGATTAGCGATCGACATAATTTGAACTAGGCTAAAAATGTGCCCAGTGTTTGTAACCGGACTGTATACCGGACTAGGTATCGGATTGTCACTTAAAAACTGGAAAACTGGACGTAGGATGGTCTCTGGCCACGCTCCTTACCAAGCTGGTTATCGAAATACAATTCGGTCAGCCTTGAGATTATTAGATTCACTCTCTGGCCGAACTTCTTACTGAATTAGCTACCGAACTGTAGTTCGGTATGAGTCTCTGAAGACTTTTCAACCTCTCTGACCGAGTTCTTCACCAAGTAAGGTACCGAATTACAATTCTATGTGTGTCTGGGAGACATGAAACTCTCTGACCGAGCTTCATACCGGATCAGGAACCGAACTGTCACTTAAACCTTCCTTAGAATCGTATAATTGCCCTTTGATCGAGTTACCTACCAGACTGTCTATCGAATTACAATTCGATAAGTCTGGTAGTGCTCTCTGACCGAATTACGTGTCGGACTGCTTACCAAACTACTATTCGGTTTCGGTCTCTCTTCTGAAAATAATTTGACAACTGTAAAACCTTTTTCGGATGGTAAATGCAATAATCTGTAATCACTTATCCTAGATCACTTAAAGGGGATTATATTTGGGATAACTTGATTTGATAATCAACTTGTTTGCTTCTGTTTGTACCTTTGTTTGTTAACTAACCTGCATATGCGTGTGACATGCTATCTGTTTAATAAGACGCATCTGTGTGTGTTTGTTGGGCATTGGCTTACTAACCAGACATCGATAGTCTGGCCCTTCGTTGTTTTCATTTTTGTTTTGTATATTTGAACCCTTTCTGGGAATGGAAATTGCTGAGTTCAGACAGACAGGTTGGATAGCATGATATCACTAGCATCGGGCATCACATGGTATCTTTTCAGACTTAGATTGCATTTCTATTTTACTTTAGCTAGACTTATTTCTGTATTTGTACCCGCTGCACCATGTTTTGGGATTTGTTTTCAGATTAAGTATTTTTGAACATTGAGAGTTTATTCTCGAATTATGTTGGGTTTGTTTTAAATTAAATGATTTTGGAATTATAAAAATTGTCTTTCAGATTTGATTTCCACTTTGTAAGTCTGCTATCAGTATATCTGTTTATTTCTGTATCTGTATGTATGTTATTTGTCTCCGCATCGGTAGCATCCGTACTCTGTGTTCCCTTTCCGTCGGGGCGGGGGTTCGGGTGTTACAACGTAAGTCTGACCTTTCTTTATTTTCTTTTTTCTTTTTCTTACATGCGTGAATGCACATGTATAGGTATGATCGAGCAGAGCACGAAGGTCTTCTCATTGTGTCGACATATCTTTATGTTCATGGCATATCTAATTTTTAATTTTGTTTCTATTGAACTTTTAAATTATGTAAAATTTTTATATTGAGTTGTAATTGTTCATTGATGAGCCTTCATTAATTTTATACTTTCATTGTATTATTAATTTACAAAAAGTTATTTACGCTTCCAAATATATATAGTCGCATAGTGTTTTAATTACATATTGGAAATGTATTTCATTAACGAACTATTGAAGTACCTTTGATAAATTGGTTTCATTTATGTTAATAGATATTGTATTGGATTGTAAGGAATGCATATGATTAATGTAGCGCTTCGACCATCGTTTTGTAGCTTCGTCGTGGACGGGAGTTAAGCATTATACAATGTATGATAAACAACTATTCTCATCACAAATAACAACTCATCAACTATAATGTAACCATAAATATAAACCCAGCATAAAAATGAAGCTATATGTAACCCAACATCTTATAAGTCAAATAAACCATAGTGAAAGTTACAAAAATCCATTCATCAAAGTGAAAGTAAATATATCAAATTTGAGTCAAATCACATATTTAGCTGATCTTCAACCATTGCAGGGTATAAAAATAAGAACTTCAAATTCAATATTTTTAAAATCTTTCAGATTTTTCAACAACCAAACAAATAAAAGTAATAAAATGGAAAAATAATTAAGAGTTACATCAACTTATCAATTTGTTACAAAATCATTCAAAAAGGAGTAATTCTGTGAAGAAAAATTGAGAACTTTGAAAATAAAGTGTCAATATGCACAAGCTTGATATGTCAAAGCCTGAGAATTAAGCAGAAATACTTCAATCAATCCAATATAGAGGAATTTAATAGAAAACAAAACTAATTATTTGAAAAAGCCAAACTATCTTAACTTAGTTTAGCCCGAAATAAAAAATTGAAACACTTAAAAGAATTCAAACTTCATAATAGACAGATTTGGACACTCAATAGATTAATTAAAAGCAATCAATTCATAGCATCAAAACTTTGACTCACAAATATAAAGGACGATGGAAAAAGGAAACCACAAATAAGGTGCAGAAGATGAAGAAAAAAAGCATCCAATTGAGTCGATTGGTAGATAAAAACAAAGTGAATGGAAAATTTACTACAAATCCCTACTTTACTGCTTGACAAACAAAGACATTTTATTTTACCTTATTATCCTTCTATATTATATATGATAAATGCTGCTGATATGTAAATTATTTTAAAGTAAAAAGGTGTAATGAGAAAATAAACAAAAGAGTGATTTAGTTTGATCTAGTTTAGTCTTTGAAGGTTAAAATTGTAAATGAGAAGAAGCAGGTAGGTAAAGACGTTGCCTACTTATTCTCACATTTATATATTCTATAAATTTCTAAGGCCCCGTTTGAGTCCCTGTAACACCTAAACCCCCGCCTTACGGACAGATGTATGGAGATGGATGTCACGACATAAAACATACATATTATACTTATACTTATATTGAACAGCTATGAAATATCCAAATAGAACTTATATTACTGTAATAGATAAAATAATAAACTGGATACTTAATCAAAGACTGGACTTAAAATCATCTAAATACAAAATCATAAGAGTTCGAAAATATAATGTTTCAAATTCTGGTTACAACTGAAATAGTTTAATAAAGCTTGGGAGTTCAATACATAATATAAGCGGAAGCTAATCTGAAAACCAATGTCAGAACTAATGCATAGAGTGATATATGTGTGCCTTACTATTCCACCTGACTGTCTAAACTTAGCATTTTCCATCCCGATCAAGAAAATTAACATACAAGACAAAAATAAAGAAACAACAGGGTCAGACTATCGAATGTCTGGTTAGTAAGCCAATGCCCAACATCCACACACATACAATGCTTCTTAAATTAACAATTAAGCATGAACATACAACATATGCAGCTTACCTGGCCAAACAGAGGCTTAAAACAGAAGGAAACAGAAGAGTACAGAAAATTTCAAACAACTCAGAAAGGTTCTAAAGCTTAACAGGTTGCTTAATGAGTAACAAATGAATCTGATATCATTAACAGTGATTAAATAGATTAATTATGCCCTGTAAATGCTCTAAACTTAAAACAGTCATAACTTATTCATTTGAAGTCCGAATCAGGCTTATAATAAGTTTTCAGAAAGGGAAAATCAAGAGCAAGAAATCTGGAAGAAGTCAAGCGAGAAAAAGTGTCTTGGCGAAATGTCTAGGCGACATATAAATATTTCGCCTCAACTCAGGCAACACCTTTAGGCGAGATTTCATCATGTTGCCTCATGCTGGCGATGTGTTTGGCGATGATTGAATACTGTGCTTTCTCCTGGTGACTTATACATGGCAGAATAGAAATATGTTGCCTCACTTCTAGGCAAGGTGTTTTTAAGCGATGATTTTTCAGAGAAATTTTTTTTTTTAGGCGACTTGTTCTTGGCAACATAAAAACATTTCGCCTCACTTAAGGTGACTTATTTGGCAACATGAAAATATTTAGCCTCATTTTAGGCGACTTATTTGGCAAGATAAAAATATTTTGCCTCACTTTAGGCGACTTATTTGGCAAGATAAAAATATTTTGCCTCACTTTTTAGGCGAGGATTTTGGCAATGATTTTTAAAAAGGAAAAGTCTCGTCAGGCAATTTTGGCGAGGTATTTGACGAAAACCAATGACTAATACACTGTTTCTTTTAAATATTTGCAAAGTATTAAAATTTAAGAAAATTTCGCCTGGATACTAGCGAAGTAACTTGGCGAGATTTTAACTTTAAAAATAGGATCGCCTAAGTTTTGGCGAGATTTACAGGCGATGGACACCGGATGTTGCCAACTTATTACTTAGTCTAGGCGATGAACATAGGCGGGTGTTCCAAGTTTTGCCTGCAAATAGGCGATGACACTGGCGACATAAATAAGACTTTGCCAACTCTATACTTAGTCTAGGCGATGACTTCAGCTGAGTAATCAAAATTTCGCCTAAGTCTAACTCGTTTTATTTAAACTTTTAAATCTTCTTCAAATTATCCAATTAGGCAATAGTCAGTCTAAAGGCAGCATGATAACCCAATATTAGCAAGTAGCTCAATTCATAAATCATCAAGGCAATCATAATAGTTCACAGTACACTTAAAATTCAGATTTGCAGATCATATACCAGTTTACATATCAGACATCACATTTTTTAGAGAATGACAAAAACACATACTAGAGTATATTAGCTTGTCATGCGGTTACAGAACTAAACAGATGATGTCAGCTTATGCATTCAATATGCATCAGATTTCAGAAATTTCTTAGCAAGTTCTTATTAAACACAGAAAACATCAGATTATAGATTATTTGCATGTCTTTAGTTTGATAACAAAATCAGGAACAGAAAATAGGTCATAGACCTCTTACTTATGAGCAAAGCTCCAGACAAATGGATCAAGGATCCCAGAAAGGTTGAGCAAAGCTCCAGACAAAGTTGATGTCGTCACATCCAGAAGGCAACAAGGCCTGTTGTCGTCACATCCAGAAGGCATTCAAGGCCTGTACGTTTTCCCGTATCGATGTATACATCTAATATCCCTACGGCATGCCGGTCTTATCGCTATCATACTTTAGATAGGGCTTAGTTTTCATATTATAACAGAGTATAGCTTTTCAGCATTCAACAGATATTGCATCAGTTCACATAATAGCCATTTATCAGCAAGTTGAACAATAATTTCACAGCAATAAACATATCACAGAGTCGAGATTCAGATTTTTAGATACATTAAGTTTAGTCCATATTAATGCAGCACAGAACAGACAATAACAGACATAAGTGGGGGCTTAAACATGGCTACTAACCGAAAATGCTAATCAACAGCAGGACTACTCCGGTTGATGTTCTCCTACTTCGTCTCCTAAACATCGGACAACTTGAGAACAGAAGCGTCATTGAAGAACAGACCCAAAACAATCATGAACATATGAACTTACCTTCACGCTCGAAGAATAGGTTCAATAAAAACTTTCAGATTGACAACAAAAACCAATGTAATAGTGAAAGAGAGTTTCTATTTGAGTTTTTTTCAAAGTTGAGAGAAAAGAGAAGAAAGGGGTCTGGCGGCTGAATGATTGCTGGTGGGGTAACCTAGGTTTTCACCTAACCCTAGATAAATTGTAAACAAACCCACTAGAGTTCTTTTAATAAAAAAATTTCCCCATGTCAAAAGTATATTCAAAATCATTCAAATAATAAAAAAATAAGTTTTTAATTTGGCCCCATTTATGGAAGTGACAGTCCCTCCAGAGATAAAATTAGCTATTAAAATTAAGAGATAGGGATCCAAACAGACCTTTTAAGACACTTCTTAATTTTCAAATGCGCCAGCTCTTAAAAATTAATTCATTAGTTGAGTTACCCTACTAACACCTCTTAACACTTTCTAACATATTACAAAAGACTCAATTTCTCCCATAGTCTCCAGCCCTTTTCTCGGCACTTGCTCCCCGCCCTTATCGCCGCCGTGTCTGCTCCCCACCTTAGTCGGCAATGGATCTATTTAGTGACAATGAGAGCGATGATAACAGCCACCCGGTGATTGACCTTAACTCTTAGACCGGTGACTTTACTGACCCAGAGGTCGCGGGGTCCTTCTAGGAGCTCATTAGTTGTCGTTCCATGCTCATCAATTGGCCAGCTTGGCTGCCAGGGGCGCACATATATTTTATCATGATGTCGCCACCTATGCTGGTGCGAAGGACACTCCTCGATGTGGAAACTATGCTATGTTTGGCCTTGTCGCAGCTATAACTGGTGGAATGTCACAGACCAGATTATGAAAATGTATCACTAGATGAAGAGGAGGAAGGTTTTATTCATAACTCGTTGGTGAGAAATCGTTCTTGCTATGCTATGTTATGCTCGTGTATACTTAATTTTACAGATACAACTAGAGTGACAAAATCTCATATCCATGCTCGGAATACACCCGCTCGACTGGTAGTTCCAATTGATAAATCTAGACAAATGATAGCAGACGAATCATCTGAAATCCAGAGAAAATGTGGTAGGCCCGTTGGGTCCAAAGATAATGTACCACGAAAACGAAAAGGTCCAAATGAGAATGTTGTTAAAGAAATGCCCTCGAAAGATAACATATCTCAAGATCTGCAAATTGTGGAAGTTGAAAATCCTAATCATGAAAGAACATCTGAATCCAGAAATGAAGAAGTATCAATAAATTACATGAAGTAATCTATAACCATAAAGATGTTATGTTAGACGATATGTTTTCATATACAGTAGCAACTGAAATAATAAATGATGAATATGAACCCCAATCCATTAAAGAATGTAAAGAACGAAATGATTGGCTAAAATGGAAAAATGCAATCCAGGCTGAATTGGATTCATTGAATAAACAAAGTGTTTTTGGGCCCACAGTTAACACCTGAGGGTATCCAACCAGCTGGTTACAAATGGGTATTTGTTAGGAAACGAAATGAGAGAAATGAGATTGTTAGATATAAAGCCCGTTTGGTTGCTCAGGGTTTTTTTCATAGGTTTGGGATTGATTTCGACGAAACGTATTCACCTGTAATGGATATGATAACTTTCCAATTTTTAATTTGTTTGGCCAAAGAACGAAATCTCGAAATGCGTTTAATGGATGTGGTTACTGCTTATTTGTATGGTTCCTTGGATACTGATATTTTCATAAAACTTCCAGAAGGGTTAAAACTTCCTGAAATAAATAAAGATCGCAGTTTATGTTCCGTGAAGTTACAAAGATCATTATATGGATAAAACAATCCGGACGAATGTGGTATAATCGTCTGAGTGAGTATCTGATTAAAGAAGGGTACGTTAATGATGTTATATGCCCATGTGTGTTCATTCGAAAATTAGGATCCAATTTTGTAATTGTAGCTGTTTACGTTGATGATATGAATTTAATCGAAACACAAGATGAAATTCCGAAAACTGCTGAATATTTGAAAAGGGAATTTGAAATGAAAGACCTGGGGAAAACGAAATATTATTTTGGATTGGAAATAGAGCATAAATCTGACGGGATTTTGATCCATCAAAAGGCTTATACTGAGAAAATTCTGAAACGATTTAGTTTAGAAAAATGTCATCCATTATACCCTAATGGTAGTTCGTTCCCTTAATCCCAAAAATGATCATTTCGACCCAAGGATGATGATGAAAATATCCTCTTTTGGAACACCATATTTGAGTGCTATTGGTGCTCTTCTATATCTAGCCCAATGTATAAGACCAGATATAGCTTTCGCTGTTAACTTATTGGCTAGATACAGTTCTGCTCCGACATATCGTCATTGGAACGGAATCAAACATATTCTCAGATACCTTCGTGGAACAGTAGATTTGGGACTATTTTACTCAAATTGAGATAAACCTTCTGGTTTGATTGGTTATGTTAACGTTGGTTATCTCTCAGATCCGCAAAGCCCGTTCTCAAACTGGGTATATTTTTACATACAATGGTACGACTATCTCGTGAAGATCCGTAAAACAAACTCTCGTTGCCACATCTTCGAACCACGCTGAAATATTGACATTACATGAAACCAGTCCGGAATGTGTCTGGTTGAGATCTCTCATAAGTCACATCTAGAGTTCATGTGGGATTCCCCAAAATATGAATGAGCCCACAATAATTTTTTAGGATAATGCCCCCTGTATCGCCCAAGTGCGAGGTGGATATATCAAAGGGGATAGAACGAAACACATCTCGCCCAAGTTTTTCTACATCCACGAGCTTCAAGAGTTTCGACAAATCGATGTGAAGCAAATCCGGTCTTTAAGCAATCTCGTGGATTTATTAACGAAGATTTTACCGACATCAACGTTTGAGAAACTCGTTTACGAGATAGAAATGCGGAAACTCTCTAGATTAGAAAATTATATGTATGGGTGTCATTATTAGGGAGAGAATTTTTTAATATTGGATTCACCAACTGTAGTCTTTTTCCTCTATCTAGTTTTTATCCCCTGCTGGATTTTTCTGGTAAGGTTTTAACAAGGTAGTCAAATTTCATAAATAGTGAAACTCAAGTGGGAGTATTGTAAAACCATGTGTTTGGACAGGTGGATTCCACCATATGGATGAAACTAATATACGTAGTAAACATGCATTGTGTCTAACTCATGCATTGTGACACTTGTCTCTGTTTATTTTGTATATATATTTTATGACACAGATCAATAATAAATATAGAAGTGGTTGTGATTTGGCTTTTGCTTCGCTTTTTTTTTTTTCACTTTTTTCCTGTTTTCTTTCGATATATTATAATTCTATGATATTCTAGAAGTATATCAAGATTCAAGATTATCAAATTATTTTCTAATTCTAATTTATTTTCCAGTTAATATTAAATTATTTTTTTTTTCTTCTATCCCAACTCTATTTTTATTTTTTACAACAATATTATTTTATTTTATTTATTTTATTTAAATCTTTCAAGTTTAACTCATAAAAAGAATATATATATATATATATATATATATATATATAATCTTTCTAATACTACTCTTGGCACCTCAGGTGCTACATTTTCTTCATACTTTTTTATTGTTTTAATTATATTTAAAAATTAATAGTATAAATCCATTAAATTAATTATTAAATTAGTCTTAATTAAGTTTATAAGGTATATTATTCATGGATTATTATTATTATTATATTTTAATTAGTTACAAAAGGGTAGAAGCTATGGATGTAAAATTTAAAATTTTATTTTATGATAAAATTGATGATTTCTTTTATTGAAATTTTTTTAAAATATATTTATTTTATAAATAATTGTACTTAGATTTTAATATAATAAGGTTTTATTTAGTTTAAAAACTAATTTATGAGTTTTTAAATGATAATTATATAATTAAAATTATAGATGACAAAGTTTGTTTGTTTTTTTTTTTAAATTTTATTTAAAAGAAATAAATTTAATAATGAATATTAAATTTTTTTTTGATTTTGATTTTTTTTTTTTTCTTTTTTAATTTTTTTATAAATTTTTATATTATATATTAACAAAAACAAATACATTATTAATGAAAAACTTCATCTTTTACTAATAAACTTTAATTTCGTAAAAATATTATATATATATATATAATATATATATATATACACTTCACTTTATTTATAACTTATGTATACATATATTTATAAATAATAAATTATTATTTAAAAAATAACTTTAAGAAAAATATATTATTCTTAATCATATTATTTACCTTTTAATATAAAATAATATGAATAAACTCAAATATAAATATAATGTTTTTTTAAAAATTATTCTAAATTTATTTAAATTTATATTAATTCATAAATAAATTTAAAATAACATCTCACGTCATATTTCAAATTTTGCCATCCATTCCTAGATAGTGGATGATATATTAGAAAATATATATATATATTATAATTTTACAAAATTGAAATAAATTTGATAATATTATTATTTTTATAAGTTTTATAATAAAATATGTATAAAAATTTGTAAAATTGAACTTTCCTCTAAATTATATTTATTAAAAGAATTATAAATATTGTATTAAATTAATTTTTAATTAATTTATGCTAATAAATATTTTTTATTTTAAATTTTTATGAAATTTGATTACAGTAACTAATTTATGAATTTATTTTAAATTATTAAAATTTAATTTATTTATATTGAATTTATTTGTTTATGGGAAATATAATCATTATTGGACAACTTTGAGATAGATATCTATATTCATTTTCTCCCCTTCAAAATTTGTAATCCAAAATGAAAATTTAAAATAGCTCTCACTCCATTTATAAAGTTTATAAATCACATTTTCTATATTTGTTAAAATTTATTCCTAAATTAGAATTTTCATTTCCATCTAATACAACTGGAAGGTTACAAAAATTATAATTATAAATAGATAAATAAAAAGTGTAGTGGATATAGATTTACGTTTAGGGTGAGAAATGAAATGAAATCATCCCTAAATCTTTTTGGGATTTTTTTTTAGGATTATCCTATCAACATAGATTTTTCTAATGATTTTTGCAGCAATTCGGTATATATTTTCTTATTGATTCGCCTTCTCCTTAAATAGAATTACATGGAACTTGCCCTCGGTTGACATTGAATACCATTTATTACAAATAATTGCATTCATGGCATTTATACTATTAATTCCTATTTTCAGTTATCAATCTTTCCAATGACTACCATTGATGGCATTTATGACTAATAGCTTGGAGCATTCAATCTCTCTTGTCTCAATCCCTCATGGTGAGCTTCTGCATCGTTTGGGATTCTTTCATTCAAAATCATGCAACACTCGCGTGTTACTTCCGATCGTACAAGGTATTCCTGCTTCATTCGCCATTCCTAGAGTCTTTGCTCGTTCATTCGTCCTGGATTCTTGTTTTGTGGTCACCGATCGCTTCTAGGCCTCCTATCCTTTGGTTTTTACCATCCGTAATGGACACTCGTCATACCGAGGCCACATCGGTCTTGACTCGAAATATTTCTTAGTTAGCCTTAGTTTGCTATTTACAGTTTGGATTCATTTTCGGCGGTCTTGAGCTTGGCATCATGAACTTTAATTGGGGCTATTCTGATACTGCTTGTTGTACATGTAGAGCCCCGCTCGGCCCACTAAGGTGTCACCCACTACAATAATCCCCCAATGTTGGGCTTGGACTTGCGCAAGGGTCGACGTTGCTTGGATTGTAGTTCTTCGCTCATGTGCGACTTTCGTCCAAAACATAGATTTTTGAGTTGTCATTATCTGGCTTCATAACCTTTCTAACCCAACCTTGGTTAACTTAACTTTGATGATTTGACAGACGAATCACATGCATTTATTACCCAGATTGCTTTGATTCTCTCCATGCAATATAATCATTATTGCCCTCTTCCCAATAACACCAATTATTTCTGTTTGATATAAAAGAAGACTTTTACTAACTAACCTTTCTCTCTTCCCATTTCAAATTTCTCTCACAATCTTCATGCTTCTGATTTCTAGAGTTTCTTCAACTTCTCTGCTTGGCACCGGATTCTCAAGTTCTCAGGCACATTTATCCTCTCTGTCTTCTTGAAGATTTCTGATTCCATTAGAGGTTTTTCGCTGAGCTCTCTCTCTCTCTCCCCTTTTCTCTGTTTATCATTTTTGCATTTTGATTGTCTTTGGTTTTAACCTGGAAGGTTTGGGTCTGCTTACTATTTTTACTCTTCCGAATTTTTTCCTCGATTATGTCTAAGATAGGGTAATTTATGCTTCAATATGTTGGTCATCTAGTTTGTGAGGTTTTTGTTTCTCTCTTTTAAAAAAAAAGGTTTGCTTTACTCTTTCATGCCGCCTTGCTGCTTTGTTTGAATGTTTCTTTTCCGAATTCTATATTCGTCTTTCACTAAGTGCTTTTTTTGGATTTCCATTTCAAGATTGTCTCTTGCCATTCCTTTTTCCTATTATGTTGCGTACTTCTGCTATTTCATCTTTAGATTTGACCATGAAATTTAGCTTCTGAGGTTCCTGAATTTCTCCTTTTTTTATATTAATCATGACGCTCGGCGTGGTATTCAGATGGACGATACGGACCATGCTACCCATAGGAATTCGTAACAGGAAAGGGACGACTATAGTGCCTCCACAACGAGCGGGAGTAGTGATAGCGAGCGTAACACTGTAATCGAGTCCTTGCCTATAAATCTTTTTCCTACTCATGCCAACCCTGCTAGTACCATGACCTTGGCCGATTTGGATAAGCTTAGGGCTTCTCACAAGATTCCACAATTTATTGAAACTAGACTTCCTCTCCCAGGTGAACGAATGGATTGGCACTCGTCCGGTTGGGAACCCTTTTACGAGCAGATGTTCGACTCAGGGTTCAGGTTTCCTATTATGGGACTCCTAAGAGACATATGCGTCTTTTGCAAAATTCGTCCTAACCAATTAAATCCCAACACAATCCGAACGCTATTCTGTATGGAATCAATTAGGGATATAAACGGTTTAATGTTTAGAGGAGTAGATTTTCTTCTAGCTCTACTTCATAAACAGGGAGATTTCTAATCTTGGTCGCTATTTAACCAACCTCCATCCTAGACATTCCGCCCTCATATACAAGTTGCCTACACACGACGATAAATGGAAAATTCGATATTTCTTTGCTAGGGGTCTAACGTGTTTTAAAGAAGAACGAGCGTACCCCTTCCACTGGTTTCTCACCGATAGATATGGGAGTGATAAATGTAAGTGCAGCGTTCGCAATTACGAACGCTGCAGGGCCGTTTTAGATATCGCTCCCAGTGATCGAACATGGGATAAACCTATGAATGATTTAATTCATTGTCATGTTTCACAGTTCACTTTACTTGGTAGTGCTCAATTTTATATTTCCATTTTTCTGGTTCCCCCGTATATTCTTTAACGAGCGAGTTTTTCCTGCTGAATACTCTTATCGAATCATGGGATCTAGGGATCATTTTGTCGAAGTGCAAGCCGCTATGAGAGAGTACCGTGAAAAGCTTGAAGCTGAAGCTCTAGCTAAACAAGTTATTCCTGATCCTCCCACGAGCGGTCCTTCTTCTTCGAGCGCTCAGTAAGCTCCCGAGGACGCCCCCTTCAAACCTCCCATTCGAGAGTCCTCTCATGTTCTTCCTGCTTATGCTTAATCTCCCGACAAGAGTCCTCCAACAGAGGATGCGCAGATCAGTTCTCCAAAGTGTTCTGCTAAGAACTCAAGTGAGAACTCCGAACGTCCTCACAAAAGGCCTAGGGAAGATGTTGTTGTTCCTACCTGTACTAAGAGTATTGTCGGTTGTTCCCGCGCAAGTTCTGGGAAGAAAATTGTTTTAAGCTTCCCTACTGATTCCTCCACATCTTTCCACAAACGAGAGCTTGCAGCAGTCGTTGCCCCTTTACGCCTTAAAGGCGACGTGGAAGAACTAGGCAAGCTTCGACCGGCAGAATTCTATGAAGAAGTTATTTCGCATTGCCTCAGGGTACTCTTCTGCTCATTTGTGTAAAATTATATATATATATATTTAATTTATTATTACTATGCCAGGGTATCCCCATCATGGCGGGCTTCCAAGATCACTACTTCGCTCAGCGAGAAAAAGCCTGACTAGAACGGACAAAAAGGGAAAAGTTACAAAAGGAGATTACAACTTCTGATTCCCAACTCAAGAGTTTGCAAAGCACCCTTAGCGAGGCTGAATCTAGAGCTAAACTATATGAAGGGCAAGTGAGTACCGTTTCGTCCACGCTCGAGGTGAAAGAACATGAAATGGACCTTCTGAAGAAAGAAAATAGAGAGCTTTCCTCCATTCGTTCAGAACTTCTTAAAGTTCAAGATGCCCTCCAATCAGAAAGGAGAAAGTACGTGCTGTTAAGCTTGACTTAGCCGAAAAAGATGTCACAACTAGAGTGAATGCGTTGAAAGACGTAGTCAGCGGACTAATCACCAAGGATTCCGCTCGATCTGAACTCAAGTTTCTTCAGAGTATGTTTTTTGGCGTTCCCCCCTCTTGAAGGCCACCTCCTCTTGGTCCACTTCTTTGCTCAGATTTGAATTTATGTTTTGTTGTCCTTTTGATGAACTTCTCAAGCTTTTTTTTTTTGTCTTTTGACACTTTGAACGATACTTTATTCTGCAGCGTGTTTTTTTTGTTGTACTCGTTTATATTTTCATGTACATGTATATATATTTTTTATTTGACTGCTTTTATCGCCTATAGTTGTGACGAGTTTATTACTATACACTCCTATCTCTTCACTCGGAGAATCCTTTCCTTACACTGTTTTATGAGATTTAACCTAGTTGAGCATGTGTTCTAATCCCCAAGGCCACAATATGTGTATTTTACTGTAATTAGTTGGCTTCCATATTAAGGTTTCACCATGCCTTCTATATAATTCCCATATTTGAACGACAATGATAGATTCTGAGAACGAGGATATAATTCCTTTAGTTTTCGGATTGATCAAATTTATTTGATTTATTTTATTTTTATTTATCCTTGCGAGCGATTTCGTTTTAGACGACGGTATGTAAATGAGACATTTTCATAAATTGTTCAACTTTATTAATCACTAGGCCTCGTTTAAAACCCCATTGGAGAAAAGAGTGCCCGAATACATTTAATTAAGATAATTTAAAAATGGTACTTCTTCAAATGAATGATATTCCAACTGTGTTCAATTTCTTTGCCTTCTCTTCTTACCAGCTTGTATGCTCCCCGACCGGATTCCCTTAAAATTTGGTAAGGACCTTCCCATGATGCTGCTAACTTCCCATGACCATGCTCTAACGTGTTTTGGAAGACTCTCCTCAGGACCCATTCTCAAAGCTGAAATGTCTTTGCTTTCAACTTCTTGTTGTAGTGCCTAGCCACCATCTCTTGATACCTCTTCACCTTGCTTGTGCTTTTTCCCTGACTTCATCTAAAGTGTCCCGATCGAATACCAGCATCTGGTGATTTTCCAATTCCATCAAATGTTCCCTCATGAGATTGTGTGCCCGCTCGGCTAGTAACATTGCCTCTGCTCCGTATACCATTGCGAACGATGTTTGCATGGTTGACGTCCTTGTGGTCGTCCGAAATGACCACAGTACTTCGGCAAGCAATTCAGGCCACAGTCCGTTGGCCTCCTCTAATCTTCTCCTCAATGTATCCAGAATTGTCTTGTTAGTTGCTTCCGCCAGTCCGTTAGCTTATGGATAGCGAGGTGTTGAGTAGGTCAACTTGATCTTCAACCCTTCACAAAATTCTTTCAAGGATTGCACAATAAATTGCGGGCCATTATCTATCACTATCTCCTTTGGTATCCCGATTCGGCAGATCACATATTTCTAGATAAATCGTTCCACCTCCTGTTCTCGTATCCGTTCGTAGGCCTCCGCCTCAACCCATTTGGTGAAATAATATGTTACTACTAAAATGAAACGTTTTTTACCATATAGAGAAATTAGAAAGGGTCTCTTTATATCCATCCCCCACTTGTCAAACGTTCATGGAGAGGTGATACTGTTTAGTGGAACGACATGTTATTTGGAAATTGGGGCGAAACGTTGGCATTTATCGCATTTCTGTACCATTTCTGCCACATCCGTCTTCATAGTTGGCCAGTAGAACCCTGCTCTATGGTTCGAAATGCCAAACTTCTCCCACCCGAATGATTCGCAGCATGCCCCTCTTGTATCTTCTCCAATATCTGTTGGGCTTCGGTCGGGCCTACGCACCTCATATAAGGTCCACCAATCGATCATTTAAACCGTGTATCCTCTATTAGGCAAAACCGAGCGGATTGAATCTTTATTCTTCTGGCTCTTTCCTTATCAGCAGGTAAAATTCCTACCTTCAGATAACTATGAATCGGCTCCCTCTAGTCGATTTTCTTAATCATTGTTACAAGGTACTTCTGACTTTTCAATGCCGACTTTTGCAACATCACATAGACTATCGATCCTTCCAAATCTTTTTCTCCAGCCGTTGCCCCCAAGTTTGCCATCGCATCCGCCCTGGCATTCTCCGCTCGTGGAATTTGTTCTATTTTAATCTCTTCGAAGTCTTTAGTTAACTGTTTTACTAGATCCACGTATTGTGCCATTCGCTCGCTTCTGACCTGATATTCTCCTTTCACTTGATTTACCACCAACTGCGAGTCACTCCTTATACTCAACTTACGCGCTCCGCACGCTTTGGCTACCTTTATCCCCGCTATTAAAGTCTCATATTCTACTTCATTGTAGGTGATTGGGAAGTTACATCTAATTGCTTGCTGGATTGGGGTGGAATCTGGTGGTTTCAAGTAAATCCCCAAAGCAGTCCCCTTTCTCTGGCAAGACCCATCGGTCTCCAACACCTAATCCCCTTCGTCATCTTCCATTACATTCACCTCTTCTACTGACACCAATCCCCGATCGAAATCGACTAAGAAATTTGCCAAGGTTTGGGATTTTACGGCCGTACGAGATTTGAAATGAAGGTCATACTCGCCAAGTTCTACCGCCCACTTCATGAGCCACCCCGCTCTCTTAGGTGTGTGGATGGTTGCCTTCACTGGTAGTGAAGTTACTACAATAACCTAATGAGTTTGGAAATACGCCTGCAACTTCCAAGCTGCGAATACCAATGCCAATACAATCCTCTCCAATTTAGCGTATCTGGTTTCTGCATCTATTAGCACTCGGCTAACAAAATACACTGGAAGCTGTTTCTTTTCTGTTTCTCTTACCAGCACTGCACTAACTGCCATAATCGACTGTGCAAGGTACAAATATAGCTCTTCACCTTCGACCGGTTTTGCCAATAAAGAGGGACCGGTTAAGAATTCCTTTATTCCTTCCAAAGCTCGCTTGCACTCATCAGTCCACTCGAAGGCTTTTCCCTTTTTAATGGTTGCAAAGAATGGTTGGAATCGTTCCGACACCTTTGGAATAAATTAAGTGAGAGCTGCTAAACGCCCGGTCAACCTCTGTGCTTCCTTCTTCGTGGATCTGCTATATTAAGGATTGACTTTAATTGATCTGGATTCGCCTCTATACCCCTCTTCGTAATCAAATACCCCAAGAACTTTCCTGCTTTCACCCCAAAATGACATTTTGTTGGATTCAACTTTATATTGTATTTCTTGAGTACCTCAAATGCGTCGCCCAGATAGTGTATGTGTAACTCTTGCGCTTCAGACTTCACCAGCACGTCATCTATGTACACCTCCATAGTATTTCCCAATTTTTCTGAAACATCTTATTCATCAAGCATTGATAAGTCGACCCCGCATTTCTCAATCCAAACGGCATTACTTTATAGCAATATATTCCCCTCTTCGTGATAAATGTCGTTGTCTCCTGATCTGCTGGGTGCATGAGGACCTGATTATACCCCGAGTACGCGTCCATAAAGCTTAGCATTTCATATCCGGCAGTAGCATCTACCATGGCGTCAATGTGGGGTAGAGGAAATGGATCTTTCGGGCAAGCTTTATTCAAATCAGTGAAATCAATACACACTCTCCATTTCCCATTTTTTTTCTGAACCACCACCACATTCGCTAACCATTAGGGATACTGTACTTCCTTTATACTTCCATTCACGAGCAATTTCTCTACCTCCTCATTGATTATATTGTTACGCGCGTGAGCAAACTTCATTCTCTTTTGTTATACTGGCTTACAATCTCCCATTACATTCAACCGATGAGTAATAACTTCCTCATTTATCCTGGTCATGTCAGCGTGTGACCAAGCAAAGCAATTCACATTAGCTTTTAGGAAAGCTACCAACTCCGATCGCACACAGGGATCCAGTGCAGCTCCTACTAACACAATTCATTCCTCAGCGTCTCAAATGTCCACTTCATCAACTTGATCGTCCGTAGGATTCATTACATTGGATCCCACATCCTGTAATTGTTATAACTGCTCCGGATAGGTTTTTAAAGAATACATGTAATATTGTCTCGCCTGCTTTTGCTCTCCTTTGATCAACTGCACTCCCCAAGGTGTTGTGAACTTCATCATCTAATGATATGTTGAAGGGATTCCACGTAGATCATGAATCCAGAGACGTCCAAGAATCATATTGTAAGCAGAATCGGCATTGATGATAAGGAAGGTAGTATTCAGATTCATTCCCTTTGTATATACTGGCAGACTTACTTCCCCAAGAGTCACCTTTGCTTCCCCACTAAATCCCACAAAAGCCACTGTCTTCTTCCTGATCTTTGATTCATCCAACTACATCTCCCTTAATGTAGATAGAAAGAGAACGTTCGCAGAACTTCCATTATCAACCAATACTCTTTGTACGTCCAGGTTAGCTATAGTAATTTGGACTACTAGAGTGTCATGGTGTGGCCCTACCACTGCGGATGCCTCTAATTCTACAAAAGTTATTGCCTCCTTCTCACCCTGTGATCTAGCAACCACATCACACACACTAAACACCTCTCGCATCTTCCTCTTCGCCGATGACTTTGTGCACCTATTCAATTTTGAGCCTCCGGAAATAACGTAAATAGTCCGTGTCACGCTCGGCGGGGGTAAAGCTTTAGCATTCTGTTGAAGGTGCGCTCATTTGCCTACTCTAGCATCTCCCTCCCCGTAGGTGTTAAAAATTCCCTCAATCTGCCCTGCTTCAAAAGATAGGCCACTTGCTTACAAAGTTGGTAACATTGATCGGTTGTATGCCCATAATCTTGGTGAAAGTCATAGTACCGGCTCATATCTTTCGGAACTTCTATAGGAAGCTTAGTTGGGAAGCGAACGATATCTCCCATTTCTTTCAATACTGCCACTATCTCCTTTGGAGGCACCGCTAGATCGTAAGGGATATATTCCTGCGGCTGGCCTTCCCTCAATGGGACTGCTTCTCTCATATACGGGGTCAAACGAGTGTTTGTGGCTCTAGTTTCCCAAATATGATTTCTTCTAGCATCTTCCTTCCGGATTGGAGATTGTCAGCTCCTACGCTTGAAATCTCTTCAAGTAGCTTTCTTCTTTACGTCTTCCTTCCTATCGGAGCCCTTCCTCTTCGCCAAGTCCTCTTTATATATCATCGCCCCCTCTGCTTTCCTTCTTATTTCAATAAACGTGCGGGGTGTTTTAAATGTTAAATCAGTATGCAAATTTGGTGTCAGGAATCAAACCCTTAATAAAGGCCTTAATCGCCACTCTCTCTTTGCAATCAGGGACCGATACTTTCATTTCATTAAAACGCTTCATGTACTTCCTTAGAGCCTCATTCTTCCTTTGCTTAAAATCATATAAGTCTGCCTCATCAATCTCCACTTTCTTGTTATGCAAAAAATAATTTATGAATTTACTCATAAAATTGGCGAATGATCGCATGCTATCCGCTGGCAATGATGCGTACCATCTCTAGGCGGCTCCTGCTAAACTTGCACTAAAGGCCTTACAAAGGGCTGCCTCGTATGCTTCGGGCGACACGTTACAAGTGTTCATTAAGTATTTGTACGTCATCACATGCTCTTCTGGGTCCGTCTTCCCACTATATCTCTCGATCGAGGGCATAGTGAACTTCTTTGGCATACATGTTTTAGATATCCACCGTATGAAAGGATTGTCAACACATTTTACGACCGAATCTCTTATTGTCGCCGCCTTTACATCCGCTTTCTTCTTCACTTGCTCTTTCAACTTCCAGATTTCCTCCTTTATTTTTCGAGTCTCTCACGATCTTGTCCTCTTCTCCTTAGCATATCGGAGCCGTTACTTTCATATCCATCTTCATCCTCTTCGCTTGTGGTTTTCACTTTACCCTCCGTGTAATCCTCATCACCATCCTCAGTGATGTCTTCCTCCTCCGAATCTTCAAAGACCAACTTCTTCTTCCACTTTTGCGATTCATCTTCTCCATCATCTTCCGTACTGCTTACACGAGTCGACTTTCGACCTTTTTCAATCTTCATTTGTCTCTTCAATTCAGTATTTTCATCAGTAAGTTGTCCTAGACGTTCCTTATTCAATTTTGTCTTTTCTCTGCTCGCTTGGACTTCTTTCTCCAACTCGACCAATCTCTGCTCTAGTAGACGTGTTGGACTCCCTTCTTCCGTCATCTCTCTTTCTCGAGACTAAAATCCTCAAAAGAAGGCCCCACGGTGGGCGCCAAACTGTAGTGGATATAGATCTACAGTTAGGGTGAGAAATGAAATGAAATCATCCTAAATTTTTGTGGGATCTTTTTTGAGGATTATCCTATCAACAACAATTTTTCTTATGATTTTTGCAGCATTATATATTTTCTTATTGATTCGCCTTCTCCTTAAATAGGATTACATGAAACTTGCCCTCAGCTGACATTGAATACCATTTATTACAAATAATTGCATTCATGGCATTTATACTATTAATTCCTATTTTTAGTTATCAATCTTTCCAATGACTACCATTGATGGCATTTATGACTAATAACTTAGAGCATTCAATACCTCTTGTCTCAATCCCCCACGGTGTGCTTCTGCATCGTTTGGGATTCTTTCGTTTGAAATCGTGCAATGCTCGCGTGTTACTTCCGATCGTACAAGGTGTTCCTGCTTCGTTTGCCATTCCTGGAGTCTTTGCTCGTTCGTTCGTCCTGGATTCTTGTTTCGCGGTCACCGATCGCTTCTGGGCCTCCTATCCTTTGGTTTTTACCATCCGTAATGGACACTCGTCATACCGAGGCCACATCGGTCTTGGCTCGAGATTATCCTTAACTAGCCTTAGTTTGCTCTTAATAGTTTGGATTCGTTTTTGGCGGTCTTGAGCTCGGTATCATGAAACTTTTATTGGGGCTATTATGATACTGCTTGTTGTACATATAGAGTCCCGCTCGGGCCCACTAAGGTGCCACCCACAACAAAAAGGTCGTCTTGATAAGAGTTGATGAACATGAGCCCACCAAAAAGTAACAATTGTCAAAGCATTTTTGAAACAGTGTGGCTAATTGTCATTCAACCTAAGAAATTTTTGGTTTTGAATCCGTACATGATAGTGATGATGAAATACTTTGTAGTGTTTTTTATATACCCATTCCGATTGTGGATTTCTCCACGTTGTTTGTACGTATTTCTATCTATAGTACATGATGTGATTTTATGAAAATAATAATAATAATATATTATTTATTATTATCATTAGGTGGAGGAGATAAAAAAAATCCACTATCAATAACTATTTGATCACTATCTTCATATATGACAAAAACTTTTTCTATAAGAATATGAATAGTTATCCACATTTTCTAAACACCCAGACTATATATCTTCTACAATAATAACCTCATTTAAATTCTTTAAGTCATCTTCTTAATTTTTTAAAATGAAAAATGATGAAAAATTCAAATGAAAATAACAGTAGAGGAGGAGAGGATTCCCAGTTTAGAAGTGACGTAAGACATACCTTGAACGATTTGTTTAGATTCTCTTATGATGATAATATTTTGGGTGAAGAAAAAAGTGATCACGCTAACGATTTTAATGAAAAAAACTCATATTAATGGTGAAAGTGAGATACAGGGTGAAGATAATTTAAATTTGGAGGAAGGTCCTACTAAATGGGTGCATTTTTTAAGTGTTGATGCATTTTTTGATTTTCTTATTAAAAACATGCTACGATTAAAAATTTGGTGTAGTAAAAAAATCACTATGTAAAAAAGGTGTTGAAGTCCCAAACTATACTCTTTTTTAACCTGTGATAAAGCCGGTAAATCACCTGAAAATAAGTATAGCAAGAGAACATGTTGTCTTGCAGGGTTAATGTTGTACTACGTGATGATGGGATATGTCATATTACAAAGGTAATTAGTGATTATTCTCATGAATTGCTTCTTGATATATCTCGACTTATGCCAGCACATAGGCATATATCAAATCAATTGAAGAGAAGTCTTGAGGCAAATGATATAGTTGGACTTCATATTTGTAAAAGTATTAAATTACTCCAAGTTCAATTAGGGAACCAGATGAATTTAGGCTTTCTACCACAAGATTGTAGTAATTTTATTTATAAAATCGGACGTTGATTCTACAGGAGAGAGATGTTGAATCACTGTGCAAACTTTTTAGCCAACTGCAACTAAAAGATTGAGATTTTTTTCACCAAATAGACCTACATAATGATGGAAGATTGACAAAATATTATTTGGATTCATCTTCAAAGTAAGACTTATGAAGACTTTCATAGTGTAATTAATTTCGACACAATTTATCTCGTTAAAAGATATAATATTTTGTTTTAAGTAATAACTTGGTTAAATATTTACAATTTTTTATTAACCTATTTTTTTTCTTTTTGGATGTTCTAAAATAAAATATTTGTTAAATATTCCTGCTTATTCTAATATTGTAAAATTATATATATATATATATATTATTGTTATAATAGGTAATTAAAAAGTAATTTCACAATAGCCCGTGACTATATTATTTAACATGTAATTTATTTTGTTTAAATAATGGTTTGGGTTGGTTAGATATTTTATTTTTCTATTAATATATCTTTTCTTTTAAGATGCTAAAAAAATCAAGTACTGGTTAAATATTTATTGCTTAATTTGATACTACAATTTTAATTTTTTTTATTAAAGTTACATTAATTTATTAAAAATATTTTAATAGCATGTGCTTATTTTGTTAACTAATATATTTTTTTTAAGTACTTATTTTTATTAGATATTTTGATTTTGTTAACGGTATATAATATTTGTCACGGACAATCAAGTGGTATATAATATTTGTCACGGACACTCCACAGATATATAATATTTTTATTAGATATTTTTGATTTTGTTAACAGGTATATAATATTTGTCACAGATAAAATTTGGGCCTAATCAGTTTAGGGGTCAATTTGATATATTCTACCTAATGGTGTCAGTTTATTAGACTTCCTAAATTAATAGGGATTTTTAGAAATTAGCCGTGGGTATATAAACCCGACTAAAATCCTAGGCCATCATATTTTTGTGCTTTCATATTGAGATTTTAGAGGGTTTCCGAGAGAGAGAGTTTTGAGAGTGCGAGACGTTCGGTGGGCGATCTAGAATTTTTTGGTCATCGCGAAAGTGTAGTAAAACCGGTCCTATTTTATGTGTCTGTCAAGGTAAGTTGGTCCAACTTTAAGATTTAGGGATTTGGGGTTTTCTAAATTGCTTTCGTCGTTGCTGTTTCGTTGGGTTTTGGAAATTTGTACTAACTCATGATTTGGATCGTTTTGATTTGTAGCGGGAGGTGCAGCGGAAGTCGCGAACCAGGACGAGGAGTGAGCATTTCTATCAATTACTTATGTGTTGGAGGATATGTTAGTAACTCGTTTTGTGTCCTACAGACTATGTGCCGGTTGATGTTTGTTATGCATATATCTGTTATGTCTTGTTTGTATCTGTTTGGAACCCTAATATCGCTGCCTAGTCGACCCTTGTTTTGACTACCCTATAAATTGTATTCTGTATTCTGCTACAATAGTGTTAAACTGAAATTCGGAAGTAATTGCCAGATTGTTGTAAACAAATAAGCTCGACGAAAATTCTGAGATAAATTGGAAACTGGTTAACAGATAATTTCCTTTTAGACAGCCTATATAGAATCCATGGCATGCCTAGTGATAGAGGTACCTCATAATAACATAATTAATCGGCTTGAAGTGCCAATAGAAATGTAATTGACTTCGGCCATACAGGGGCTTCGGCCATATATGTGTTATCTGAACCGTTTTCTGTTTTCTCTAGATAGCTACTTTCGGCATTATTCAATAATTGAACTAAAATGGAATATTTTTTGTTGCTTGATTATTTTGTGATAGTTGTTGTGTTAATCTGACATATGTAAAGGCTAGTTAAACAATTGATTGTTGATTGAATTGGTATTAATGAAGTGGATATGTAATTATGTATGATATTTTCTTCTATTTTCGCTCAAAAAATACACATAAAAAGTTAGGACCTGAATAACCCTTAATGATGTAATCCTAGCGGAACCGCTGATGGCGTAATACTAGTGGCCAATAATTAGCTAGGTTCCAAACCGCCGACAATAAGGACATCTATTAGCATAGTCTAAACTATAAAATATGGTAAATGAGTCCTTATATGTTTGTTGGCTAAATAAGAATAATTCATAATCTTTTGGTTATAACTTTGATTACTATTGTCTATGATATAGGGAGTTCTAAGAACTCGGTAGAGCCTTACATTGTGTGCTTCCTCATTTTAGAATTGAGACTAGAAGCATCTGTGTGTGATTATTGGAACTTGAGTTGCTAACTAGACTATTTAGAACATTGTATTCTCTTTCTTTTCTATTCCTTTTGTTATGTGGAAATCCCTAAACGGTACAGGTACATCATTGATTAGGGGATGACTATCAAATCTAGAGCACGAGCATGCATTTTTACATCCGCGCTTTCATTTTATTTTAATTGTCGAGACATTTTTATTTTAAGTACTAAGTTTATTTGCTGGAATAAGAAATTGTAAACAATTATATTGATTTTGGATATTGTATTAGACTTTCGGATTGTTGGATATTTTTGCCTTAATGAAATTCTTGTTGCTGATGCCATTTTGGAACTTTGAGACCTCTTTTGGTATTTATTTCTGGCATTAGAAGTTTCATTACTAATGTTACAGGTTTACATCTGCATTGTGGTGTCATGCCTTCCATTCTATTTTACATTAGGGTAGGGATTTGTCGTTACAATATTAACATTACAAAATAATGTAACATATTAGTTGTAAATATTTATAGACTATTTACTTAAGCAATATTTATTATTATTTTTTATTATAAATTAATTTAATTTTTAAATTTTAATGTCAAATTATACACATTTATAAGATGCCATTTGGTTCGTTAGTAGGGATTCATCATCAGGGTCAATCTATTCTCCTTAGGTGTTCTCTTATTTCACATGAAGATATTGGAACTTATAGGTGGCTATTCATAATGTGGCTTTTAGTCATGCGAGACATTCACCCTCATTGCATTTTAACGGACCAATGTGAAAGTATACGAGCGGAGATTAATCAGGTGATGCCTAATACGATCCATAGATTTTGCATATGGCACATATACACCAAGTTTCCAATAGAATTAGAGGAGTTAATGATTATAATGCAACAAGAAAGAATTCAAGGCAATTGTCAAGAAACACTATCTGTAGTTGAATTTGAGACAAGATGGGTTCAATTTCTAAGGGGTCGTTTGGTAAAACTAAAGGTTTGGGTTTGGAATCAAGTATGGATTTTAAGAGGTATGGGTTTCAGGAATCAAACCTGTAAACATATGTTTGGTAAATTTTTAAGGGTTTGAGTTTTGAATTACAATAAATATAAAAAAAATAAAAAAATTAATCACACCTTCACCAACACCACCATAACCCCCATATCCACACCTCAACAACCACCCTACCCAAAAGAACCCCACAAACTGAAATTAAAAGTAAAGATTTTGAAATTATTTCATATAAATCAAATACCCATAACCAAGGTTTTAAATATCGAAACGATACCCGATATTATCTAAATTTCTGAGCGATCGGTACCGATACGTCTGAATATCCTATATCCTCCGGAATATCCGTATGGAATCTGATATATCTGTAAAATATCCCGATATTTTCCGATATTATCCGAAATATCCTGATATATTTAGAAATAAATAATATTTTTAGAATGTAGTTAACAAAAAAATTAAGTGATAAATAGATTTTAATTTTGATATTTGTACTAAAGTGTGGATTCACGACTAATGAAATTTAAATGGTAAAAATGAAAATATTAAGAATAAACAATTGAGAAAATAAGAATAGTGAACTAATTTGTACCGTTTTAAGGTTGATTGATACTAACGTGATTCCTACTGGCCAATATTATATGAATTCATGCGTACATCAATCGAAAAAATTGCATTTCACATGGAAGTATGTAGGTGTGGAGCAAGAAGCATATATTTGGTTTGCTCATTCGTGCAGCAAATATATTAATCTCTATTATTTCTTTTGAAAAAAGATTAATTATAGAATTATGATTTTAATTATTTGTATATTATTTAGTATGATATTTCATAATTAAATTCTCATTTTTAATATGATAGAAAACATGAAGAGAACTCAAATCTTATACAAGTTATGTATACAATTGGATTAAGATACTTAATAAATTTCTAATTTTAGTAATAAGGTACAATTCTAATATAAACATCAATTTAAACTATAGTTTTATTGAGGGAAGATTTTAGGTGCATTGTGAAATTTATTCTTCTTGTATTAATTATGAAATAATGGAATAGTGTTATGTCATTGAGAAATATTACAATAAAAGTATTATCACCAACATTTTCAATATGTGAATGACATTAAAGCACATTCGCATTGATTTAACTATCTTGTTTATAAATATATTGAAAAAAATATTTTTTGTTATTTTAATGTGAAGTTGAAAATTATATATATATATATAACTCTTTATATGTGGAGAAAATATACCTCATATGAACTTTAGATGTAAAAATAAGTATTAGAATTGAGAATCTTATTATTATTATTATTATTATTATTATTACTATTTTTACTATTATTATCATTATTATTATTTTATTTATTATATTTGCTTACTAGATGATGTCGAATTTAATGTGTTGCTAGTTATATATATGAATATGGAATTAATGTTGAACGGGTACTTGAAAAATAATTATGTGTAAATAGTTTCTCTAATTACCATGAAAATCCAATTAGTAGTAATGGAGATTAAAATTCAAACATAGTAGTAGAGATGCTTGATGGAACTGTTGGAGGAGACTGTAAAGAAATAATATAATCTTCACACCTTAATCCACCTTTAATCCATTAGGACAACATTATTATCTAACTGAAAATAGAAATAACAAAATGTTGGTTAAGAAGGTTGCAATTGGTAACAAGAAAGAGCGCAGCAAATGGATGAGGAATCTTAAATAATAATTTTCTCATCAATGAACGTTGGTAATCTAGATAATATTTTGGATGATTTACAATCACGAGGTGAAATGAAATCAGGGTTAAGTTCTAATATTCAATCTTAGTTAGGATCAGAATCAATTTCTCATATCTAATTCTTTTGTAATTTTAGAGCTACAATATATTTGATTATCATTCTTCAAAAATGTCAAATGAAGTTCGAATGTACACCGAGTGACAATATCAATCTACTTGGATGAATCCAAATGATTATATTTACGGATCAATTGGAAGAGATGAAACGCCATAAACATGACATTTTAACAATTACTTAAAAAAAATATATGCAAACACATATTCATGGCAAATCTATTGTGTGAAATGATAGTTATTCACCTTATATATTTGAGTCACCATGAAATTCTTTTCTTTTTTTTGTATTTTTGTAAAATTTTGTAATAATCTAATAAATTTAGATGTTATTTTCAATATTTTTATGTTTATTTTACGATTAATTATAACTCACAGGTATTTGTAATTAAACAAAATGTATATAAACATGTGTTAAGATGAACATAATGATTATATCAAGTGAAGTATAGTTTATTATTTATGGGAAATTTAAAATTTCAACATAAAAAATATAAAATTATTAATTTTTTTAAATTTTAACAAAATATCTAACCGAAATCGATAATATCCCGATATTATCTGAAAACTGAAGAGTGTGATACCGACACCGATACCGATATTTCAAACCTTGCCCATAATAATATTACATGAAAATCATAAATAAATCTGGTTATGAAAGTAAAAATGTGGTTAAGAAAATTTAGATCTAAAATTTTTAAAGAAAAAAGAAAAATCGCTAACCTTATGGCGGCAGGAGCGGCAGCTATGAGAGAAGACCGGCGGGGGGTGGTCGACGGTGTAGGCTGGTCGGTGGCGTAAGGTGGTGGTCCGACGAAGAGTAGTTATTGTAGATATGCAGGGGTAAGAAGGGTTTGAGTGAAGGAAGGGTATCATATGGGGGTTTGAAAATGAAACCCTCCTAGTAGAAAGGGTTTGAGTTTGGAATCAGAAAGGGGTTTTAGAGGGGTTTTGCCTATGGGTTTTATTTTTACCAAACATTAGGTATGGGTTTTATTTTTTTAAAACCCATACCTGATTCCCTTACAAACTCAAACAAACGGCCCCTTAATAATCATGGTTTGAGTGAAAACCAATGGTTGATCAAGTTGTATCATAAAAAGGAAAGTTGGGCTTCTTTTTATCTTAGGCATATTTTTTTGGGCTGGGATGAGATCGACTCAAAGAAGTCAAGAGATGCATGCTTATTTTGATGGATTTGTGAATAGTAGGGGTACTCTCAACAACTTTACAAAGCAATATGAGTTGGCTCTATGAGAGAAACATGAGAAGGAATTGAAAGTAAAGTTTAAATCAAAGTATAATAAGACTAGATGTGAGTCTAGATTCATAAGGGAAGAACAATTGGAGGGAGCTTTAACACGATATATTTAAGTTGGTTCAAAAAGAGTTATTAAAATTTTATCATTGTGAGCTGAGTATTAATGTTGATGACAGAGGGATTCCAATCCCAATTCAACTTGGTGTGGAGACATTCATGATAAAAAAAATAGCTATATAAGGAATGATTATTGTGGAAATACATTTTCATTCAGTATGGACTACTAGCATGTAGGTCCATATATGGAATGCAACTGCAAGTTATTTGAGCCTAAAGAAATTATTTGTTGTCATATTATGAAAGTTCTGGCACATAAAAGGATTGGAGAATTGAATGATAAATACATAAATAGAAGAAAGAGAAAAGATGTGCATCGACTGTATTTGAATAAGTTCTTCAAAGGAGGATACCCAAAAATGTCTATTGAATATAAAAAATATAAATAATTTCTTAATTATTTTGATAGTGCGGCTAATCTTGGAATTAACGGTGATGCTAATTATGTAAAATCAAAGTTGTTGGAGTTGCAAAATGACTTGTTAAGTTGGAATTCAAATGCTAAAGGAGATTCTAGGTAAAGTCTTACAACAACTAACCAATCCTATATAGATCCCCAAGTTGCTCGAGCACATGGGAGACCTCGTGTAAAACGCTTCAGATCTGCAGTTGAATCAAATAAAGTTGGCGGAGGACGGCGTACATGGAAAGGTGGTTCTAATATGGATAGAGAAAGAGGCATATGAGGTGTCTACCACTAAATGGAGTTTGGCTGTTTAATATTGTTACTTGTCTAGTGTGTTTTTTTTTTTTTTAAGATTTATAATATCTTGCTGCAGACAAATATATATTGATGGATTTTTTTGTTTAATTATTTTTAAAAGTTTATATTGTTTTGCAATGAGTTGATTTATATTATTAGATTTTGTTATCGGTTTAGTATTTTCAATTGTGTTTAAGTTTTTTATTATATGTGTAAGTAAATTCTTCACATTTTGTTATTAGTATTTGTTGGGATTGTCTCATACTTCGGAATTAGTCCATCAGTGAATTGGCGGGGTTGGAGCATTGCTCCGAGAGGAAGCTACATTATACATGTTGTTAGCTTCTAGTTCTATTAGTACTATGTTCTTTAGTTACTAATGTGTTTTGGGCCCATGTTTTAGTTGCTAGGGTTTTCTAGTGACTATGTAATGTGCTAGGGTTTCTAGCCACTTTGTAAGAGAAAGAGTGAGGTGTTTGGTGTGATTTGGTTGTAACTTGAGAGACGATCAAGAAAACCATCAGAAAAGTAGGAAGTAGCCACAATTGGGTGAACCTAGGTAAATCGGTGTTCTTATCGTTTTTCGCTTTTTTATCTTTGATAATTTGTGACTTAGTGTTCTATCTCAACTTTGGTTTCAACAGTATTTTTATTTTATTTTATTAATTCTAATCTTCAGTTTATAATTATGAATTACTGTGAAGAGGACTTAATCTGTTTGAAGTTATTTTTATGCTCTTTTTTTATTATTTTTATTTATTTAGTTTATAATTGAGTGTTTTTTTTTCTTAATGATTTTTTTTAAAATTTAGATTATTTTGTAATAGGTTGATTTATATTATTGGATTTTATCGTTGGTTTAGTATTTTCAATTGTGTTTAAGTTTTTATTATATATGACATATAATTGACAAGAAATAAAAATAAATTAATATTAAAACATATTGCATTAGAATCAAACCAAAATAGTTACAGGTGGATTACAAGCAAAACCATCAAACATTAATTTTTCTAAAAGAAAAAAAAAAAAAGATACCTTGCATATGAATATATAGCCCCACATTCAAGATCAAAATAAGAAAACACTGGTACAACTTAATTTTTGCATTTATGTCTGCTTTTTTTAAATAGAGAATAAAGATTCATCAGAATAACTCTTAATAACCCTTGATGGTTCGGCATGTGGTTCTCCTTCCTTTTTATTTTTAGATGTATTAATATCTGAATTTACTTCAAAAAAAATCATAGATCTTTGTAAGCGGATGCTCTTCTAATATAATACTACTAAGATATTCATCTCCTATCTCCCCATCATTCTTTTTCAACAAAGTGACCAGTTATTTCCTTTAGAGCATTCAAATTCTCTCTAATAGTATTTTAAAGAGTCACCAATACTACTTGAGAAGAAACAATACGAGATTCAATATTCACTCTGCGAATCAGTGTAGAGTATTTGTTTTCTGGAGTTTTATCCGTATATTTGTTCTTTCAATAAAATACATAGTGGGAGGGACTTGTTATTTTTTCATATATATATATATATATATATATATATATTAATAATCAAAATACATGAAGAAACTCAATAGTTATTTCATGAAGTGCAACAGTTCTATAAGTTCTAACAAAATTCCTTACATTTTACAAGTTTATTTTTATTTTTTTAAATAGTTAAAATACTTTAAGAAACTCAATATATATTCAAGGTAGTATAATGGTTTGACAGATTCAAACGAAATTCTTCCCTCTATATGTTTATTTTCAAACTATAAAATAATTAATAGAGAAAGTGCAACAATTTTATATGTTTTTAACTCACTTAAACTATGTTAATTATAAGAATAATATGTCATTTTCAACAAAATTCCAAACTCATTATTGTCAACTCATCTAAAGAATATATATATATATATATATCATCAAGAACTTTTTAATATTCTATATGATTTTATTAATGTATGATTTATTATTTATTTATTGAAAGAGAATATTACAGGTGAAAGAATGCCATATCACATATAAAAAATTCAAATCTTTTAAATTCATGTATTATCTTTCATTCATATTTCGAACTCATGTATTATTTTCCACTCATATTAAGAATATATATATATTTAAAAAAACATATAAGATAATTAAAAATAAATAAATAAAATAATCTAATTATACTGATCTTGAAGTTTTATTTTAGAAAATAATTTTACTCATCTGCAAGTTCATTTTAAATTTTTATTCTTGAAATTGAGTGCTTTTTTTAATATTAAACCTTAAATATAAATGAATATAATTTTTTTATGTTTGATGGGAACTTGTAAACCAGATAAGAAATGCATGATGTATGATTTGTATTGCACTCCATTGAATGACTATGATAAGAGCACATGCATGTCTATGTCAAGGTCATGAGACGCGAACTTATATCTAACCCTTTCTCAGAGAGAGAGAGAGGGGGTTCGACTGCGTTAAGGCAGTTGAAGATAAATTTTACATCATGCATTTCCATATTCATTTATGACAAGTTATATATTTTGAACTAAATATGATTTCATATAAGTAATGTCATTCTTGTTCAATTCTTGTTCAGTACTTGTATAAAGGTTTTGTTTTATAAATAAATTATGTATTAGATGAATACTTGTTAAAAGAACATTTATAAATTTTTACATATCTACAAATGATCGTGTGATTGGTTTTTATAAATCTTTTTATTATAAATAAAGGAAGTATCTATATGTATTTACATGCTTGAACGGTTTTAATTCATGAAACTTATTTCATACAAATGAAGATAAATTTCATTTACTTAGTTTATTATGAATGTATCTATGTATGTATTGATAGTAAATGTATACATGTAAATTGTAAAATATATGTATATGCAAAAGTATAAAAGTATAGTTATATGTATAAAAGTAATATAGTTCCTCCAGCTCTGCACCTTAAGTATCACCAGAGTGGAGGTTCGAAAAAACACTCTGAGGGTGTAAGACATTCCTAAAACTGGGCTCCTTGGTTACCTAGTGCCTTCAAGCATAAATAAATGGAGCTCCGGTATGGTGCCTACCGAATACACTTTGACGCTTAGGTCAGTAGTTGAAAAGTTTGGTGTGAGTAAAGAAAATTTAGCTGATTAGCGAGTCTAAAGATTTTATTTATAGGAGTGAATCTTTACAATTAGACATGGATCTAGTTAAAATATGAATACCATGAGACTTGTTAAATTATCTGTATTTTATACATATGTAATTGAATTCATTTTCCTTAAATTATATTTATGATTAGAAAGTATTCTCAATACCAATATATTAAAAATATTAAAAATGTATTATTATTCAATAATCAATTTTATTAATTTTTAAATAGTTAATTAGTTTATAAGCAATTACATCTTGAATTTGGATAGGATTCCAAAATAAAATATGTTAACAAATTAGGTTTGAATTTTATAAAATTCATTTGAATTCAGCATAAACCAGACCATTCCTAGTGGTTTAGTCCAAGATAATTTGTAAATATCATATATGTTATTATTTTATTGATTAATCTTAGTAATAAAACCATAAGATCAATGGTAATATTATTAACAGTTGAGTAGTGAGTAATATCTTATATGAATCGCTTTATAAGTTTGTATTAGTATTGATATTCATAATATAGTAGTGATTTATACCATATTTGTCAATTAATGATACTACTTTTTTTAATAGTATTTATTTCATTTTATTTATATATTGTATAATTTATTTGTGAAAATTTTTTTATTTACTACTTAATAGACTATTTTTATAATTTTCTATCATCTAAAGATTACAACTATTATTATTATTGTTATTATTATTATTATTATTATTATTATTATTATTATTATTATTATTATTAAGCAATAACATTTGTTCATTAATTTCTTTATTTTCTTATTATCTATTTCTATTTTAAACAAGTTTTGTTTGAGATTTTTTTTTCTGTGATACCCATAGTTTAAAAAAAAGAGAGAGAGAGAATATTATTTAATTCAATTCAAATTTATAAATATAGTTTTGAATATTAACTAAAAATTATAAATTTTTATTTGAATTTGAATAGATAATTTATTACTCTAAAGAAATGATCAAGGTTTTCAAGATTAAAAAAAAATAGACTCATTAATGCATAAATTTAAATTTTCATTGAAAATATACAACAGTGAATAAAATAGATGGGAGAGAAATATTTAATTGGGTGAGTAGATAAAAATTTCAAAGAGAAAGTTTAAAATGATGAAAGGTAATCTAGTCCTATAATATGTAGAAATTCATTTCTGTACATTCTCGATGCAATTATTTCTGTATAAAGCATCATTTCTCTAAAAAGTTTATTATATATATATATATATAAATAATATATGAAAATTCTAAAAATGGGCTTTTTAAAGTTTAAAATACAATTATAGGCCTGTTTTGAAAAACATACAAAAACAGGCTTTTAAAAGTTTAGTTTTCACTCCATAGATCAAGTTTTCCAAAATACCCCTAAAACTATAAAATTTAAAGATGCCGTGAATTATGGTCACAGTCTGTGAATTACGCTCACAGCTGTGATTGGCCTATGGAGTGAAAATCAAAGTTTAGTTTCGTAAACTTTTCAAAAGTGGCCTATAATTGTACAGTAAACTTTTTGTGACCTAGAAATCCAATAATATATATATATATATATATATATATGATAATCCCAAAATACCCACTAAAGTTTGAATAAATTCCCAAAAAAATCTGCTTAATTTTGAAAATCTCCATTCTCCCACTTTTTCGTAAGTGAACTTTCAATTCACTGTTTATCAATGTCAAAGGTTATTTTTATAATTTAAATTTTTGTAATTTCATATTTAATTACAAATAAGTTATTAAAATAAAAATAAAAAATAAAATAAAAATAAATAATAAAAAAAAACCTAATTTTTCTACTTTTTCTTCTTCATCTTTTCCCCCTCCAGATCCCCCCTCCTCCATCCTCCCTCATCCATTGTCTTCGTCTTCTTCCTCAAGACGGTCGTCCTCCAAATCACCATAAACTTCCTCACTCCACGGCGAATCAGCGGCTCCTATCATTACTGCTCCTATCTCTGCTCTCAGATCTTGATGATTGGCGACAACTTCGACCACCGGATTCACAACAACAAATTCCCCAGCCTTCAACAATCTTACGACGACATTCTCTGCCAATCAACTCTGCGTCACTGATTCTCGTCATCTCCCCATGTCGTGCTAACCGCACAAGCTATTTTTCGTGCCATCGGGTCTTCGTCGCTGCTAATAGTCACGCCTTGCCCTGCCAATCATCTCTATATAGTCATTAACGCCCAAAACTTCGTTGCCGGAGACGGTGGCCTTAAACAGAAGCCAACTGCCGATAATCCCTCTTCAGGTTTATCTTCATTGACTGCTTCTTTAGATGACTCAATGGGGTCTTCTGATCATCTCACCTCTGCCCTTGGTCGCCTCCCTACTATCGCCAGCAATTTACAATCCTTTCAGCATTCAATAGTCTCCAGCGATCAAGGTTCAATGGCGTTGACTGGTCAATCTTTAATTAGTTAACCTTTAATGTGTAAGGTCTGTGTAAAAATGATGATGTTGAATTGAGAGAATAGAGGAAACAAGGGTTGTGATTTTTTAATATTGGTATGGTGAAATGTGATTTTTGAATATAAGTAGGTAATGGTGAATGCTGACACAAAGTGAAGAATTATAGGAATGTGAAACAGAGGGATGGGAGAAGAAGAAGAGGTCTGGAGGAAAGGAAAAAATAAAAGAAAAAAAAAATAGAATTCTTTTTACAGTTTTTTTTTTAAATTTTATTTAATTTTTTATTTTTATTTTAATAATTTATTTATAATTAAAAATAAAATTATAAAAATATTCTTTGGCATTATTCATCCATATGAACGGTGAATTGGATGTTGACTAACGGAAAAGTGAATCAGATATTAATTAACGGAAAAATGGGAGAATTCGAATTTTCAGAACTAAGCAAATTTTTTTTGGATTTCCTCACACTTTAGTGGTTTTTTTTTTTTTATATTATCCATATATATATATATATATATATATATATATATATATATAAATCATGTATGTCATGGCATATTATAAGCCTGCATACATAATACATTAGCATATCATATCCATATATAAATCATGTATGTCATGGCATATTATAAGCCTGCATACATAATACATTAGCATATCATATCCATACATCCTCACCTGATATAATAAATATAAACAGGGTTTGACTGAGTTCATTAAACTATCTAACTTAACTACATTTAAATTACAAAAATTATCCCAGACATTCTCAATCTTCTTTTATAATCTCGACAGTCTTCTGGCATCTCGAACATTAAATCTTTTTTTTTTTTTTATTATTTTGAAATTCATCTAATGAAAATCAATCATATCCCATGAACAATTCATAAAACCATAAATTGATTTTCTATTTATAAATTAAATAATTGATTATCTTTATTTATTTATATATATATAACAATTATATAAATATATATATATATATATATCGATCTGATTAAATTTTTTTTTGTAAATTCACCTGTAACAAATCACCTTTGATTTACAATAACATATTAAATAATTTCAAAAATGATAAAATACAATACAAAATTACCTCAATCGGCTTACAAATCAATAACCATCTAGATCCAATGAACCATACAATATTATGATCAATCGCATGCAATAACAATTTAATAATAAATTATCATTCATCATATGAATAATTATGATATCTACTCATAATATACAATTTAAAAGATAAATAATATTATTGTGTAAGATATTATTCAACAAACTAGACTCTGATACCAATTAAAAGAAAAGTAATATAAATCATAAGCGTGAATTTAACAAATTTTATCAAAATATTAGAGTAGGAACTTGTTAAAATTAGTATTTTAACGTAAATAGTAAAAGTGTCTTTGAATGTTTGATGTTGAAATCAGTTCACCGAAGTATGTGTGAGTGATTAAGAACGTAATAAGTTATATTAGTGTTATATTTCATCCTTACTTAAGGGTTTATTTGTAGGATTTGGTACTTAGTTGCCTTATTTTACTATTTTTTTTAGAGATTTTAGATCATTTGGCAGATTTCAGGATTTTGAAGGATTTAAAGATAAAAAGACTAGTCAAGTCAAAGAAACCAGTTTAATGGTGAAGACTCATTTAAGGCTTTACATGATAGTTTTTTATTTAAAGGTATAAGGGTCTCAGGAGCCCCTAAACTTGGTTATATTTTTCATGTTAGCCCTCCAACTATACGAAGGGTCAATTTAGCCCCTCAACTTTCAAATACTAGGTCAATTAAGCACTTTTTGCTGAGGTGGAAGGCTTAATTGACCTTTCAAGTTAACCATTTTTACTGCCAGCTCAACAGCCACATCAGCGAAAATAGCTTAATTGACCCACTATTTGTAAGTTGAGGGACTATTTTGACCATTCGTGAAGTTGAAGGGCTAACTTGAAAAATATAGCCAAGTTCGGGGGCTCCTGAGACCCTTATACCTTATTTAAAAAACTTAGAATTCATTTGTTTAGAATTTTAGGAGATATTGTGATTGTGATATTTCCATATCCCACATTTTATTTTATCATTTGAATTCATTTGTACATTACTTCTATTTCCATATCCCATAACAAGTACGATTAGTCTTTCTTTTTATTTTAGTTTGGTATAAAGTCTGATTATTCATCTCTGTCCTTTCTTTATTTTATTTTATTAGTACGTACATTCATTATGGTCATGATGCTGGTTGTGACCACAATCATCTAAACTTATATAATCTAGTAGAGTTTGGTAATTGAATTACATATTGTATTGTTTATTTTGATTCATATTTGTGTTTTCTCTGCGTATATTCGCTTTTGGTTGAATATATTGATATGTTTGTTGATTAATTTTGGCTAATTAATTAATTAAACAAGTTAGTATAATGCTAGTCAAAGTAATTAAATAAGTAATATTTTGATTCAATTGGCATAAGTGACAATCAGTATAATGCGTTGTGCAGTGAAATTTCATAATCATATTTTATTTATTTTTCTTTTCGGTAATTTTTTTATTTTTTTCTTTTATTATAATTATAAAAAATATGTTTTATTTTATTTTAAATTTTACTCATTATTTTTATTTTATTCTTCTCTAGGTTATTATTTTTGTTTCTATTTCATTCATTTTAAAACATTTTAAAACAATTCTTTTTCTATCTCCAGTTCCTTCACACGAAGGTATAACAAGCACATAAAAACTTTGTTTTCATTTATTAAAAAAAAAAACCTTAATTCTTTGATCATAATAAAGTAGGAATAGGAAGCAAATAAAAAAATTATTTATTTTTTGTTTATTTATTAAAAAAATCAATAAAATAAAGTTAAAATCAAATTTTTCAAATGAAGCCCGAAGCCCAAAAATAATCAATGACCACTAGATGTGTCTTCTCTTCTCAGCGAGCACCATCATGCCTTTCGAACACGCAGCATCAACCTAAGCATCGCCAACACTTGCCAATACAACAGCTCAAGTGACTGCCTCTCACATCGACTTTCAATTGTTTAGCATCGAGCTCGCTTGTACTCAACTGTGACACTACTGAAGGCCTCACTTGATGTCGCCTCCTATAAAAACAAAAAAGCCCTGCTCACAACACCATGCCACAACAGTCCATGCACTTTGCGTCATTCTACTCATGTTCCACTTGGTCGCAAGTAGCCTCCACCTCTAGCTGTTTGCAGTAACGCCATCCATGCTTTGTCTAACCATGGTTGTCGTCAGTCACCATGCTTTGTCTAACAAATCCCAAATATCCAGCAATTGTCCACCACTAGCTATGACTTATTCATACCTTGACAAGCAAACTCCTCACACACTGCCTCTTCACAATGAACGCCACTTGACGCGCTGCTATTCAAATTCCGCTAGTGCCGGCCAGCGTTTATATATGGATGGTCAAAAGTTATCACGAACCTGCTCCTCCGACCATGTTAAAGTAAACTTCAGCAATTAATTCTAAACCATCAAATATCACCCAATCAGTTCCGACTAGGTCTTCCAAATTGTTTCAGCCTCGAAATCCAGGAAACCGTCCACTACCAAAACTATTCCAGCCTTTGCTTCCATTGACAGCCATGTCCAACGATGTTATAATATAGGTACTGCTACCACGAAAGACATAAATTCAAATTTCAAGCAACCTTGTAGTCAAGCAGCCTCCGATTCGGATTCTAGTTCTGATTCAGAAAAAAAATTCCAAATCAAGTTCTGACTCAAATAAAAAAGCAGAAGAACCAATTGTTGAATGTCTGCTGAAGAGAAATAAACATAATTTAACTAAACAAATTTGCGTTCATTTGCGCCCTCAGCTGGTAATGACTTCACCTCTATATTTGCAACTGGTCTTTATAATAGAAACTTAGCAATAGCAATTCAAAAGGATTAAGGTAAGCCTTTAATCTTAGGTAAGTATCTTCACATTGAAATTATTAAACAATTAAATATTTTTTATGCAGTTAAAGATGCTTTTTTTGTTACTTGATGGTCTCATCTACTGACTGTGAATTGTCACGCATATTAAGAGATAGTTTATGAATTTTATGCCTCCTATTAATTCGATAAGAAAAAAACTATGAATCTGAATATTATTGATATGATTAGATTTAGGCTTTTGGATAAAACTTATTCTATGTCTCAAGCTAAATTCAATTGTGCATTGGGTGTTGTAGTTGATAGAGATACATTCTATGGGTACAGTGCTAAGTTTAATCCATTAGTTGCCTTTCATGAGTTGACTAGGGATGATAAATTGCATTTAAGGCATGAATATCAAAGGAAATATGTATTAAATCTTCGCACTTAAAGTACATTCATAGGTTTTTTGGCCATCACTTTGGGGAGAGGGATAATGGCATAATTTTGTGTCTAAATCTGAATTTTTTTTCGGAGAACAAGAAAAAGGCTGATTTTGGGTATCGGATGTCGTAGAATTTCGGTATGTGTTGTCAACTAATAAGTTTAGGCCTTCAGTTTTAGGATCATTACTATGATTGCTTCTAAATTAGGTGTTTTGGATGATTCTCGACTCACTATTGGTAGTTACATGTCAATTTTGGATATAAATAGTTTGTTTGTTATGAAATTGATTGACACTTCCAAGGAAGGAAGTAGGTGTTATATTGCTGTAGGTAGAAATAATATCACATCCATAGAAAACTCACAACCGCTCACAATGGAAATACTGACTGTTGGCTGCAGGTTGAAGGTAGAATGAAGCATATAAAGGAAAAGATATACTTACTTTTGATCCAGCAACATCAAATACTTGGGTTCTATCAGAGGGAAATTGCTCTGTAAGAGATGTCATTCCTCTCACTTTTCACTAGGAAAGTTCTGTGAATTGCTTTCGACTATTTTTTATTTTATTTAATTAATTTATTCATTTAGGCAAATGCACGATTTAAGTGTAGGGGGGAGGGAGGGATTACTACTACTAGATCATTTTATTATATAATTTTGCATTTTTTTAGATTGTATTTTGCTTTTTGTTTCATTTTAGATTTTATTTATTTATTTTATTTTGTTGCTCCCTTTGAAGATAATTTTCGTAGTGCTTTACTTGGATAACCCACTAAAATAATTTTTTTTTATTTGAGATTTTGTATAAATAATAAGACGCAATTTCTTGTGTGTCCTACGACATTTATATATGCTTGTAGCACTGTATATAATCTACTCTAGAAATCACTGGTTGTGAGTTGCATGTTTTTCCAATAATTAGGGCTTAAACATGTTAGCAATTCATTACGAATCCTTGTGGTAAGATAGTTATTGGATATTGATAGCTGAGAAAAAGAGAAAAAATGTTTTAGTGTATTGATTTTTATCCTCACACATCTTTTGTGAATAAGGGGAGGGGTTGAGAAAACAGCTTCTAAATTTTTATTGACCATTTTGAATTGATTATTATGCATTATAGATAAAAGTTCCGAATTTTTATTGACCCTTTTGAATTGATTATTATGCATTATAGATAAAAGTTCCGACATTAGTATATAATTAGGGAAACCATTAGTCAAACATTACATTGTTAGATTCTGAGCCTCCTTATTTATATATTTGTGTGGCATTTTTATGAGTACTTTTATTTATTTGATGTACAGAAAGGAAAAAAAAACGAAAAAAAAAAACAAGAAATAAAAAATACGAATAAGTCTCATGTGTTAAAGACAAGTTTATTTGATTTAGTTCTAGTATTGTAACGCGCAAACCCCCCCTACCCTGGTAGTAGAGTGTAGAGCGCGGACGCCACAATAGACATATGAACATAAATATAATAATAGATGTAAAGGACAAAATAAAATCAATTCATGAAATATCATAATCTGAATAATTAAAACCAAAATATGGGCATATTGTATCAACCTGATCTAAAATAACTCAACTTCTAGTCTCAAAGCATGTAAAATATAATCTGGTTTACAAACTGAAATAAAAGTAAAATCTACTGCAGAATCCGAATACATAAAAATCTGAAAACAAGTGCTGAAATATAATAAATAAGACGTCATACTGATGTGAATGTGTGATTGAAGCGTGTCCTTATTATACCACTGACTATTTGAACTCAAACATTTGCAACAATAGCAAGATCAATTCAATTATCTCAAATTGAGCTCAAATACGGTCCTTAGAGGTTCGGTGATACAATAAGCGACAACACCAAAGATGTAAAATGAAATATCCCTTCACTTGAGATAGAATGTAACTTAAAAGCTCGAAATCTCAGTAATAATTGCAGGATTATCCATTCCATTAAATTGAACATTAAAATCTAATTAAAAAGAATTACGGATCTCCAAGAGTTGAAGGTTATCACAATCCTTTAGCAAACACAACTCATTTATTGGTTCTAAGAGATAGAATTCACCAAAGATGAATTCTCAAAGAATAATCCAAGAAGATGAGATTCAAAAAATAAGGGATTTGAGAAATAAAACGATTGAGACGATAAAGCATCGGAGACTACGAACTAAAAACCATACAAACACTCAGAGAACTTTTAGCCACTCATGATCAGAATGAAAATCAAATTGTATAAAAGAATATTCAGAGATCAAAAGCTCCCTATTATATAATTATAAGTGGTATTTATAGAGTTACATAGCTTGCTTTCGCTTAGTAATGGACTTGAAAATTTCAAACATACGCTTATTGAGTTAGTTTTCTCCAACTTTATTAGTTGGAACAATCCTCTGTTTATAGCATGTAGAGTCATCTAATATACCGCTCCGCAAAATTGCATTTTTTTTAGAGGGAAACCAATTATAGCGGGTTGAACATAACTTTTTGTTCTTCATAGATCGGACTGCTGGGGGAGAAAGACTTGGAAAATTTCAAATTTCAGTAACTTTAAATGACTTGCGGGCTATGAGTATGGGACGACCACTGGTGGTTTGAATGCCAGACTGTTAAGATTTGAAAGTCGGCTATTTCTTTAGCTCTGTTCGCTGACTCTACTTTTTTTTTAACCCTCTTTCCTTCATTTTTAAATTTTCTCTTATTTTAATCTATTTTTTTTCTTAACTGAAGATTTTTCTTGCAATACTAGAAGGAATTCAATAAGTAGAGGTAAAATTCATTAGAAATAAGGAGTGAATTTAGCCTAAAAAATGTACTTAAATTCTACTCATTATCGATCAAGTATAAAACAATGGTCTCACCTATATAGATAAAAAGGTATGACTCAAATTATATATTATTATCACTTTGATAAAACAAATTTATTTCTTTAACGGATTTTCAAAATAAATTCATTTCATCAAACTCCACCCCTATACAATCTTATTATATAAAGTGCCTCCACTTTTATGTCACTGCATAAATAATTATGGATAAAACTATCATATCATATGTGAAATGGAAAACACTAATAGATTAACTACAAATCAAGTATCGGCTTTTTATTTGTTTTCTTCGAACTATTAAGATTATAAAATTATAAATTTAATCCTCCACGTATCACATTCATATACTAAGTTTAGAACTACATAGGTAATATGGATAATATTAATTGGATAAAATACATAAAGAATCAAATGTAGTTAATGTAATTGAATAATCACTTATTGTTATTTATTAATGGTCTACATCATTATAACATCTTAGATCATAAACTCTAGCACTCACTCTTAAATATTTTTTATCATTACAGATTTTATTTTTTAAAACTTTTTTAACAATTAAAAGCAATTTTTGATTTTGTTAAAAAAAAATATTTATGATGTATAGAACAACGACTCAGATATTTTAGAGCGAAGATGAAAAAATAAGAAGAAAGGACAAGAGGCAGAGCTTCTAATCATATGTCCCCTAATGAGGTTAATTTTGATTCAATTAAAAAGAATTTTTCGATTACCATCTCTAAAAGAATATAAATAATGAAAAGGTTTTAGTTGGACTTAAATTTCCTCGACGGCTTTTATAATTACTAATTGATAATTTTAGCATTGTAAATACAAAATGTGAAAATTATTTTAAAATAAAACATGTTTCTTACTTTTATTTATATATATATATTTATAAAATTTTAATATATTTACATTGCATTGTCTAAAATCCTAAACATATTCTTTTAAAAAGATTTTTCGATTTTGAGTTTGAAATTGTTCTTAATTGTTTGATTTCTTAATTTGAAAAGATTTGGTTTTCCTTAGATGGAAAAGAAACAAATTAGGAAAGTATATTTGGTGATCACTATAAATAAAGTTGTCTCGTGAATAAGAAAACATCTCGTTCTTTTGGGGTGGTGATTATTGGATTCGGGTTCTATCCAGTGGGGTAAAGATCATTGGGGTTAAGATCTCGCCATTAAAGAGATTTTGAATTAGGGTGTATCGTCACTAAGGAGATTTTGAATTGGGATTGTCTCGCCATTGTTAAATTGTTCGCCTAAAAGAGATTTTGATTGGTTGTTTTGAATGGGTTCGATTTTGGTTGTCTTACCCTACCCCACATGCAAGGTAGGGAAAGTCTAAGTCCAACTGATACCCTACCCCGCATTTGTCATACCCAACTATGTTAATTATTTTTTAATTTTTTAATTTTTTTATTCTGATTATTTTCTTTTTATTCTTATTTTTTCAAAAAGTAATTTTAATTTATATACCATATTAGAAATAATATCAATATATAAATATTTCAAATATTTTTAGCATTAAATAATATTAAAAATTAATTATTTTTATTACTATTAAAGGTAGATATGTTATCTGATTAAATATAAATAATTGAAAATAAAATAACAATAAATTCGCAGACCGGTCCGGCAGGGTAAGTCGGATTCAAAATTTTTTCCATGCACTATGGGTATGGCAGGTCACAGTTTAAGACGGCTGACGGGTCCAATATTTTGAGGACCTGCCCTATTATCATCCATATTGGTTGTTTGATTTAAAATATGTTGTTTTGAGTATGGTTGGGGAAAGAGAGTGATTTTGTATGGAGTGGAAGAATTTTGAAATATTTTGTAATTTTTTTCTTTATAATAAAATTATTATTTTTTTAGATTAAGCGATTTGTTGAACCACGTTAAATATTATGTTGGTTTGTTATTTGATTGTTTTGGTTGGATCGAAAAACTCTTACCAATTTATAATTGTATTTTCAATTAATTTATATTAAATTTTATTAAGTAATTGTTATTTTTTTTATTTATTTATTTTTAAAAATATACCTTATCAGGTTCGAAATTTGAACCATACTACTTCGCATTATCATTAGAAATCATTAATTTTTTAATTTGTTCAATAAAATGTAAATGATAAGGGTGGGTGCGGTCCGGGTCGGTCTGGTTTTGAGTAAAACCGAACCAAAACCGAATGGCTTGGTTTTGCCATGTTTAGGACTGGACCGACCCAAATAGAAACTAAAACCATTTGATTTGGTTTTCGTTGGGTCGGTCCGGGTCGGTTTGGTTTTACTTGGTTTTGACTTTTTTTTATTGGATATGCTATTTTGTAATTTAATTTTAAATCATAATATTTTTTCAAGAAAAAATATAACAATAAAATTACACCATGTTTAAGGCATTTTCTCGAGATTTGAGATATCAAATGAATCTATGCTATCAACATGTGACCTATGAATCTTTGATATCAACATGTGACTTTATATATATATATATATATATATATATATATATATATATATATATATATATATATATATATATATATAATTCTCCTAGAATTTAATAATGAACACTAGTTTTTCAATTGTACTACTACTAATAATAAAATTAAATAATTGGAATAAGTTCATGTAAACTTTAATTTGGTATTCACTAATCAAAAGTGGTCAAGTAATATAAGACATATTGGGTGAGAACAAATTATAACTTTTAACTTTTGTGACACATATGTCATATTTAGATACTTGTAGCAGTTACATTTCTAAATAGATATTAATTCAATAAAATAATTTTTGTTACCTTAAATTAATACAGCTATTGACAAGTAATAATTTTTGCAACAAAAATGTTTGTTACCTCATATTAATATAGCTAGTGACAAGTAATTTATGTGATCACTTACCGTATGTTGTGCATTACATTATTTAAAGATGGTGTTTTTCTTTTTCTTTTTTTTCTTTTCTCTGCAGTTGTATATTTGCTTAAACTAAATTAGGATTAGGTTTTGTTATGTTTAGTATTTTTTTTTTTTAATTTTTTAAAATTAGAACCGGTTCTTTTGGGTCGGTTCGGTTTTTTAAGAATGAAATCAAACTGAAACCAAATGACTCGATTTTTTTTCAATTAAAATCAGACCGACCCAAATAAGACCAAAAACCGATTTATTTGGTTCGGGTCGGTCTGATTGGGTTAAAAACCGAAAATCATGTCCACCCCTAGTAAATGATATTAATATAATGTTTATTTACAGTGTAAAATAAAGCAGGTGGACGCTTGCAATAATATAATTTTATCTTTATGTTTAAAAATGAGTACAATGTATTAATATACTAACGAATTTTTATAAATGAAAACACTACTTGTGTCAAAAAAATAATAAAATAAATGAAAACACTACAGTATAGTTCAAGTTATTTATTTATTTATTTTTTCAGGAGACCAATATAGTTAAAGTTAAGTTGTCTTATAAATTTGTTGCTGTCGAACTAAAATAGTAGGACAGTTGGCACTTGCAAAGCAGGTGTGCATCCTATCCAATTTTTTATTTTATTTTAATTGGTTTCTTTAAAAGAAAATATATTAAAATAAAATAAAATAAATAAAGTGATTACTATTTGATGGAGCCGAATTCCTCTCGGACCTCGTACCCCTCAAGATTGGGGCTGTTATCTCTAACTGTCGTCTCCCGAAATTTCGTTCTCCCCCTCTTGAATGTTTTTTCTTGCTTATATAGGATTTCCTTCACGCTCCAGGAAATCCTAACTGATTTTTTTTAGCTGGATCACCGAGATTCGCGGATATCAAATAACTGCTCCAGCTCAGCATTCTAGAAGATTTTCCTGTCTTCGGCCGAAAATTCCGAGAATATCTTTCGGCCAATATCCGTTAAATCATGTGGAGGTGTTTTACTCATTTAGGAGATATAACCCGGCCGGATCATATGAGGTTTCATGGCACCAAACCCAGTAGGTCCATCTTCGGCCGAAATTACAAGAAAAATAGACTTTCGGCCGAAATGATGGACATGTGAGTTTGATAGGCCCAATATCATAAAAGGCCCAGCTTCGACCGAAATGATGAGGCCCAGATTCGGCCGAAGTGATGGGAAACAAGTGAGGCTTGATAGGCCCAACATCATAGGAGGCCCAACTTCGGCCGAAAATAGCCAATGAATAATGAAGACATAACCCTTCATATCTCGGCCGCAAGCCTTAGGGTGACAATGTATCCATCAGTAACTCCCCCCACTCCTGAATTTATTGAGACTTAATAAAATCAGGAGTTATTGATAATTTCGGCCACAAGATTAATCGGCCGAACACATATACATTTTTTAGGGTTTCTTTTGGAGGGAAAATTTGGATGATGTCATGTTTAACCTAACCATGGTTACTTTTTTGGGAAGTGTGCCGTCTTCCTTAAGGAGAACTTTGAGTTTTTCAAAACCCATTCTCAAACAAAACATCTCACTCTTCAACTTCTCTCTCTACCGAAAATCGATTCCAAGAGTCACCGACATCGGAAGCCAGGTGGGTTTCTATTTCCAACACCGGATTTCAGACCAGCGTCAGTTGCTGATCTTTTCCCATCTGTTTTCAGACCCATTTGGTCCATATTCCGGCGTGTGTTGAAACCTCTCTCCTCGCTGTTCTTCACCTTCAAGAGACCAAGTGAGTAAAAAAAAACTTCCTTCTTTTCACTATTTGATTCATTACGCTTTAAGAAGTTATATGTTTTTATGTTTGTCTTATGTCATTCTGATTACTGAGTCGAATAAAGCTCTTCGGTCGCAACCCCTTAGGCCTAGAGTTTCGACCAATCATAATTTCGTACAACAAACTATCCGCGGCCGAATTCAATTTCGGCCGAACTTACTGACCGATTAGATTAGAGACTTCCATCGATTATACTCTCGGCCGCAACAGTGTTCGATCGCACATTAGATCGATCGAAAAGAAGTACATCGATCACACTATAGCACAGCTCTATTAACTATACTAACAGTGGTCTTTTTCGGTTCAGGAGCCAAATGGAAAACTCAAACAGTAGCCACACAAGGAGGAGAATAATGCGATCGAACGAAGCTGTCTTAGGCCTACCTACTCAACCTCTAGATAGTCAATGGAGCCCAAGCGGCCATAGTGTTAGGACTGTTTCTACCTCCACCAGCTCGAGTTCTTCACAAAATAGGCATTCGGCCGAAGAAATAGGAGTTACGCTAGCGAGCTCAGAACCTCACCATCGCTTACCTTTTGGAATGGCAGAAACCAGGATTGTTTCCTAGCCGCAGGGACAAGGTATCCCTTTGATTGATTTAGAAAATCCACAGCCAAGTCTCCGTGACGTCGATCGAAGCATTAGGCCCTGCACAACCCTTTGTGACCATACCCGGACGAATTTAACCGAAGCTTCTCTAAGATTGATGAGAATCAAATACGATATAGCTTATGATGTTGAGTTGGCTTTGCCGGCCGACCATGAACACCCTGGTTGGCTGGTACCTGGTTGGCATTTCTTTTACCTGGATCCATTGGCGAATGGGGTCCGCTTTCCAATCAAGGGGTTAGCCAAAACAGTATTGGACCACTACGAAATCGCCCCAAGCCAGTTATGTCCCGGCGGATGGAAGATACTACTGGCCTTGGATGTTTTGGGTTTGGCTCAAGGGTTACAACCGCTCTCCATTGATGACTTTCTGCAGAGTTACTTCCTGCGTGAGCATGACCGGGATAGAGGTTGATACAGTATCCGTGTGCGGTCGAAAACGAACGCACCTATATTAAGCCTGCCTACAAGAGATGACAAAATCTGGAAACAGTCTTACTTCCTCGCAAGGGGAAACATTTCGGCCGGTAGCACTCCTCTAGCTCCGCAATGGCGACTTATAGGTATTTTTTTATTAATCACGTTGTTGTTAAATCATGAAACTGACTTGCGTGTATTCTTTTATCAGATCCGAGTGAGCTAAGTAAAAAGAGAGACTTCGACCGCATTCGAGGAAGGACGGCTCGGTTACTTGCGGCCGAAGAAAAGGATCGCTTGTAGAAGACGCTCTCTGATCCTTCCAAGTTATACCCTTCCTTTCTCTGGTCGGGCGTAAAATCTCGGATTGAAGGTAGATCCTATCCTCTACCTAAATCCGTATTCGGTTGGGCACTTGCAAGAGTTTCGACCGAACAATTGTTTAGACACCAGTTTCTTGACCCCGTTACGCCTTTGGAGCGTGTGGTTATAGGCGAATCGATGTAGGCCGCAAGGAGGAGGGCGAAGGACATCTCATTTTTAGACTTGGAAGAAACAATGAGGGACAAGCAGCACAAAGGGAGAAGAAACAAGGCTAAGAAGGGATCGGCCGAAAAGGGACGGGGAAAAGAACCCGAACTCCCAGAGAACACTACAACAGTGAAATCCCAAAGCGGCCGAAGAGACCTTCGGTCGACGATCTGAGCCGATCCATGGGGTCAATTTCTTTGATTGATAACCCTGAGTCTGGCCTCGAGCTGCTGATGGGCAGCAACCTGAACGAGGATCGACAAGCTATCGCCAACTGGAACGATGACAGGCTTGTCGAATTTGCGGCCTCTCGGGCACAGCAGGTATACTGATTTTGAAATATTTGTCGCATTCTTTTTCTTATTCGACTGCTTTATCATCTTTGTTTCCTGCAGGCTGCATTTGTTGCCTATGAGACCGGCCACAGGCTACGTTGGGTTTGGAATCAGTATGACATTGTCAAAAACGAGCTCCTATCTGCGCGGTCGAAATTGGAGGAGAGCCAGGACCGCTTAAAGGCTGCGATCGAAAAGGTGGATACTCAAAACACCACCATTTCGGAACTCAACATTAAATATAATGATCTTCTGGCTGAGAAGATTGGTCTGGAGGACCGTGTGCGCATGCTTGAGGAAGACCTCAAAGTGATGAAGACGGCCACCCACCTGAAGACCAAGCACGATTTGTTCAAGGAGTTCGAACAGCATGGCGGCTCTGAATGGGATCTTCAAGCAGCTTACAAAGCTTGGGAGTCCTTCGTTTCCTGTGATGAAGAGGCCGAGGATGAAGATGAGGAAATGGGTGATGACATGGAAGGGCCATCACACCAAGGAGGAGGTGGCGGTGAGGAAGATAGATAGTGACTCGGTCATTAGATTTCAATATGTTTTGAAACTGTTATTCGGCCGTTTAGCTTACTTTCCTGGCCATCTATACTCTTTTGATGTTATTCGGTCGTTTAGTTTTTATGCGTAATTATGTGGGTGTTCAAACTGAATTTCAAACAATGATTTACAAGCGCAGACCATGCAACCAAAATTATGTATTTGTATTTCAGACGTTTGCTCAATACAACAGGTAAATGACAACAACGTAGTTGTTAACAGCTTTACAATACACGTCTACTGCCAATGCAGGTCTACTGCACGATTGGAGAGTTTGCAGCCGCCCTTTTTTAGCATTAACCAGCATATTCCAGTTATGGCTGTCCTGAAAAAGACGACTATTTTTGTCAAGTGAAAACTTGTGGTTGCGCCGATGGACGTTAAAAATCGGTCGTGACAACGTACCGGAAATATAGGTCGGTGCCTGCCAGGTCCATTGCCTGAATAGGCTGTTGACGGACTCGCTGCGTGACCTGTGGGTTTTGGAAAAATAGTGTCTTATTAGATAGAATTGTCTGACGTTTACATGAGAGTGATGGGTCTGCGGAGGAAACTAAAAAGAAAGTATTAAGTCAGTGTGCTACCTTATTGATTGAACAGTTTTAAGTGTGTCGCGTTCCACGGGTTGCCTAATTTCTTTCCTGTGCTATCTGCGAGGAGGTATGCGCCCCGGCCAAATGCCTCTACAATAGTGTAGGGCCCTTCCCAGTTTGGTGCAAGTTTTCCGTCACCTGGCGACTTCGTATTTTGGAAAACTTTTCTAAGCACCTTATCACCGGATTTGAACCTGCGTAAGCGGGTCTTTTCGGCGTGCGACCGCGATAAAGCTTGCTGGTATGATTCGATACGGATTAAGGCCGCTTCTCGCCTTTCGTCGATCGTGTCCCTGTCCAACGATAGTAGCTCCTCGTTCCATTTTTGGTCGATCATCGATCTGACAGTTGTAATACGCGTCTCGCTTGGTAGTACTGCATCTGTGCCATAGACCAGAGCGAAGGGAGTGTCGCTCGTTGCTCGTTTAGGAGTACAGCGATAGGCCCAAAGTACCTCGTGAAGTTTATCGTCCCAAGTCGCCTTTACCCTGCCTACCTTCTTTTTTATCATTCCTATGATTGTTTTGTTGGTGGATTCGGCCTGCCCATTGGACTGTGGGTATCGGGTTGTAGAGTAATGCAGTTTGATGTTCCAATTGCTGCAGAATGTTTTGAAGTTTCTGGAACTGAACTGCGTCCCATTGTCTGCTACTATCTCCTTTGGGATACCGAACCTGCAGATGATATACTGCCAAACAAAAGCCATCATTTCGCGGTCGCGTATATTCACAAGCGGGGCTGCTTCTGCCCACTTGGTGAAATAGTCCGTAGCGATAACAATGTATTCGTTGCCATTCGCTGTTTTTGGTAACTTGCCGACAATATCCATCCCCCAACGAGCGAAAGGCCAGGAAGGGAAAAAGGGGTGAAGTTTTTCAGCCGGCAGATGGGCTATGTTCGTGTGCTTTTGACATTCTTGGCACTTAAGGACAAAGTTGCGAGCATCAGCCCTCATTGTCGGCCAGTAGTAACCTGCTCGGTGAGCAGCTAGCGCCAGGGATCTGGGGCCGCAGTGTCCTCTGGCGCTGCCTTAGTGCAATTCACTGAGGAGGTAGGACATTTCAGCCCCGCTTACGCACCTGAGCAACGGTCCGTCGAGGGATCTCCTGTAGAGGACGCGGCCTGGGTCGCCAGGCAGCCCAATCAGTGTATAACGGGCCGCCTTCGCCTTGATCTTGTGGGCGATTCGTTTATCGGCGGGCAATTCGTAGTCTTGCATGTAGCGCATGATTGGCGTCCTTCAATCGCTTTTTTCGATGGAGAATGTTTTGGCTGTAGTTTCCTCGTGTAATACGGATTGGCAGAGTATGGCGATTGGCACATTGCGGGCGCAGCTGCCTTCTGTCGTGGCGCCGAGATTGGCTAGTAAATCTACCCGGATATTGCGATCCCGTGGTACCTGCTGGATGGTGAATCGCTCCAGCACACTCCGTAGTTGGTCTACAATTTTAAGGTAAGAGATCATTTTGGTGTCTTTTGCTTGGTAGTGGCCGCTTACTTGGTTCGCTACTAGTTGGCTGTCGCTATGCGCTTCTATGTCTCTTGCGCTCAACTCAATTGTCGACTGCAGTCCGAGTATCATTGCTTCGTATTCTGCTTCGTTGTTGGTCGTCCGCCATTCGCACTTGATTGCCCTTTCCAATACATCGCCTTCGGGCATTATGAGGACTATCCCCAGTCCGCTGCCCCTTTGGCTCGTGGCGCCATCTACAAACAATTTCCAGTGATGCGGCTGATTACCCGCTATGTTGTGGATTGCGTTTGTACACTTTTCAGCTGCTGCGTTTGTGAAGTCAGCTAGAAAATCTGCTAATGCCTGGGCCTTGACCGCCGATCTGTGACGGAACTTAATGTCGTGTTCACTTAGCTCGACCGCCCACTTCACCATTCTTCCCGATAGTTCTGGTCTGTGGAGGACCGCTCTGATTGGGTGTTCTGTTATAACTACGATAGGGTGTGATTGGAAGTATGGCCTGAGTTTTCTGGCCGTTGTTACAAGAGCCAGCACCAATTTCTCCATTGGCATGTACCGTTCTTCGGCTGGGAGCAGTCCCTTACTTATGTAGTAAACTGGTACGTGCTTTGTTCCTTCAACACGGGCCAAGACTGCGCTGACGACTGTCTCTGATACGGATAGGTAAAGCAGCAGTTCTTCACCATCGAGTGCTTTGAATAGGACCGGATTGGTCGACAGTTGTTCTTTGATGGCCTTCAGTGCTTCTTGGCACGTTTCGTTCCATTCAAATGGAACTCCTTTCTTCAGGAGGCGAAAAAAAGGACGACATTTCTCAGATGAAGCGGGTATGAACCTGTTTAGTGCAGCGAGTCGACCTATTAGCTTCTGGATGTCTCTTTTCACTTTGAGTTGTCCGATGTTTTCTATCGCCCGCACCTGGTCTGGATCCACCTCTATGCCTCTCTTGGTAACTAAGTAGCCTAGGAACTTTCCTGACGCGACGCCGAATGAGCACTTGGATGGATTCAGCTTCATGTTGTAGCGCTCCAATACTTGGAATGCCTGTTCTAGATGGTCGATGTGTTGCTCAGCTTTCAGTGATTTAACCAACATGTCATCGATGTATACTTTCATGGTGTTCCCGATGAGGTTAGCGAACATGCGGTTGACGAGCCTCTGGTAAGTGGCGCCTGCATTCTTAAGGCCAAAGGGCATCACTTTGTAGCAGTAGGTGCCTCTTTCCGTTATGAAGGCTGTCTTCTCGGCGTCAGTGGGGTGCATCAGGATTTGGTTGTACCCGCTAAAGGCATCCATGAAGCTTAGTAGCTCATGGCCGGCAGTTGCATCAACTATGGTGTCAATATGCGGCAGGGGGAATGAGTCTTTGGGGCAGGCTTTGTTCAGGTCAGTGAAATCTATGCAAACCCTCCATTTGCCATTTTTTTTGCGCACGACAAATACGTTGGCCAGCCAGTCTGGGTATTGTACCTCTCTGACCGACCTGGTGCTCAAGAGTTTCTCGATTTCTTCATTTATGACTTGTTGCGGTCAGGTGCAAACTTTCACCTCTTCTGTTTGACAGGTTTAAATTTTGGGTCCACATTCAGCTGGTGAGTTATTACGTTGGGGTCAATGCCTGTCATATCTTCGTGGCTCCAAGCGAAGCAGTGGCACTTAGTCGATAGGAAGCGGATGAGCTTTTCTCTGGTTGCTGCGCCGAGCCTAGAACCGATAAGTACCTTTTTAGTGTTGTCAGATGGGTGGATAGGTACTTCGTCTAACGTGTGCTCCACTTCTTCAGCTCGTGGAGCGCTCTGTAATTGCTATGCTGACGCGGAGTGGGGTTTCAACCCGTTCGCATAGCATGCCCTGGAGGTGGCCTGGTCGCCTTTAATCTGCTTGATGCCGAACTTTGTTGGAAATTTGATCAGCTGGTGGTATGTAGAGGGGACAGCTTTCATATCGTGCAGCCACGGGCGGCCTAGGATGGTGTTGAAACTAGAAGGGCCTTCCAGCACACAGAAGCGGGTGTACTTATTAACGCCTTCGGCCCAAACTGGGAGTTCTATTTCGCCAATTGTGTGTTTCGTCTCTCTGCTGAAGCCAACCAGGACCATTGCTTGTCTAGCTATCTTTGTCTCCTCTACTTGCATTTCTTTCAGCGTATCAGCGTAGATGATGTTGACCGAGGAGCCGTTGTCTACCAATATCCTTTTGATGAGGCAATTGGCTATTCCTAGCGAGATGACCAGGGCATCATGGTGTGGGTTGAGTATATCGATACTTTCTTTAAAGTTGAAGGTCACTTCCAGCTCGTCTTCGACTGAGTGTGTGCTTTCAGCCCTGCCGCTGACATTGTGTACACGATGCATGCTTCTCTTGGCGGCTGAGTACGTAGTTCCACTTTCGAGTGACCCACCCGTGATCACATGGACGGTGCGCACCATCTAGGGCTCTTGTTGTTCGGGTGGTGGCTGGTTGCTGACTGGCGTGTTGGTTTGCACTAGAAATCGCCTGAGGTGACCTTGTTGCAGTAAACGGTCGACCTCGTATTTTTGAGTGCTATGCAATCGGCTGTGTGGTGGCCGAAGTCGTCATGGAAGGCGCACTGTTTGGCCGCATCCCTTTTCTTAGGGTCTGATCGTAACTTCCCCGGCCATCTGACGGTTCGGCCGAGTTTTCCAAGTTCTTGCATGAGTTGTTCCGTGGAGATGGTAAGATCATGTCTTGGAGGTTGAGGTCGCGTCTCGGCCCTTACTGCGTTTGTTTGATTAGCGTCATGCCTGGGCAGAGGAGAACGTTCATATGGTGCGTAACGCTGCCGGCTGCGTTCCCTGATTCTGTGGTCTGGCTTTGGGTTGTGAACTGATGGTCGGCTGACGACGGGTTCGCGCAGGACCCATCTATCGTCCTCCTCCCATCTTGCTTGTGCAAAGGCCTGAGAAAGCGTTTCCTCCATGGTTCTTGGCTTGTACTTGATCAAATCTGCGTATAGATCTGAACCCTGCAGCAGCCCTTTGGCGAATGCGCATATCGCTGTATCTTGATTGCAGTTTGGTATTGTTATCTTTTCTTTGTTGAATCTGGCGATTTAAGCTCTGAGTGTCTCGCCGTTCTTCTGTCGAATGGCGTAGAGGTCATCAGATTGTTTTTCTGGTTTGCGGCTGCAGGCGAAGTTTTCTATGAACGAGTCGGTCAACTGTGAGAACGACGCGATTGTGCCGATTGGGAGGTTCACGTACCACTCTAACGCTGGGCCGGAAAGAGAGTTTCCGAATAATTTGCAGAACCCGGCTTCTCTTATGCCCCTGGGAAGTGAAGTCGTCAGCATCGCTTGTCGGAAGTGAGCGATATGATCGTCTGGGTCGCTTGTACCATCGTACATCTTGAATCTTGGAGCCGTGAACTTGTTAGGTAAGTCCACTAGGGCGATCTCGTCAGCAAACGGTGTCTCTGTGAAAGAATCTTTGAGGATCTGCGCAATGCATGTGGTATACCCGGTAGAAACCGTATCATCTCTTCCATCTCCTGCAACCGTTTGGTCACTTCTTGCGGGATGTCACTAGTTTGGGGCCGATATCCTTCCGTTCGTGGCCGCGGAGGGTTGTCATCGGTACTTGTCGTGTTTCTAGGGTAACTGACACGCAACCTAGGGATCGCGTGCTGCGATCGCGTGTTGACTGTTTTGGCCGCAGTATCTTCAGTTCGTGGCTCAAGCGGCCTCCTCATCGTGTTTGGTGTTGTATCAGCCAAAATTTCTTCTACATCGTCATCGTCGTCGAAAGCCGAGACGTCAAGTTGTCGTATTGGTGATGCTACGCCTTCGCTTTGTCCCAAGATTGGCCCCGTGTTCGCTAGCAAATCACGGCTCGCATTCTGGTTGCCATCTGGTAGGCCTCTTCCGTCTTTCTTGCTGGTCTCTTGTCCGTGCGCCTTTTCCTTTTGTGGTGGTCGCATCCCTTCGACGGCAACCTTGAGATTCCTGTTTTCTTCCTCCAACGCGGCCAACCTGGCCATGAGTTGTGCAAGCGAGTCCGTCTGCTGTGATTGATCGTTTGGTGTCGATGGATCTGTGGCTCCTTGAGTGGTTTTCGACATTGTTTTGTTCTTTTTCGCCGTCGTAGTTCTGCTCTGTTTGGTGATTGTTTGTTGATTTGGAGACGGAGAAGAGTGCCCCACGGTGGGCGCCAAACTGATGGAGCCGAATTCCTCTCGGACCTCGTACCCCTCAAGATTGGGGCTGTTATCTCTAACTGTCGTCTCCCGAAATTTCGTTTTCCCCCTCTTGAATGTTTTTCCTTGCTTATATAGGATTTCCTTCACGCTCCAGGAAATCCTAACTGATTTTTTTTAGCTGGATCACCGAGATTCGCGGATATCAAATAACTGCTCCAGCTCAGCATTCTAGAAGATTTTTCTGTCTTCGGCCGAAAATTCCGAGAATATCTTTCGGCCGATATCCGTTAAATCATGTGGAGGTGTTTTACTCATTTAGGAGATATAACCCGGCCGGATCATATGAGGTTTCATGGGACCAAACCCAGTAGGTCCATCTTCGGCCGAAATTACAAGAAAAATAGACTTCCGGCCGAAATGATGGACATGTGAGTTTGATAGGCCCAATATCATAAGAGGCCCAACTTCGGCCGAAATGATGAGGCCCAGATTCGGCCGAAGCGATGGGAAACAAGTGAGGCTTGATAGGCCCAACATCATAGGAGGCCCAGCTTCGGCCAAAAATAGCCAATGAATAATGAAGACATAACCCTTCATATCTCGGCCGCAAGCCTTAGGGTGACAATGTATCCATCACTATTTAATAATTAAATAAATAATATATTTTTATATTTTTTTATTAATATATAATTAAAAAAAACTATTTATTTAATATTTAAATTTATAATGAATAGTTTTTTATTTTTTATATTTTATTTTATAACTATAGGATTGCAATTAGATTTAAGTTTTGATTTATTAATAGTTAGAAAATTTATTATAATTATAAATAAAATTGAAAAAATAACAATATAATTAATTAGAAAATTAATAAAATAAATTATTATAGAGTTTGAATTGAAAATTAATTTAATATTTTTATAAATATTAAACTGATTTAAATATGGTTATTAATTTTTAATATTTTTATCAAAATTAATTTAAAATATAAATACTAATTAAACAGATTTACCAAATACACCCACCTTTAATTAAAATATACTTGACATCAAATACAGTATATTAAAATACAAGGACAAAATTGACTATGCAAATGATAAATTTATGAATGTATAAAAGACAAAAACGGAAAATAAAATTAAAACATTAGGACAACGTTGTTGTAAAGTGCGATTTGCACTTTTATATGTCGTCTAGAAATTCTTTTTATGATATATTATTTTTAAAAATTCTTTTATTTATGTTAAAATTTAAATATTTTAATTTATTTCTTTTAAATTTTGTTTCTCATTTTTATTTTATTAATTTTTAATCAGATCCGGTAAATACTGCCCCTAAACTATATGTCTCTATCTATATATATATAAAAACAGAAAAATCTCAGAACAACTCTTAACGAGACAATAAATTTGTATTAATCAGGCAATAATTGTCTTAAAATTTTTATTTTTTTTTAAATTATTATAAATATATATATATATTATGATGCCGGAAACGTGTGTGAATTGGCTGAAAGAGTATTGCGAATTGAATAAGAGGAACAATTCGTTCGCTTAATTTGATTTACTGAAAAATATCATATCAAGTCTGCCTCTTAGAAACCCTAAACACCCCTTTTATAAGGCGTTACTCTTAACCCTAACAAAACAATTCCAAAATTACGAAAAAACTCTTAAAATAATAAAAGTTCAAAAAACCCCTCTAAACGATCCCGAAACACCGAAATGCATTGTAGATCATCGCCAAAGGCGATGAGTTTGATTCAGATCGCCGTTTCGCTTCAACCTGTCAAATTTGGGCCCTAAATTCCATACCCAAAATCAATGTCGAAAGCCCGGTGCATCATATTCTCCCCTGCTAGAAAGAAGATTCGTCCTCGAATCTAATTCATCTTCACCAACAGCAAGCTCTCCAAGTTCTTCTTCGTCTGTATGATAGGGCGATAAATCTGCTACATTAAAAGTCCCGGATACATTGTACTTACCCGGCAGCTCGATCTTGTACGCATTGTCATTTATTCGCTCTAGAACCTTGAATGGACCATCAGCTCGAGAATGTAATTTGCCAAACCTGCCAGCTGGGAATCGTTCTTTTCTAAGGTTAATCCACACGAGATCACCCTCTTTAAATACCACTCTCTTCCGTCGCATATCCACCCTCTGTTTGTACTTCATGTTCTGCTTAGTAATTCTGTCATGAATTTCGGAATGCAGCTCCTTAATCTGTTTTGCGTGTTCATCTGCATCAGAACTGAACTACTTGACTAAGGGTAAAGGCGCGAGATCCAGAGGAGTAATTGGATTACGCCCGTAGACTATTTCGAAAGGACTCTTGCCCGTTGTTCGGTTCTGTGACCGGTTATAAGCAAACTCTGCCTGAGGTAGCACCACGTTCCACTGTCGTGGATTATCACCAACCAGACTTCGCAGTAAATTCCCCAAGCTTCGGTTGATGATTAAGCACCATATGTGCAACATTTATGCACTATTTTATTAGTTATTTTGAGGACACTATTGTGATTTTATACTAATTTGCCCTATTTTGTGAATATGAACAGTTTGGAGGCATTTGTGCAAATTATGAAGTTTTCTGGGATTAAAGACCAAAAATGCAAAAAGTCAAGGATTGAAGACAAACTTTCACATCTTTCAAAAGTTAAATAAGAAATTATACTAGAGAGGATTTTGAGGAGATTTTATGGGTTTTGTTATTTTTCTTAACGGAGTATATTTACTCTGCAGAATAGTTTATTAGATTATCTTTTGTTTTCTGAAAATATTGGAAGAAGGAAGTAGACTTTAGTTTTTTTCTATCTGTTTTCTTCTTTTTGTACGTTTAGTTTTATTTTAGACAATGATGTTGATTGCGCCCATGGGGTGCTAAACTAGTCTGCCCAGCTAAACGATTGATTTAATTAATTCGTGTTATGAGATCTTTGCTTCGTTGCTTTATTTTTTAATATTTGTGTAATCTCTGTGCCTATAGTTAAGGTCATTCTATGCCCATAGCTAAGGTCATGTTAGTTTTATTAATTAATTGATTAAGCGTGCGATTGGTTAATTGAGTATGCTAATACACTGCATGTTAGATAATTCGTAATTAATCTAATCTAGGTAGTGTTGAGGTTTCACAATCATAGTTCAAGAACTGTCGTACTGATTCATTGGCTATGACCATAGGTCTTTTCTAGTTCATATTGCAATCTACGTGTTAGATTTGTGATTGATTCGAAGGGTCGTACCCGGTCAATCTAATAACTAAGGAAAAGATTGGTTGTTAGGCACGTTGTCAACAACTATAACTGTGGTTATTAAATTCGATAGAGATATCTTTAGAATCAATGATCAACACATTAATTAAATGATCGGTTAGCTGGGTCTTTTAATATATTTGATTGTTAATATTTAGCGTTTTTAGCATTCAATCCAAATCCACTTTTCAAACCCCCATTTACATTACTTGGTCAGTATACAATACACAATTGATAACCGTTCTCTATGGATTCGACCTTGTTTACTACAATCAATTTATTGTTTACAGGATATTTAAATTACTGACGGACTCGACACCCGTCAAATTTTGGCGCCGTTGCCGGGGAACAGTATTTATCAATTTTGTTTTTATTTATGACCAGATTTTTTTTCAATCGTGCCTTACTTGTGCCCATAGCGTTAGATCAAAACAAGTATCCTGAAGATGTTTGATGAATGGCACTCAGAACAAAACCTAACGACGAATGAGGTAAGTGATCTTTCTAATCAGATTCAAGAGTTAACTACTGCCTTATATCGTTTGGTTGCAGTTAAAGCTCAAGAGACGTGCCCACAACCAAGGCTGTGTGGAATTTGCGCTGCACCTGGACACTCTACTGAAGCATGTCCAACATGGCAATATGATACAGCGGAGCATTTTAATGTAGCAGAGTTTTACGAAGAGCAAGAAAGATATGATTTCTACTACAACACATGTGATGAAGGATGGACAAATTACCCTAATCAAGGATATGGGTCAATGAACTATCAATTGAATGAACCAGTTCCCCAATATCAAAATGACCAATATTCAGGTAACTCTTTAGATGATATTATTGAGCAATTGACAACTAACACGCTTCTGTTTCAACAGGAGACGAATGTCAGCATCCAAAATCTAGAAAAACAAATGAGTCAACTAGCCACTACTGTAGGCCGGCTAGAATTGCAAAGGGAGCTTCCATCACAAACAAAGCTAAACCCTAAGAATGTCAGTGCAGTTACATTGCAAAGCGGAAAAGAATTGACAGATCGCTGTGCCCACGGCAAGAAAACCCTAACTAATCCCTGTGCCCATAGTGGAGAATCAAAAGAAGAAATTAACGTGGAAACCCTAACTCAAGGGAAGAACCATGCCCACAGAGAAGGAAATCAGCTGGAAAAAGAAATCAACGTCAAAACTGATGACCGTGCTGTACTGGAAAAGCCAAGAACCTTAGAGGTCAGACCAAATTTTCCTAGCAGACCCGAGGAGTCAAAAATCATGGAAACCAAACCTCTATTTCTCGATAGAAAGGAGACTAATGAGATCAATGAAGAAAATGAGATTTTCGACACTTTCACCAAGGTTGAGGTTGGAGACACCAAAACGTGGCATGAACCAGAAACATTCCAACATCGGGTAAGTACCATTCCTATTTTTCTTATGCTCATAACTAAGTCACGATTACTCTTTGTTATGCAGGTGCCAAAGTTGAAGTTATATTATAAAGGGTTTCGGGTTGGAATATCAGATTGGCTTCACCTTAATTCTGCGATTCGTGTTAGATGAAATTCAGAAACGTCTAGCCACAGACGTAAAACCAATGCACTATTGGGAGGCAACCCAAAATTTTTATTTTATTTTATTTTATTTTATTTTCAATTATTTTATTTTATTATTATTTTTTTCTCTCTTTATTTTATTTTAGATATTTAATAATAATGATTTTTAAAAAAATCCAGAAAACCAAAATTTTTAATTCTTAATTTATTTTTTTTTATTTTATTATTATTATTTTTTTTAATCATTTTTATTTTCGTTTTCTTTTATTTTTATTTTTATTTTTATTTTTACTCTATTTCTTTATTTTTATTTTCTTTTTATTAAATAATATAAATTGCAATAATATAATTTTTAGAATTTCTAATTCTAATTGTTTTTGTGCAGGAAATAAAAATTCGAAAAGGAAAAGAAAAAAATACAAATAAAAGAAACAAAAAATAAAAAAAAAATAAAATAATAAAATAAAAATAATGAAAAGAAAGATTAAAGCAGATCGTGAACAGGGAGTGGAAAAACATAAAACCCTAGCAGCCGCCGCCTCCAGAGCAGTCGCCTCCAGAGCAGTCGCCTCCAGAGCAGCCGCCGTAACCACTGACCAGTCGAGATCACCTCCAGCCGCCGCAACTCCTCCAAGCGTCGTCGTCTCAGCCGATCTTCGCTTGTTTCCAGCCGCCGGGCGTCCCCAGCGTATCCTCCAGCCGATTGCAGCTCCGCCGCCTCTACTTCTATGCCGTCGCCGGTCTCTCTCTTCTCCAACAGTCATCGTCGCTGGTCTCTCTCTCTACTTCAACAGTCACCATCACTCGTCTCTTCCATCGACGATCTCAGACAACACGACTCTCCAGTGACTCCGGCGTCTCTCCTCTTCTGGACGTCGACAGCAATCTCCGACGATGATCCGTGAGAGACTACTCTAATATGTTTTTCCTACCTCTACCATTTTCAGGGAAGTGTCTGTCTAAATTTTATTGTTTATTTTATGATTGATTGACATTCCATTGGGACAATGCATGGTATAAGTGTGGGGGGAGGAAATACTTTGTTCTTTGTTGGGTTTATTTTTGTTTTTATTTTTTATTTTTAGGAATTTTTTAGATTTTATTCTGGTTATTTGAATTTCTGGGATTTTAGTTATTTTTGGGATTTTAGTTTTTCCTCTCTATTTCTTTTGTTTCTCTTGTGTTCTGACTTTACTTATGCCCATAGGATATGCTATTTTGTGCCAAACTTGAATTGCCTGTAATATGATTTTTGATTGATTTGGGAGCTTTAATTATGAAACTTAATTTTTGTGTGTACTTAAGACATTAGCAGATGCTTCTAGAGCTTGTGATAATTTAATTTAGAACTCACCCATGCTAGATACTCGCAAATAGAAAGTTAGTTAGTTAGGAAATAATACGGCAGCCTTAAAAAAAAGTTTTAAAAAAAAAAAGATGTTGATCATGTGACTCAGTATCATCAGCTAGGATTAGTGGATCGGCGCTAATCTTCCTTAAGTTATTGTATGTATGGAGCCGCTGGTGGTAGGAGGATTTTCCCCTATTAGGGCCGAATACAGTCCGACTAAAGTCACACATTCTTAGTTTTTCCATTTTCTTTCACTAGCCGAAATAGGTGACACGGCACTTGTTCTCCTTAAGTGGCTAATGTACGAAGAAGCTAGTGATTGGAAGGAGTTTAGTACCTTTTTGGGACCGTTTTAAACTTGGAAATAACTGGGAGTGTTGATTTGAAATGTCTCACTGGTTGTTTAGGGTAAAATTCTCTCAAAAAAATAAAAAATATATAAAAATAGAAAAAAAATAGAAAAAAAAAGTAAGAAAGAAAGAAAGAGAGATACCCGACCAGTGTCTAATAAAGTTGTTTTATTTTGCTGACTGCTTTAGTTGTGTATAATAATTTGACTGTCTTTTATATTTGCTTGTGCCGCTAGTATAAGTGATTTCTTTTGCGAATTATCAATTGTTGTCTTTGCATCTGCTCTAATCAAAGATAGAATTAAAGTTTGTGTGCTTAATACATGCTAGCTCCCTGTCTTTCATTTTTTGAGTTACTTGTGGGCACCGTGGATTATGGTTGATTCCTTTTGGGCAGACAGTTTTGTTAGACCACTTGATTTTTCTTTTGAGAGTGAGTTATGGGCATACTTGAGGGCAAATATAAGATAGTGTGGGGAATTTGATTAAGCACCATATGTGCAACATTTATGCACTATTTTATTAGTTATTTTGAGGACATTATTGTGATTTTATACTAATTTACCCTATTTTTGTGAATATGAATAGTTTGGAGGCATTTGTGCAAATTATGAAGTTTTCTGGGATTAAAGACCAAAAATGCAAAAAGTCAAGGATTGAAGACAAACTTTCACATCTTTCAAAAGTTAAATAAGAGATTATACTAGAGAGGATTTTGAGGAGATTTTATAGGTTTTGTTATTTTTCTTAACGGAGTATATTTACTCTGCAGAATAGTTTATTAGATTATCTTTTGTTTTCTGAAAACACTGGAAGAAGGAAGCAGACTTTAGTTTTTTTCTATCTGTTTTCTTCTTTTTGTACGTTTAGTTTTATTTTAGACAATGTGCGCCCATGGGGTGCTAAACTAGTCTGCCCAGCTAAACGATTGATTTAATTAATTCGTGTTGTGAGATCTTTACTTTGTTGCTTTATCTTTTAATATTTGTGTAATCTCTGTGCCCATAGTTAAGGTCATTCTATGCCCATAGCTAAGGTCATATTAGTTTTATTTAATTAATTGATTAAGCGCGCGATTGGTTAATTGAGTATGCTAATACACTGCATGTTAGATAATTCGTAATTAATCTAATCTAGGTAGTGTTGAGGTTTCACAATCATAGTTCAAGAACGGTCGTACTAATTCATTGGCTATGACCATAGGTCTTTTCTAGTTCATATTGCAATCTACGTGTTAGATTTGTGATTGATTCGAAGGGTCGTACCCGGTCAGTCTAATAACTAAGGAAAAGATTGGATGTTAGGCACGTTGTCAACAACTATAACTGTGGTTATTAAATTCGATAGAGATATCTTTAGAATCAATGATCAACACATTAATTAAATGATCGGTTAGCTGGGTCTTTTAATATATTTGATTGTTAATATTTAGCGTTTTTAGCATTCAATCCAAATCCACTTTTCAAACCCCCATTTACATTACTTGGTCAGTATACAATACACTATTGATAACCGTTCTCTGTGGATTCGACCTTATTTACTATAATCAATTTGTTGTTTACAAGATATTTAAATTACTGACGGACTCGACACCCGTCAGTTGACAACTTCTGTTTGCCCATCGGTCTGGGGATGATGAGATGAACTAAATTGCAACTTGGTTCCCATATGTCGCCACAGAGTACGCCAAAAGTGACTTACAAACTTCACATCACGATCTGAGGTCATAGTTTTAGGGACTCCATGCAACTTGACAATCTCCTACAAAAATAAACGAGCAACCTGTGAAGCATCAAATGTCTTGTTACAGGAAATAAAGTGGGCCATCTTGGAGAATCTGTCGACCACCACCATTATGGAATCTATATTCCGTTGTGTCCTCAGCAACCCCAACACAAAATCAAGACCGACATCTTCCCACGGTGCAAGCGGAACAGGTAAAGGCATGTATAATCCAGCATTAGTACCCTTCATTTTGGCCATGTGACATACTCGGCACTTCTCCATAAAATGTGCCACATCACGCTCCATTCGAGGCCAGTAGAAATGCTCACACAGCAAGGCCATCGTCTTATCAGCTCCAAAGTGTCCAGCTAAGCCCCCTACATGACTCTCAGTAATAATGGACTCCCTTAAAGAACACATAGGGATACACAACCTATTTCCCTTGAAGAGAAAATCAGCCACTAACAAAAACTGTTAGAACGGACCTGTTTGACACTTCTTCCAGACATCTCCGAAATACGGATCATCAATATATTAATCCTTAAAAGAGTCAAAGCCCAAAACTTTTACCTGCATTGTAGACAACAGAGAATGTTTTCTGCTCAATGCATCTGCCACCTTGTTCATCAATCAAGCTTTATACTTAATCACGAAACTGAAAACCTGAAGCAGCTACACCCACTTTGCGTGCCTAGCCTTCAGTTTCTGCTGCACATTAATATATTTCAGGGCTTCATGGTTTGAATATAAAACAAACTCCCTCAAAATAAGATAATGACGCTAATGCTCTAAGCTCCGAACTATGGCATAGAATTCTCTATCATACGTCGAATACTTCTTCTTTGCTTCATTCAACTTCTCACTGAAAAATGTCACCGGTTTATTTTTCTGACTCAGTACACCCCTAATACCCACACCTGAAGCATCACAATGTACTTCAAAAACCTCATGAAAATCAGGAAGAACCAAAATCGGGGCTTCGGTTATCTTCTTTTTCAGCAACAGGAATGCCGCTTCCGCCTCTTTGGTCCATGTAAACTTACCCCCCTTTTAGACAATCCGTAAGAGGTGCAATGATAGTGCTAAAATCTCGGACAAACCTCCGATAAAAAGATGCTAACCCATGAAAGCTGCGTACCTCATGGATATTTTTCGGAGTTCCCCAACTTGTAATGGCCTCAATCTTCATCGGGTCTACCTGAATGCCTTCCTGCGATACTATATATCCCAAAAAAGTCACATGATTAGTTAAAAAGTGACACTTCTTCAGATTGGCATATAACTTCTGCTCCCTCAAGGCCTCAAACACTGCTCGTAGATGCTGTAAATGCGTCTCAATTGAAGCACTATAAATCAGGATATCATCAAAATATACGACAACGAATTTGCCAATAAAAGAACAAAAAACCTGTTTCATCGGTCTCATAAAAGTGCTCGGTGCGTTAGACAAGCCGAATGGCATCACCATCCACTCGTACAGACCATCTCTAGTCTTGAATGCCGTTTTCCACTCATCTCCAGTTCGCATTCTGATTTGATGATACCCACTCCTCAAGTCTATCTTCGAAAAGACAGTATCCCCATGTAACTGATCAATCAAATCGTCAAATCGCGGAATGGGAAAACGATACTTGATTATAATTTTATTGACAGCTCTGCTATCTATACACATTCTCCACGTTCCATCTTTCTTAGGGACTAATAATGTCGGCATGGCACAAGGACTCATACTCTCCCTGATCGCACCCTTTTCCAGCAACTCCTGCACTTGCCGCTGCAGCTCTTCATATTCCTTAGGGCTCATTCTATATGCCGCCTTATTAGGAATAACAGCTCCTGGGATGAAGTCCATATGATGTTGAATGTCTCTCATTGGTGGCAACCCAGGTGGCAACTCCTCCGGTACAACGTCAGCAAACTCCTCAAGTAAGGGTCTGACTTGTGAAGGGACTTCAGGACCCACAGTATTTGGCTCTACCACTACAAAAGCAAAAAGTTCAGGGGCACGCATCGCCTCCTCCCGGAATTCTGATCTGGACAACAGATTATTCTGCACTTCTTTTCTCAAATCGGTAGGGCCCAAGGTAATAGCTCTACCATCCTTCTTGAAACTGTAGGTATTTCTAAACCCATCATGCTGCGTTTTTCTGTCAAATTGCCATGGCCTTCCCAACAAGATATGGAAGGCGTCCATGGGAATCACATCATACCATACCTTATCAGCATATTCTCGCCAATCGAAAACTGCATGAGACATTTCTTACTAACTTTCACCTCGCTCCCCTTTTTAAGCCACGACAGCTTATACGGTCGAGGGTGGTCCTCTGTTTTCAACCTCAACTTCTCCACCATAGTAGCGGAAACTACATTCTCGTAACTTCCCCCATCTATGATCACAGTACATACTTTTCCACCACTAGTGCACTTAGTATGAAAGATATTATGCCAAAGCCACAACTCGTCTTCCGTAATAGCAACATTTAAAACTCGATGAACGACTAAAGACTCACCAGAATCTGCATAAATCACTTCGTCCTGTTCTGGCCCCGCATCCTCTGGTTTACCATCAGATTCATCATAAGTTGGTTCTCCGTCATAGTTTGGATTCTCGACCAACGTCACAATTTGACGATTAGGAAAATCTGCAGCAAAGTGTCCCAACCCCTGACACTTGAAACAACGCTTAGCAGCAGTCCCTCCCCTGCTATTTCCCTTGTTGCTCTATTCCCCTTTCGCTGCTGGTTCAGAACTCGCACCCCTAACAGCGATTGATGTCGATTTTATTGCGGAACTCTCTCCTTTCCCTCGAAAACCTTTACCAGACCATCGATTCTGAAATTTGGATGCACTACCTGTTCTTTTGCATTGCGACTCCACCTTTAAGGCCAATCGACAGACATCCTCATACGTCCAATACTGTTGCAAATGGACAACGTCAGAAATCTCTGTTCGTAGACCAGCCAGAAACCGAGCCACAGTCTGCTCTTCTTCCTCATCCACATCACAATGCATCCGCAACCAATCAAACTTCTCGGTATACTCCTCCACTGTCGAATTGCGCTGTTTGACATTGTGATACTCGATAAACGCCTCTTGCCGGTAATGACAAGGTAAGAACTTTCTTTGCAGAAATTTCTTCATCTTGTCCCATCGTTTCACCTTCAATTTTCCTTCCCTAACACGCTGTTTTTTAACGTGTTCCCACCAAATCGAGGCATGTTGTCGCAACTTAATCGCCACAATTTTAACCTTCTCTTCCTCAGTGAAGTCCTTAATATCAAAAACCCTCTCCACAGTGCGCAACCAATCGATAAACTCATCAGGATGAGTCTTACCTTCAAACTAAGGAATCTCGATCTTCATTCCAAAATTCCGAACAGGTAACCGATGTCTAGGTCGCATCCCCCGATTTCGCCCCTGGTTTCGAACCCAAAAAGGGTTGACGTCTTCCTCCTCGTATTCGAATGTTGCATCAGATTCCTCACCTTCAGATTGAACATCCAACCCTACCTGCGCAAGTTGTCGTTCCAAATCCCGGATCCGCTGTCTCTGTTCTTCAATTTCCACGTCTCGCGGGTCTCTGTGATGCGGTGGTTTGTCTACTTCAGGAACGACTCCACGCCTCCGACCACGACCTCGCCTTCCACCACGACCTCCACGATTATTCTCAGCCATCGAGTCAAAGCAACCAGAGCTCTGATACCAACTGATGCCGGAAACGTGTATGAATTGGCTGAAAAAGTATTGCGAATTGAATAAGAGAAACAATTCGTTCGCTCAATTTGATTTACTGAAAAATATAATATCAAGTCTGCCTCTTAGAAACACTAAACACCCCTTTTATAAGGCGTTACTCTTAACCCTAACAAAATAATTCCAAAATTACGAAAAAACTCTTAAAATAATAAAAGTTCAAAAAACCCCTCTAAACGATCCTAAAACAGCGAAATGCATTGTAGATCATCGCCAAAGGCGATAAGTTTGATTCAGATCGCCGTTTCGCTTCAACCTGTCAAATTTGGGCCCTAAATTCCATACCCTGTAACGCTTTTAACTTTCTGTAATATTATATTATTATGTTGACTTTTGACCTCGGGCCTGGTTGTAAGAGACCAAAACTTTTGTGGTCAAAGTGTAATTTTAAAAAGTTCAAGGGTGTTTTGGTAATTTGCCTTATTATATAAGGATTTTTATTTCTTTCTTCCTGCTCACTTTTCTCTCTCGACCTCACCTAAACATTCTTCTCTCTGTAACCGATTATCTCCTCCGATTTCACTTTGCCATAACTTTCAATCCACTCGTCCGATTCCAGTGATTTTTGTGTTTTTGGATTCCTCGCGGAGAGTACTTCAAAACGCCTATAAGAAATGCCACCGTCGACGCCGCTGATAATGTGTCCCTGCGACTTCCGGAGCGATTTTTGGTCGATTCTGATTTCGGTTTGAGGAACGGACACCACCATTGGAATCAGGAGATCGAGAACTCCTTAAACCTGCTGTCAGGTTATTTCGTCGCTGTTCTCCATTTTCGGGTACCGTTTCTCGCTGTGTTTCGATTTCCAGAATTTCCAAACTCTTCTGGATTGATCTTTATCGGTTTTCGGATATATTGGGCTAAGGAATTCTTCGGAGGTCAGGTAGGTTCTCCTATTCATGCTTAATTGATTGGTTTTTGAAACTGTGATTTAAATAACGTTCTTAAGAAATAGTTTTGAATATTAATTTTTGCTGCTGATATCAAATGGTTATTGAATAAATGAATTTGTTATTGAAAAGTCGATTTTGGTTATTGATTAAGAATCTGCAGAATTTGTATTATTAAAAGTGATAATATTTATTATGGTAATTGCTATCAACCTGGGATTTATATTATTGTTATGGAAAGTGGTTATGGTGAGATATCCCTATGTGGATATGTTGGTTGGGGTGAGCGCGTGACACGAGAGTGGGAGGGTGGACACTGCCTCCTTGGGTGCGAGTCCCTAAACCTGCGCAGGGTTGTGTCATGTATGGTTCACGGGCACCGGTGATATTATATATTATTGTATTGTATCATGGAAATTATGATTTTGATTTTGATATCTCAATTTGCTGTTATTATTTTTATTGATTTTGAGAAATCGGATTTGATACAGGTTATTCGGATATTTGATGAATGTAAAAAGGTTTTGGACATGATTACTGATTATTACTCTCCTTATGAAACTATTTGAATAAACTGAATTCTGCAGATTTGTTTCTAAATGTCTGGTTAAGTTATGAATAGGGGATTGGAACCTACGGGCGAGTAGCTCACATCTACTCAATTAACATATTTCAGGTGATACTCGGGACGTTCCTGGACGTCAAGCTTGATAGGTGTTACTTCCTGAAGGATCTTTGGTTCTTTTTGGGTTGTATAGGTCTCTACAGTTGTATCTTCAGGATTTTGTTAAGTTATGTTCTGTATATGTAAGCTAAAAGTTGAATTAGTGGTGATGTAATATATATTATGGATTATCTGGATTTGACTGCCAGGTTGGATTTTGTTGACTTTTTAACTGAAATTGTATAGTCCCCGGGGGCATTTGAACGTATTTGATTGGTTCTTATTTATATTTTATTATTTTGTTTTCTTTGACTTTTCAAAAAGTTACAACCCTATAAAAGGGTTGTGACATACCCAAAATCAATGTCGAAAGCCCGGTGCATCATATTATTTAAATCTTCTCGAATTAAAAATATATATTATTTTATAAATTAAAATTAAAGATAAATATAAATTGATAACTTTTTAAAATTTAAAATGATATAGATTAATTTCGAAATAAATTTAAATTATAAATATATATATATATATCTAAATTCATATTTATTTGTAACATGTATTGAAATTCCATTTCAAATCAAATTTCTCTCCATTATATAAACTTTATTTCATCTCAATTAATCTCATATTATATTTGTTTTATAAATCACCGTATACTTACAGTTTTTTTTCTTATTATAGAAAACTAACGGTTTTAACGGAGAAACAATGTATTTGTAGTGATACATGGAGCAGTGATGGTTGTTATGTTAGAGCGATCAGAAGAATTATTCGTCGAATTATGGTACTCGGATCTGTTCCCAAACTGAATCTCCTTCTTTTCCAACCAGAAAAATTGCACTGAAATCTCCCTCACATTCCGAGAATGCGACGGCGGGTCGTGTGGCTTCTATTGTAGGGTTATTCATCATATAATCCCCATCTCATAGACTATAAATAAGTGAGTGTTTTGTAATTTGTTCTGAATTTTGTCTTCTGTTAATGATTAAATCATTGCCGGAGAAGGAGAAGTGGATTGACTGTCATAACATCTCTTTTAATTCTTATCGAAAGTAATATTTATTGTGTAATTATATCATCATGACTATGTCTTTTTATTTTTTGGTTACCTATTTTTTTCAAGCAAATTACAATCAGCTTTCCATTGAATGTATTCCATCAATTTGTTTTTTTTGGTATAGTGTCTCTTTATTTTAATAAAGATTATTGTAATTATATATATATTTTTATATATTTTTAGTTTTAAAAATAATTGTATATATATAAAATTAATATTATATATATAATGTGTTTGCAAAATATTATAATATTATAAACTATCTATATCTATTACCTCTAATTTTTTCTGATTTTTTTTTTCAGTGACTACATTTGAATAGTAATTACTATTCATTCATCAATTTTATTTCGCGATTTTGTTTTATTAAATTTAGCGGGTAAAAGAAAAAGTGTAGTAAGTAAAAAAAAAAAGAAAGAATACGTACATACATAATTTAGGGATGTAGTAATAAAAAGAAAACAATTTTGTTTTAATTTAAATAAAATTTGTATTTAAATTTAGTATAGTAATTTTATATTTATCTTTATATATTTAATATTATCAACTAACCATAAATGTAAAAATTTAAAAATAATTAAGAAGATAAAAACTTAAATTCATATTTATCTTTATTACTATGCAGTGGAGTTCTATTCCATATCAATTTTCTCTCTCCTAATACTTCATTCCATCTTATTTTTTATGCTATAATTTCATCTTTAAGGTATGTTTATACATGATTTTAATTCGTAATTGTAGGAAGTAAAATCAAGATAAACTACATGTATTTCTTAATATGTTTTTTTTTTAATTTTATTTTAAATATGTACGCTGGGTTTTCTTTTTCTTTTTTAAATTTATATTTTTTTATACTATATGAAATTGATAATACATGTGTTTTTCTCATACCATGAAAAAAAATAAAAATATAGGAGGAGAAAAATATAGAGGAGTTCATCATATTTGCAATTTATGTCAAACCGGCTTTCAATTAGATATTAGAATTTTTAGCAATTTTAGAAGTTTGACTAAAATCAAACTTCTAATTTTTTAAAGTAGTTAGTAGCAATTTAATCAGCTGTTTTGGTACAAAATAAGGGGCGATTGAGAGATTTTAAAATTAGAAATTTGTTAAAAAGACGAAATTACCACATTTTGAACTAGAATTATATTAAATATATATTAATAAAAAAATTGAAACCTATTATAGTATTTAATATTTTTATTATTACTTTTTATTATAATGTTTTATAATTAAAAAAATAATCTATATAATATATACTTAAAAACAATTAAAATTATTATATTTATTACTATTAACAATTGATATAATTTTAAACTCACTTAATACAATTTTATAAAAGTAGTTGAGATTATAATTAATCACATAAGCGGTTGAAATTCAAATGTTCATATATCAGGACGTTCTGATAATAGAATATATATATATATATAAGATTAATATTGTAATAATTTTATTTATATTTAGTATTATATTTATAATTATATTATTTAATTGATTAAAATTAATATATTTTTTAATAAAATTATATTATTATTTTTTAATAAATCTAACATGATGATAAATAGTTTAGTATGGGGTTGAGTTCGACACGATACGTAGAGACAATTTTCCATCTCTAAGTTAAATAATATTTTATTTCTATTTTTTATTAAAATAATTATTTTACTATTATTTATCAAATTTTAATCTAATTTATGATATTTAGGTATATAATTATAATAATTTTTATATTTAAATATTTATTATTAAATTTACAGTGCGCATTGGTCAGGATATTATAGTATATATATTAAAGTAGTAAAGTCTCAGGACAATATTCAGCGAAAATAATAACTTTGTTTTAATCCGACAACGATTGTCTTTAAATTTAGGTTAATAATTTTATATTAATCTTTATATATTTTTATAATTTAAAGATAATTATGTAATTATATATATATTTTAAATTAATATTATCAAATCACACAACAATAGTTTTATTATAAATATAAAATTTTAAAAAATAATTAATTTATATATATATATAAACAAATTGGTATAATATTATCAAATAACTCAGCAATAATTTTAAAAATAATTAATTTATAACATATATATATATATATTTGTATAATATCATCATATTTATCGGTATATATATATATATATAATTAAAGTAATATAAAATAATTCTCCTCAAAACATCCATGATCCATTTGCTTTCAAAATATATAATCACAATTTAACAATAATTATATTAATTTATCTAGATCATTGTTTAATTTTATAATAATTCAAAATGATTATTTTTTTAAATTTTTTTTATACATCTTAAATAATTAAATTTAAAAATTTAACTATCTTATAAATTTAATTTGAAATAAATGGCTAATTTCATATTATTTTCACATTAAAATTTGAATGGATTAATTTGAAATAAGTTTAAATTGAAAAGATAATAATATTAGTATTAATATATATATATATATAATATTTTAAGATAATAATGATAAGAAATTTAATATAATAATTTTATACGATCTTTATGTTCTTTTATAATCTAAATATAATTATGTACTTTTATTAATATAATTATATATTAAAATTAATGTCATCAACTCAATCAATAATAATTTAATAATAAATATAAAATTTTATAAAATAATTAATATTATTATATTTATTATTATCAACAATTAAAATATGTATATATATAATTATCCCAAAAATGTCTTAAAAATTTAATATATCAAGATAATTTTTAAAATTGATTATAATTCAATATACATTTATTTCTTCTTTTTATATATTTCCAATAAACTAATATTAAAATATAATTATCTAACATAAAAATTTAAAAATAATTAATAAAGTTACTTTTGAAAATTAACATTGTAAAAATTGATTAAATTGAAAAGGTAAATGGTAATAAACAAATTTATATTAAATTTATTTCGATAATCGGATAAAGTTGGATTTTTATTAAACTTTAAATATATATATATTTAATATCATAAATTATATTCTAATATGATAGATTTTTTTTATCAGGATATAACTTAAAACTTTTTAGTAGGTTAAAGTTGATAAAATAAAATTTTCAAAATTGTAAAGTGAAAGATTAAATAAATTAAAATGTAAGATATTAAAATTATAAAGAATAAAAATAATAAATTCAAGAAAAATAAAATAAATTTAAATAAATTGATACTAATAAAATGTACTAATTAAATTGAATATAAATAAAATTAAAATAATAAGATATATTATATTTATTAATTAATTTAAAAATCTTTAAATTTTTTGAGACTAAATTCAAATTATATAAAAATGTTAAAAAAAATAGTATATTATGACATCACATATTTAATTAATATAAAAAATAGAATCAAGTTTAGTTCCTAATAGAAGAATGATATTTTGAAATTATATATTTTTTCCATAGTTATTTATTTTTAGTTCTTTTTTCCTAACTATTTACTGCATAGATTTATAAATTCCACATCTATGGCAATGAGTTGAAATTTGAAATTGAATTTTAATCAATTTGACTACACTAAAGTGTAGCCACTAAAAAAAATTACACTACCTCACTACATTTTAAAAAAAAAATTATATCCACCTGGGCTCATTAAAAATAAATAAAATACACTACCTCACTACTTTTATTAGTGCCTACACTAAAGTGTAGCCACTAAAAAAAAGCACAAGTAATATATTGCAATTCTTAATATATATATATATATATTAATTATTTATAATGATAAGAAAAATTAGACTTTTTCAACTTTTCTTTTAGTTTTAGATCAATTCTAAATTTTTTATACTTTTAATTTTTTTATAAAAAAAATTGTAAAACTAAACTTTAAAAAAAAATTACAGAAAATGAGCTTCCCGGTATTATTATCTAGAAGCAAACAAAATTCAATCAGCTTCCCGGTGTGTAATACAGGGAAGCAAAATTTTGCTTCCCTGTATTACACACAGGGAAGCAAGCTTAATACAAGAAAGCAAAATTTTGCTTCTCTGTATTACACAATTTTGCTTCCCTGTATTACACACAGGGAAGCAGGCAAATTTCAAGCCAGCTTCCCGGTGTATAGTACCGGGAAGCGGGTACTATACACCGGGAAACTACTGGATATGTTTTTCTTGGTATTGAAGGGTAAAGTGGTAATTATGGTCTATTTTTTGCAAAAAAAAAATTCAAAAAGTTTAGTTTTGTAAAAATTTTAATGTTGGTCTAAAAATACAATTTTTTTAATAAAAAAGTCTAAAACTACAAATCACCCTATATTATATTATATGTTACTTTGTAAAATCATATTTCTTTTAACTTATTTAGGGGTTACAACATAAAATTGTTTAAAACTTAATAAGTTGATATAAAATTATTCGAATCAACATGATAAACCTGTTCTAGGTCATGTAAAGTTGCCCGGACAAGACCCATCAAGAAAAGCTTCAAGCCCAAAATAAAAGTGGGTAAGCCATACGGCCTAATAAAATCCACCAGGCTACTAAAGTCCATAAGGGTCTGTAGCCCAAAGAAATAATCAGAACAACCGTCAGCAAGGAGGAATCCAACAAACATTTGATCCAGTCCTCACTGAATCAAGAATTCTGCAAATGATCCGGCCTCGAGAATTATGGGATAATCCCCGCTCCTCATAACAACATTATTCAAGATGTCTATAAGTAGCTCATTCAAAGCCATTCTAAGGGATTAATTCCCGACCTATTAAGATATCTGAAAACATAACACTCTAAAACTCCGACATTGCTCAGGCGACCTAACTCATTTAATCTACTCTAATAGCTCTTAACTCTCAAGTGATCCAACCTCTTTGTGACGATCCAAACAGACATAAAAGATAATATCTTTTATCTATTTGTTTATTCTATCTTCTTTTTGTTCAAAGGACAAATACTGACTTAAGCGTCGGAGTGCCTAGGGCAAACATCAGACCAGTATCCCCAAAAGTTCTATATCTCATTAATTTGTCTCTTGCATGATCTTTTATCTCATTAAATTGTCTCTATTTATAATTATATTATTTAATTTATTAAAATTAATATATATTATTTAATAATATTGTATTATTTTTTAACAAATGGGTCAAATGAGTTGACACAAATCGACATGATAATAAATATATTAGTGTCGGGTTGAGCTCGAGATGGTACAATGACACTATTTGCTAGTGATAAATTTAATAATATTTTATTTTTATTTTTTAATCTAAGTATTGTTTTATTCTTTATTAAATTTATATCTAATTTGTTTTATTTATACATAAATTATAATTATATTTTATAATTATGATAATTTTAATATTTAAATATTCATTATTAAATTTAAGAAGCGCATCGCGCACGGGTATTATCTAGTTTAGTTAATATCACACTTTTTCCAATTTTATCCTTATTTTTTATTAATTAATATTTTTTAATTAATTAATATTTTAAATTAATATATTTTAATTTAATTTATATTTATCATTCCTTTTAATTAATTAATTTTTAATGTTTGATATTTAAATTTAATTTATATTTAAATTTTATATAATCACTAATTCAATATATTATAAATGAGTTTGAGTAATATTTGAGTAATATATAAATTAATGAGCTAGTTATTTGATTTGACAAAAACTTTATACAAATTCTCAAGATTTAGTTTTGGAGTTTTAATTCGAGCTACTGTTACTCATTATTGAATAATGTTTATGTTGGACCCTCTGGAGCCGCTCCCCAACTCCCACATTAGTATGATATTGTCCGCTTTGGGTCAGGGCCGAGCCCGTACGGATTTGTTCTTGGATACCACCACCCAAAAAGCCTCATACTAATGGAGATCTCTGGATGATTTATATACAAGTCATTATCTTCTTGTATTACAGATGTTGTATTGGGTTTGACACCCTAACAATCCTCCCCTTCAAACCAAGGCCCACATCACCTCCCCTCGAGTTAGTCCACCGATCCTCCAAACCAAGGATCACTTGTCAGCCTCCCCTCGAGATAATTCACCGGCCCGTCGGTCACCGGCCTCCCCTTGAGATAATCTACCAATCCGTCTAATCATCTTGTACCGTCGTTACTACCCAACAAGACCCGCTGCCTAAACACCATATTTTTAGGAAGACTTTCGACACAAGGCACACCACAGATCTAGTCATGGCTCCATCTCTGAACCAGACTCTGATACCACTTGTTGGACCCTCCGGAGCCGCTCCCCAACTCCCATATTAGTATGATATTGTCCGCTTTGGGCCAGGGTAGAGCCCGCACGGATTTGTTCTTGGGTACCACCACCTAAAAGGCCTCATATTAATGGAGTTCTCTGGATGCTTTATATACAAGTCATTATCTTCTTGTATTACCGATGTGGTATTCGGTTTGACACCCTAATAGTTTATTGTATCATTGTAGTAGTTTAACAAGAAAGCTACTGTTAGTCATTAGTGAATAATATTTATTGTATTATCGTAGTAGTTTAACAACTGTTAGTCATTACACAATAATATTTAGGAAAAATTATAAAATATAAGTTTTTCAAACTTTAATTTTAAGTAAATAAATCATCCAAACTTTATTTAAGTATAAATTTTTGAAAATTTGAAACTTCAAAAATAAACCAAATTGACGAATATACCCTTAAAAATGCGCTTCACGACATCACCCGCCTGTAAAGCTTCACCAGCCTCAAATTAGTTGGTGAAGCGCTTCACAGGCTGGTGATGTCGTGAAGCACGTCAATAAAGACATGTTGATCAATTTGGTTTTTTTTTTAAGTTTCAAACTTTCAAAATTTTAAAATTTTAAAATAAAATTTGTATGGTCTATTAATTTAATTTAAAGTTTGAAATTACTAAAAACGAAATCATCCCTAATATTTATTGTGTCATCATAGTAGTTTAACAAAAAAAAACTTGTTTTTGGTAGGAGACTAAGAGCCTATATAATACCACTTTTTTAGGAATTTTGTCCTTTTATTTTTTTAATTTTCAAAATAATAATAAATTTTTATATTATTATATTTAGATTAAATATTTTTATTTTCAATCAAATATATTTTTAAATTAAAAAACTTATTAAGAATAAAACGGTAAATTATGAAATAACAAGGTGTGGTATTTACTATGCCCTTTTTAATTTATATTTTATTCCATTGATTTTATATTAAATTTTTATTTTTTATATTTGATTTTCTCGTTCTTTATAATTTTAATTTAATTTAATTTTTATTTCTATTATAATTTGATTTATTCTTTATTTAGGATTTAAGAATTTTGGATTAAATTGAAAAAAGTATTGCAATTGGAAATCCCGTTCTTCTGCAACAAAAAAAATAAATAGCTCTTTTATTTATATTTATAACAAAAAAATTAATGAAACTTAATTTTTTTATATTATCTAAATAGCTGAAAATAACTTAAAGTAATTAAATTTAATGTTTTGTATTAATTAAATTAAATATTATAAGATAAAATTTAAATTATATAAATAATACTAAAATATTAAGATAATAGTCTTTAAGAAAATAAAATATAAAAGTAATAAATTATAATAAAAAAACACTTTTTCTTTTTTTTTTTTTTTAATTGCTCCACTTAGTTATGCAAGGTATTCATACTTAATTTTTAACGGTAAATATATTTAATTATACATAATTAAAAATTATGAGAATTTTACATTTGAAATATAGATATTGAGACGAACAAAATAAGATTTCACTTGACTATATATTTTTGGTTATACATAAGGAACAACATGTAAAATAAGATGGTTGATGAATAATGTTTGAATAGTATGTATAACAAGAATTAAAAAACAGAGGAAGTAATAAAATATTAACACAATAATTATTAAAATAATAATAAAAATTAAGACAATAGTTATTATATAATAATATTTATTAATTAAATTAAAATTAAAGAATATTTTACAAACTTTCATAAATAACCTAAAAAAAATGCGATGCATGAGATGCTGCATGTCTATTTACAAATTCTCTACGGTCATGTCAGCAACGTGGACAATATTTTAAAAAGTAGAGCTCCAATGGTATCGTCTATTTTGAATATCCAGCTGACGTGTCAAATTTTAAAATAGACACTGTCCATCAGACTTTTTATTTTAGACGGTCAAATAAACATGCTGACTCAATTTTTTTTTATTTAATTAGATTTTTAATGTGTCTCAAATTCTTTTTGTTATAATAAAAGAGTTTCATTTTAATTAAATTTCTATTAAAAATTAAAATGGAAGAGTGATAGACGATGACCATTGTATGACTATTTTTAAACTATATTGTTTATCAATAAAAATTTTGCAACATCAGCATTCACGACTTCTATTTTACACAGTCACATCATCTAACGCCCACGCTCCATTGGAAATACTCTGAATAGCAATCATTTTTTTTATAAATAAATTATATATATATATATAAATAAGTAGAAAAATATTAGGTTAGGATAATAATTGTCTTAATTTAAAATTGTCTTTAAATTTAATGTCATAATTTTTTATTTATTTTTATGTATTTTTCAAAACTTAAAGATAATTATATAAGTATATTCTTTTTTAAAAAAAATCTAATATTATCAACTTATTATTGATAAATATAAAATTTAAAAAAAGTGAATTAATCTATATAATATATATTTATAATATTACACACACATATATATATATATATAACCAAATTTATACAAAATAACTCTCATTAAATCATCAATTTGGTTTTTACATATACAATCAAAATTTTATAATAGTGATATTAATTTATTGAGCTCATTTTTTAAAGTGTATAATAATTAACTAGTATAATATCCGTGCACAATGTGCACTTATATTCATTTAAATATTTAAATATTAATATTATAAATTTTATAATTTTATTTATAAACATATTAATCATATAAATTAGTTATATAAATAAAGAGATATAAAAAGAATAATAATAGGTTGATAATGAATAATAAATATTGTGGGTACGAAAGACGTATTTTTTTTACGTATACAAACTTTTATGTTAATAGTAAGACAAAAATTTAATAGTAAAACTAAAAATTAAATAATCTAAAGTAATTTATTGAAACTTTTGCGTATTGTTATTTAGAGTATATTATTAAATATCTCTCCGTACACTACATTTATGGCTTCATTGGTCAGCGTTCTATTATCATAAAAAAAATTAACATCTTCACACCCTTTCTAGTTGTAACCCCTGACAATGCAACATAAAGTTGTTCATGTGTAAAAACTGACTTCTTTAAAAATAACCCACGCATGCCAATGACTTGTAACCCTTGAAAATGCAACATAAAGTTGGCCATGTGTAAAAATTGGCTTCTTTAAAAATAATCCCACACGTGTCAGTAACTACCCTTGACTTTTATTGGGTCATTGTGATGATACTGCAATAGAAAATTGTCTCCGTTGGAACTTAAAAGGATTCTCGCATCATATAGGGTCAGGTTTATCCTTGGAATGAGAACTCTTTGTCCGATCATTCTTCCAGTCAAGACCTTTGCTTCAAGGACTCGATTTCCATCTTTTGTGATGATCAATCTCGGTGCCATTGCATAATCCTGCTGATTGGTCTATGTTTCTCAATAGAATTATCAGAACTCCTTTCAAAATTATGTGATGATTTGGAATGCCAGAGCATTTAATGCTATTCAAGTATTCTAATGTAAGAACATGTTCCGAATTTTCGAAAATAGCTATTAGAGACACAAATTGAATCAGAACTGAAAAATAATTTTCGATCTTATCACTCAACGAAACCATATAATCATTCACAGCTTCCACCATATTCAGAGTTGGAGTAAGAATGACTCTTTCTTGTAAGTATTCTAAATCATCTGAATGGTTAAAAAAATCAGGGTAGGTACTGTTAACAATTGCTTATATTGGTTCAGCAAATTCATTTATGAGAAGATCATCGGGTATAGGAACTTTAGTGACTCCTTCAATGGAATTTCTACTCTTCCATCACCAATTGCTAAAAGTCATTCATTAAAATCCCTCAATTCATCATCAATAGTTGGATCATTTGATTGCAACCTCATATTCCTTGTAAGCTTCAAAACTTCACAATATGACCAAAAATATGAAGCATTTAGAGTGGCATGAATAATATCTTGTCTTGAACCTTTTACAATCACAAGAAGAATTTGTCTGAAATCCCCTCCAAGTACAATTGTCTTACCCCTAAAAGGTCGGTTTAAGTTGCGACGATTTTGAAAGCAAAGAATATCTCTAAGGGTTTTATCAAGTGCTTCAAAGCAATAACGGTGTATTATTGGTTCCTCATCCCAAATGATCAACTTTGCGTGAGTAATTAAGGTTGCTAAATGGCTGCCTTACTTAATATTGCATGTGGAATCTTTATTTGGATTGAGAGGGATCACAAACCTTGAATGTGTTGTTCGACCTCCTAGCAATAAAAGAGATGCAATGTCACTAGATGCAACATTCAGAACAATCTGACCTTTCGATCTTATTGCAGTTGACAAAGTCTTCCAAAAAAAAGTTTTTCTTGTACCTCCATAACCGTGTAGGAAAAAGAATCTACCATTTTCCTTATTGACAGCTAACATGATCTTATCATAAACTGATATCTGCTCATCAGTCAATTTAAGCACCAACCTTTGATGTTCATCAATCAAAATGTGTTTATTATATCTTAATTCATCAAGGAGCAGTGTGGTATCAAGTGACCCTTCATAAATAGGTCTAGACATCATCGAATAATCATGAAAACTTTTGTCATAACCTTTCAAAATCCTATCTTCTTTTTGTAAACAATGAATTTTTATTTCTTCTTCAAGTAATTCTACTTTTGATAAAAAATAATTAACACAAAATTAGTCAACAATAAAATTTCACAGTTAAAGATAGTAAGTAATGAATTATTTTAATACCTGAGTTATCTAAAAGTTGTCTTTCTTCGTGAATGAATTCATCTAATCGAACTTTCCATGTTTCATCCAAACAAATTCAGGTCGTGACATAGAATTGGAATATAGCAATATTGCAATAACTGTCTGAGATAAAAAGGCATTCCCTATTCACTTGCCTCCTTGATTGCATCAACCTATTTTTTTATCATCATCTAAGAACCTAAGCGCATAACATGCATCCTTAAAAGTCTGGTGAACAATACAGTTAGCAATACTTAGATCTTCATAACTTGTTAAACCTTTGACAATATTCAATAACAATCTCAGAAAATATAGGTCACCACTTTCCGGAGGGACAAAGAACATCCTCCCTATTGAATTATTTTTTTCTTTTTGTTTTTCTTGGATTCCATTTTCTCGCATCTTTTTTCTATGCAAATTTTATCGAAAACTCTGCATATTTTAAATCTCTTGCAAAGGGATAGATCTTATTTGCATCAACCATGCTGGAAATATGGACTCATTCACACTGGGTCTGTTTGAAACAATATCAATTGGATCATCTGAGAAAACGACATATTTTTCATTCAAAAATGAAACGCTAGCCTTTCCACTAAGGGTTCCTTGTGGTGAATCGAAAATCCAAATATTCGCTATGCAGCTTCACAGGGTGGTATGTATGTTGATAATAGTATATACTGATTTCATCCATATCCTTTCCTGACCCATCTTCATTTGCAGTCTCAGAAAATGCAGTAGTAACACAATCAATATCTTTTATTAACATACTTAAACAGGTACTTGATTGACCTTGATTGGTTGCACCATTCGAGATTTATATAGGCTCCATATTTCAACAATAAATACCTATTATGTGGGACTCCAAACTGTTATTAAGAGGAATACCATTTCTAATTATGCTTCTACCGGTATCTCTTTTTCGATACACTAGATAACCTTCCTCATCAATTGTCGTCGCCTCCATGAATTTTTTTGGGAAGTGCCTTATACATTTTTCATTTTCCATGCAAGGTAAAGATCTTCTAGCTGTACCATATGGCCCATGCATTATTAATGTTTTCACTACTGTATAATAATGAGGATCGTTCAACTCATCTGGTATTTCAGCGGATATAATCCAATCAATATCCGATGTAGTTGGATATTACAATGTGGCTCCAAAAAAGTAGTATGTGTGCATGAGGCAACCCTTTTTTTTTGGAACTCAATGGTATATATCAGTGTAATAGTAATGAAAATTTAAATTATTAACACTATTACGTACTATAATAATAAAAATGAAACATGACATGAAAGATTAAATTGATATACCTGATTTAACTTCACCAAAAAATTTCTTATCGCGCAATTCTTTAATTAAACAATCAAGTTTCACTTTGAGGACTCTACACAATAAACAGATCAAGGTATCCAGCCCACTTGCAAATTGCCATGGCACCTTGATAATTTTGAAGCATATATCTTGCCCCATCGGTGAATGAAGATGTGAATATTATTCTTTTCCCTTAAGAAGCAGGATTAGTCTCCCTATGCAAAATTGCATTCGTTAATCCTTTGTATATCTTGGCATTATTTTTAGTGTGTTTTGATGTATTTGAGTCGAGACGATTCAATCATTGTATATGCATCTACTAAAACTTGTTGAAATAATCTTTTAAAGGATACAATGATAGGCACTTCATCTATTCTATCTTGAATTTTGTATGAGAAAAAATCCTGCTTAGTCACGTGTTCTCTTCCTTTACTAACTGAATATTCATTTTCTTGAAAATAGTTAACTTGTTGTCTTATTGGATTGGATGAAACAGTGCGCGTGTATAGAATATCTTCTCTAAATCCATCTTTTCCATAAGGAAACAATAATTGGTATTAAAAACCTAAATAGGCTGGATTTAACTCATTTATTCTCTGCAATAATCATGTTTGAGTTTCAAGAACAAATATCTGTCACCTTTTGATAGCTCAAAATCTTCGACAACTAAAGTAACGACCTCTAACACTGTTGGCAAATTATATGTTCTTCCATCAAAGCTTCTTTCTCCAATCAATCTGAGTTGCATATTGATATAGCCATTATCTTGAAATCTATCACTCACCATTCTAAAATATTTAGCCAAGATGTTGTGCTCATCTAGCATATTCTTTAAGTTCGATAGGATTTCAAAATGTAATGCATTTGCATTATCACTAACCCTGCAAGTAAAAAGTCATTTTGTAATTTATCATCTGAATTAATCTACTAAAAAAATAAAACATATCAAATATCACTATACGATAATGTAACGATTGGATGCAATAAAAAATCATACCAGACATCATTAATTCGATTATTCACTTCATTTTCTGTATTGTAGATATATAATTGTGCAAACTTTGGGTGAGAACCTACCGGGGGTAGCAAACTCCCAATGTGATTAAAATTTTGTCTAGAAAATTTGAATGTCCTCAGCCCACGAGTATGATTTACTAATTTGTCTACTTTTCCACCCATTGAAGTGAATGAGAACATTGAATTATAACTTCTTATATTCTCATAAAAATGTTTACTAAGGTGGATCTAGAAAATGTAAACTTAAAATAAATATTTATAAAAATTAAAGAAATAATGCATATTTATATATATAAATATGTATCACATAACATGAATAATGTATGAGTACATAGGAGATTAGTTAAGAACTTACCTTCACCAAATAGAAGCTTTTTTTAGTGATTTAGAAGGATCCATTGCACTTGGGAGTGTTATTTTTCCAAGGGAGCAACATAAATAGAATTTAGGATGTGTTGAATCAAATTGTTTCTTAATTCTCTCCTCATACCAAAAGAATAATGGTGGCAATTTGGGTTCCGACACGACACGAATATGAAAAATGCGGGTTTGGATTTCGATTAAACGGGTTGGGACATAAACGGGTCAACCCGTATAACTCGTTTATTAAATAGGTCGTGTTCGTGTTTGGGGTCACGGTTTGACCCGTATAAGAGGGACATAAAAGTAAATTTAACACATACATATATATATTGCAGTTCTATTTTCATTGCAAAACCCTAAATTGAATCTTAGTCTTGGTAGAGCAGCCGAAAATAAATACATCTATCTTGAATGTCGACGACTCCTTCTTCTTTTTCTTGAACCTCTTATTCTAAATCCCTAGTATTGGAGCGTATCATTTTAGCATCTCTTCATTCTGTTTTGAGTTTTCTGCCTCTGTGGTTGATGGTATGTACATGTATATATATAAATCTGATGACTGTTTTCTGATTTTGATTTTTGAATAAAAAAGTTCTTTTACATGAAGGTCGGACTGTCGTTGTTGATGTTACTCTCATTATTGATGTTACTCAGGAACCGAGCCGAGATTAATTTGATCGTTTCTCCGATTTTGATTCAAGTAACTCACAATTTGTTACTTTTTGATTATGTTTATGTTGTTTGTTAATTTGTTGATTTAGAACCGCGCTTGGTTGGTCTATGTGGTTTTTAGGTTCTGAACTTTGCTTTTCTGGGAATGTTTTTGGGTGGGGCTCTGTATGGTCTTCTGCTGTCTTTGGATTGTGCTTTGTGTGGTCTCGTGTAGTCTTTGTTGTGAGCAAGGAATTTGTTGATTTAGGGACACATGATTTCCGCTATAGATATGTTGGTTTTGGAATGACTGTAACTTCATAGGTTTTACTCGGACTTATAGGCAGGTTGTTCGAATTGCTTTGAGCATGACGGCATTAGGCGATTAATGGAATGAATTATTGGTATATGCTTTAATGAGTCATATGTGATATTTTCAACTAGTTAGTTTTTAGGCGTTGATGAGGTGAGTTTATGATTGATGCTCTAGTGCTATGGATATTAATTAATTCGATATTGTGTAAGGAAAAGTAACTGGGTATGATTATTGACCTTTGTTGTGAATTAAGCTGCAATAGAAGCATTCCAATGGTGAAATTATTTAGGACTGATCATGTTGAAGCTGCTCTGTTGTATCTTGAAGAAGTTGTGTGGTTGTACTTGTTTCAAGCATCTATATAAAATCCAACTTATGTTAAAAACTTATTTTTTTCAAATCTATTCTTTTTCCTGCAAATATATTATTAAAATTAAGGCTGATATTTAAGTGATTGAGTTGTATTATTAGTTTATACTTCAATTTTAAAGGATGGAAACTAACAAAGATGTTATTACGGATGATTGGGAGCTTGGAATTGAAGATGAGAATTTTAATGAGGAAGAAGATGAAGTGTCGGAATAAGAACATACCCAAAATAAGAAGAGTGGTGATATGGTTATGCCATCTAAAAAGCTTTCACGCGTGAGAAAGGAGACATCATTTGGTGTGGAATTACTTTGTAAAATTACCAAAAGTTGAAGAGGAGAAGCAAAAGAGCAAATGTAGACATTACAACAGGATCTATATAACAGATAGTCAGTATAGTACTAGAAACATGAAGCGTCACTTGGAAAAACAATGTCCAAAGTTGTAGCATCATGACCTTTGACAAATGATACTTGAAAAAGGTGTGAATTCTCTCAAATTTGCTAAGAATAAAGATCTTGAGCAATTTCGTAATATTATAGTTGCTACCATTGTATGTCATGATTTGCCTTTTCAATTTGTGGAGTATTCTTGGGTTAGGAAGATGATTGAATATTTATATTCTAATTTTGCATTAGTTTGTAGAAATACAGTAAAGGCATATGTGTTGAAGTTGTATGCTAAGGAGAAACAAAAGGTTAGGAAGATGTTAGACGATTGTCCTAGTAGAATTAGTTTGACATGCGACTTATGGACTTCTATAGTCACGAATGGTTACTTATGTCTAACGGCTCATTTTATTGATAAAGATTGAGTGTTGCAAAAAAAGGTCTTGAATTTTTGTTTTATGGAACCACCACATGATGGAGCTTCTTTGGCTCATAAGATAATAAATTTATTATATAATTGGGGAATTCAAAATAAGATATTTGAATTTACATTGGATAATGCCTCATCCAACAAAACATTTATTGATATTTTAAAGGATCAATTGAAATTGTTATTCATTATAAGTGTGCTTTGTGCTCATTAGCATGTATTGATAGAAATTTTCAGCATTGGCCAACTTCAAGTGAGTGGGAAAAGGCTCAAAGAATTGCAATTTTTGTTAAAGCATTTGATAATGTGACTTGTATTTTTTCGTGATCAAAATATCCAACTTCAAACTTGTAGTTTTCTAATATTTTTAGGATTTATACATTTTTGAAGCAACATATGGCAAGTATGGATTCGTCTTGAAAAAAATGATGGAAAGAATGTATACAAAATTTGAAAAATATTGGGTGAATTTTGTGTTATCTTGGCAATAGCATTGGTTATCCTCAATACAAATTTGAATCCATCGATTTTTTTTGTGACATGGTTTATGGAGAGGATTCGTTTGAGTTGGAAAATGTTAGAAATATGTTGTTTAATTTGTTTGATGAGTATAACAAAGGGAACTCTAATTCTATGACACTTAATGGTAATGCTAGTAGTAACAACACTTTTCCCTCCTCCGATGCATCCGAAGATGATGTTCTAAAGGTAATTATTATTTTAATCTATCATTTTTTTTATTAGGCTGTCGATTTATATTATTCAGTTAATGTAATATTATTGTATGTTTATTGATTTAGATGTCTATAGTAAAGAGTGCTCAAACGTCCAAAAATGTTATAAAAAACTAATTTAGAAGCATATTTGGAGGAATCAAAACAAAAGGGTGACATAAATTTGGATGTGAGTTATTGGAAAGTAAATGCAATTCGCTTTCCTGAACTCGCAAAAATGGCTCATGATGTTTTAAGTATTTCAGTGACAACTGTGGCATTTGAATCGGCATTTAGTTCGGGAGGGCGAGTTCTTGATCAATATAGAAGTGCACTTAAACCAGAAGTTGTGGAGGCTATAGTGTGCACTTGAGATTGGATATATGGAAATAAAGGCAATAAGACTAAATTTAAAATGTGATTGATTATATCTAATATCTTTACTTGCTTAACATTAGTGGTTTGTATGTGTGAATGGTCAAATTCTTGGACTACATGAGCTTACAGAAGATATTATTCAATCAAATGAGATCAAAAGTGAGAAAGTTACCGATCAAACTATCGAATCTGCATCTTCACAAGCTCCTTCCCAAAATAGCTGAGCTGACTAGGCTGCTGCTATCTCTGCTGGCTGGAATTTGTTTTAATAGCTGTTGGAAACAATATTATTAAGTTGTTGCTGCTGTTTTATTGAGGTTCACAAATTTGAGATACAATATTAGAGATTGGACTGTTGTTTTTTATTGTTGATTTGTTTTAATGATTGTTGTTAGATATATTACTATGTTGTAAAAATAGAAAATTAGGTTTTGTTTATGCTGAAATTTGTTTTAATGGTTTTGGAGATTATTGTTGGTTTTTAATGGACTTGATTAGAGAAGTTTATTAAATTGCATATTTTTTTTTAAGTTTACTCTTCACAGATTTTTGGATCTTTTTTTTTCAGCTGTGGGCAGGTGGGCGAGTTGTTAGGTTGGGTTTATTTGTACACATTTATTAAACGGGTTAGGCGTGTCAACCCGTTTACATTTGTGTCATGTTTGTGTTCACTACTCTCCAACCCGTTTAATAAATGGGTCGTGTACGTGTCACGATTTTGTAAACTAGTTCGTGTTCGTATTCGGTCCAACACGACCCGTGAACCCGTATTGCCACCTCTACAAAAGAATTCTCCACATCTATCACATGAGTAAGAGCAATCTCTTATATCCCAATACTTTGTAAAAAGAAACATGCACAGAAACACTTGTATGTTACTGAAAATGTAAGTAAGTCATAGATAAAAAATAATTAGTGTACTGTCAGATAGAATATATACCTCCATTCATGATATTTTCAAATTCAACATATATACTTTAAATACAAAATAATCTAAGAATGAAATAATATATATATATATATACATACATATTAATTATAAGCATGTAGAAAATACAATAAAGATAAGTCATACCTTCAGAATCACTATCCATTTGTACTTCATCATGAGAATTTGTAGAAGCTTGGTTTGAAAACCGAAATCAATATAAATTAATACAAATGTATTTAAACTTAAAGACAAAATAGTTATAAATAATTTGTATATAATTTTTAGAAAAAATTTAGAAAGACTAACATCAACAGTACCTGAGTGTATTGACATAATATTCAAATCAGGAATTCGCAAATATACATGCTCATCTGCAAAAGAAAATTTTATAATTTTATTTTAAATATTATTGAGTAATGGTTTAAACATATGAAATTGTATTTATCTTACTCGAAGTAGATGTGTCATTTTAAGAATCCGTTGGAATGGAATTCAAGTCAAAAAGATTTTCACGTATATCTCTATCTGAAATGAAATAAATAATGGAATTCATGAATATTAGAATATTAGGTTCCATTGATATGAGTAAAAATAAAAATAAAAAAGTGTGTCAAAAATTTCAATTTCATAAAATAAATGTATAACTAATAACTCATATTTATTCTCCGTAATGGAAAAATTAAATAAAAAGTTAAATAGTCAATATAATAAATTTATAATGTACCAAGTTAAAATATAGAATATGTTATGTATTTTTATATGATTATCATAACTGAATTGACATCATTCATCTGTTTAGTGAGATGATAAATCTAATGACATTAGAAAATTATAAAATTAATATTAAATTTAATTAGAATCCTAAATTTAATACACAAACTTTAAATTATATACTTATACACCATATTTATGGTTAATCTAATTAATTAAAATAAAATATAAAAAAGTAAATTTGAAAAATGGTCGTACATATTGGATGCAATAGTGTTAAGTTGTTATACGCTTGATTTTGTCTATTGTTCTTTCTATGTATTGTCTAAACGACACACATACACATGCATATTCCATTCTTCAATCAAATTCAAACTCTCTAAGTATTGTCTAATTGCGCGCATATATATATATATATATATATATATATATATATATATATTCCATTCTTCGATCAAATTCAAACTCTACCTAACATATTTCATTCTTCAATTCAATTCAAACTCTACATATATTCATCTCCTATTCCCTTATACCTCGTTTTGTGGGTACCATTATGTGAATCCTCCGCGGCTTGCTCAACACAATTTAATTTACACAGGACTCCTTCTAAACATCAATTTAACAACTTTTATTTTGGATTATTCACTCATCTTCCTGTGAGTGGTAGGGTCTATTTGTAAATCTAAATCTATAACTTATGTTAATATTTTGGAGTAGAACATAATATATTCAATTTTATATATAAATATGTACAACAATGAAATTGAGAAAATTACTTATAATCAGTGTGGTGAGACATTTTGTGAAGAACGAATAATATGTTCACACTAATTGATTTGAGAGCGACGAAAGAAATTTCATTTATAGTTTTAATTAGTCAAAGTAATATGATTAGCTCCAAACAAATTAAAAAATTAGCACAAAAAAATTAAATTAAATTTTTTTATTATAGAATACATTTAAATATTTAATTTATAAAATAAAATTAAAAATTATTATAAAATTTTAAATATTAAATAAAAAATTATTATTAATTTTTAAATATTAAATTACATTAATAAAAATATAATGACCCAATCAATATTAATATTGAGCAAACTGTTGATACTGAAACACTATTTTTTATTAATTGTTGTCATTCATGTAGATGATTAGTAATTAATGATTGAATAGGATATATGTAGGTTTATTGATTGGGTCACTATAAAATAATTGATGTGTGTGGTGTGGATTCTCATTTTATTGTTTTCGAATGTTAGACGATAGATTCAGTATGGTGACAAACTATTATATATGCACGTTTCAAGTCTTCCAATCAAAGTCAAATCTTATTTTTATTTATCTATATATATTTTATCGTATTAATTATGAAAGTTTGTTAAACTACAAATTTTCAAATTAATTATAGAAGTACCGTATTTATATATTAACTAGTAAGGATACCCACGTGTTGCACCGGTGTTTATATATTCTTTATTATTATATATTTTGTTAAAACTATTCAACATAAAATTAGTGTTTGATCGGTTGATATACAAGATAATAATACTTGTAAAATTATGTATGTTTTAACATTATTATTAATCTGCTTTGTACTCTTTATGTTAATAAAATTGCATTTTAGTAGTATTAATTTAGATAAAATGAGTGTTATCTTAGTTACTTAGATTCATGAGAATGGTACGTAACTGTGAAATTTCATGTAAAATCATGAGAAAATTAATAAATTTGTCTCATTTTATTAAAGGTACACAAATAACATAAAAAATGGGGAATGAAAGTCTCCTAATATTTTCTTTTTAAAAAATATTTTATTATTAATTTTTTTTTTAACTTCCAATCTTTTTAGAATTAATTAACAATCCTTCTATTGGATGGAACTATTAATTTATTTAGGTAGTTTAGTAATTTTAAATAAAAATTTAAAAATAATTTAGAGAAACTCTTAAGCTCTAATTATTTGATAAATTTTTTCATCTTTTTAAAATTAACTAAAAAGCGAAAAATTATTATTTTAAAAATTTAAATTGTTTAATGATCGGATTAATTTAGTTATTTTAAATAAATAATATATATAATACGTTATATTCGAATATATAATTATGATAAATTTTCACCGCAATAATCAAACATCCCAAATTTGATATGAAAATCAATAAACCACTCTTCTCCGAATCGATTTTGGAATGTTTTTTTCCCAGTGGTGATAGCTCAAGCTTATTAGCTTGCAACACAAATCAGTTTCAAGTCAGTTAACATCAGGACTTTGCTCATTTGGTTCGTGTGGCTCAGATCTAATCAATTTTTTTATATATTATTTTTATTTTTTATTTATTTTTTTACGTTTGGACAGACAACAATTGTTAGACATTTTCTATGTACTGGAATGTTGTTATTGTTGTTTTAATTTGTGTAGTATGGTATTAATGTGCACATTTCCGTGCAATATAGTGTTGTGTTAATTTGTGTAGCACGGTGTTAATGTGCGCATTTACGTGTAATATAGTGCGACAAAATACAATAATTAATTCCACCGTTATATAATTTAGACACTTTCCTTTTTCTTTTCTTTTTTTTATAATAAATTTAAATATTAATAAAGAATATGAAGACACAATTACCGTATAATTTCATATTTTAAATGATAAAATATGATATATTATTAAATAATTAGACTACCAATATCGAATATATAGGTTTATATTTATTGTAGAGTTAAGATATCATAGGAAGAGTTAGGTTTAAATATTGAGAAATAAAATAAAGAAGCCAAAGAAAAAAATATGTGTATGAAAATGGTTTCTTTTAATACAAAATTTTCAATTACATAAAAATATACCGTCATTTTAGTATTACTTATTTTTCATCAATTTTTAGGTAATCTTAATTTTATTATTATTATTTTTTTATCTTTTTAGGAATTTTATCATGACCACAATTACAATAAAATAATTGTAAGTGGATCTTTATTTTTTTTTTTTCAATTTTCCATCTATTTGAGATTAACTTACAGTATTTCTAATTAGGAAAAATAGTGTTTTTAATGAAAGAATATCTACAAAGTTGGTCAATACTATAATGTAAAATGATTTGAAGATAATTAATACCAAACTAAATGTTTGACTTTATCACTATTGAATTCGCCTCTAATCAATTTTTTACCACACATGACTACCACAGCATCTTTAACTCGTGCTACCTGTATAAATGTGACATGTTATATTTCTAAGTCATATAAATAGAAAAACTTATTTTTTTGAAAAATATAAAAAATAAATAAAAATAAAAGCTTAACAATTGAAGGATGCCACAGACCTTAAATAGCTATGAGCATGCTTCAAGATTCCAAATATTAAAAATTTTACAAGCAATTTGATGAACTAACATCCCATAATTTTATATTCTTAATTGCGGTTCTAGATGAAGAATTTTAACCAAAAAGAGTTATGAGTAAAGCAGTTTAAAAGATAAATATGTTAAATCTGTATGTGAATACCTAAGAGATAGGTATGCAGAAGAGGATTAAAATCCATGCTAACAGGACAAGTCAAACAATACAATATCCAACCTACTTGGGTAAATCAATCTTGTGCCCTGTTCAGAAGTTTAACTTGTCAAGAGCGAGCCTTCGGGAGTAGCTGAAATTTTCTTCGCCTTCGAACACTCACCTGGACAATCAATAGTTGCTCAGTAACTATATAGTTAACTAGAATAGGTTTTTTAAGGAAAAATGTTTGGATGCCTTGAATCATAAGGAATCCTAAATTACTTGATTCACTAGGAATCCTTTTTGGAAGGAATTTCTATTTTGGTTTTTGGATCTATTTCCTATTTGCTAGTTTTCCTAATTTGAGGAGATTTGTTTTTCCCAATTGTATTGGTTACTTTTCCTTATTGGAAAGAAACTATTAGGAAAGTGGGTTTTGTGATCACTATAAATAGAGGCGTCTCACAAAGAAGAAAGCATACAGTTCTAAAGAGAATTTCACATTGTGAGTGTGGGAAACACATTCGAGAGTTAGGGGTTTTAGTTTGGGTGCCTTGGGTTGTGAGATTTGAGTGTAGTCTTTTGTGGCTATTTTGTATGATATCTTGTAATCCCTTTGATATTATAGTGGATTGTTATTCTCTTTCTTCGTGGAGTAGGCACATTGCCGAACCACGTTAAATCTCTCGTGTCTCTTTCTACTTTCCATACTTTGTTGTTCTGTTTCTATTCTGGTTGGTGCTATTTTGTCTCCTCTATTCCTAACAAACTGGTATCAGAGCATAAGTTGGGTTTATTCATGACATCAACATCATCAACAAAGTTTGATATCGAGAAGTTCGATCGAAACATGAGTTTCGCTATGTGGAAAGTCAAGATGAAAGCAATTCTGACACATCATGGATTGTAGAAGGCGCTTTTGAAGAAAGAAGAATTTCCCAAATCGTGGGATGAAGAGAAGATGGTGGAGATAGATGAGAGAGCATTATCCATGATCCAATTGTGTTTGTCTAATGAGGTTCTGAGAGAGGTTATCGATCAGAATACTACAAAAGGATTATGGGATAGATTGGAGGCTCTATATATCACAAAGAATCTCACTACAAAATTGATCGCCAAGCATCGTTTATACACCCTGTCGATGGCAGAAGGTACGTCCATCAAGTCTCATATTGATGAATTCTCTTCTATCGTAATGGATCTATCTAACATGGACATCAAGTATGAAGATGAAGATCAAGCCCTCATGTTACTTCATTCTCTACCTCCTTCTTTCAAGAACTTTAGAGAGACGTTGATCTATAGTAATACTTCTCTAAAGTTGGAAGACGTCAATTCGGCGCTTTATTCGAAGGAGTTATTTGATAACCAGATGTCCAAAAACCGAGCAGATCATCCTGCTGAAGGTTTAATGGTTAGAGGAAGACCCGAATCTAGAGAATCTGGTAAAAATTGCTCTAGATCAAAATCAAAGTCCAAGTATGTGGTTTGCCATTATTGTAAGAAGAAAGGACACATAAAAAAGGATTGTTGGACTCTTCAGAAAAAGAATAAAGAAAATAGTCAACAATCAGAGAAACCTCCAGAAGCCAGTGTTGTGCAAGATAAGGATGAAGACTGTGATGTCTACACGGTCATTGATGATAATACTAGATCTGATCAAGGGTGGATTCTTGATTCTGCGTGCTCATTCCATATCTGCCGGCAAAGAGAATGGTTCACTTCTTTCGAGGAATCCGAAAGAGGTGTTGTGTTAATGGGCAACGACCAACCTTGTAAAGTTTCTGGTATAGGTTCTGTGAAGATAAGGATGCATGACGGCGTGATTCGAACATTGGTAGACGTTCGGTATGTTCCTGATATTAAGAAAAACCTTATCTCATTATCTGCTTTAGATGATACTGGTTGCAAATTCACTGGTGAAGGTGGAGTTCTGAAGGTTAGTAAAGGTGTGCTGGTAGTTATGAAGGCGAAGAAATTTGATAGGCTGTATTATCTGATGGGGTCTACTGTTATGGGTTCCGCCTCTGTTTCTTCTACAAGCGAAACAGATACTACGAAGTTGTGGCATATGAGACTTGGACATATGAGTCAGAAAGGCATGGCAATGCTGAGTAAGAGGGGTCTTTTGGGTGATCGGAATATATCTAATTTGGAGTTTTGTGAGCATTGTGTCTTCGGCAAACACAAACGAGTCAGCTTCAGCACTGGAATACACAAAACTAAAGGTACGTTGGATTATATTCACTCTGATCTTTGGGGACCATCACGTGTTGCATCAAAAGGTGGTTCAAGTTACATGATGACATTGATTGATGATTTTTCAAGAAAAGTCTGGGTCTATTTCTTGAAGAATAAGTCTGAAACTTTTGAGACCTTCAGAGATTTGAAGGCATTGGTTGAAAAGCAGACTGGAAAGAAAGTTAAGCGCTTGAGAACTGATAATGGGTTGGAGTTCTGTAGTGGGGAATTTAATTCATTCTGCAAAAAAAAGAGGGCATAGTGAGACATCTCACAATTAGTGGGACACCCCAACAGAATGGCGTAGCCAAACGCATGAATAGAACCCTTTTGGAAAAGGTTCGTTGTCTGCTGAGTAATTCTGGATTGACGCAAGATTTTTGGGCAGAGGCTGCAGCGACAGCTTGTTACTTGGTGAATCGTTCTCCATCCGCGTCAATTGAGTGTAAGACTCCTGAAGAGGTATGGTCTGGTAAACCTGCTAATTACTCTAAATTGCGGATACTTGGATGTCCTGTCTATGTTCATTCGAACAATGGAAAGTTAGAACCTAGGTCAAAGAAGGGCATATTTTTTGGTTATCCGAATGGTGTGAAGGGATACAAAGTTTGGCTTACTAATCCAAAGACACCAAAATCCATAATTAGCAGAAATTGCATCTTTGATGAGAATACCATGCTTCATCCAAATAAGGAAAGTGTTAGTTCTGACACTAAGGTGGAGAGTTCTGAGAAGGAGAACAAAGAGATGCAAGGTATTAGGGTGGAGTCTCCATCCGAAAATCATGAAAAGCCAAATGAGATAGAGACTGAAATCATTGCCAGAGGAAGGCCCTTAAGAGAGAGACGAATGCCTTCGAGATTTGATGATTATGTTACTATAGCTTGTGTCGCTGCACAAGAAATCGAAGGATCTGATGACCAGTCACATATAGTGAAGCCGTCTCGAGTGATGATTCTGGTAAGTGGTTGGAGGCTATGCAAGAAGAGGTGGAGTCTCTTCATAAAAATAAAACTTGGGAACTAGTAAAGCCTCCTATTGAAAAGAAGATCGTTGGATGTAGATGGGTCTACAAGAAAAAGGAAGGCATACCTGAGGTCGAGAAAGCAAGATACAAGGCACGTTTGGTTGTAAAGGGCTATAGTCAGGTGCAAGGTATTGATTTCAACGATATTTTTTCACCTGTTGTTAAACATAGCTCTATTTGTGTTTTGCTTGGTTTAGTTGCTATTCATGATCTCGAGTTAGAGCAACTAGATGTGAAGATTGCGTTTTTACATGGTGAACTTGAAGAGACCATATACATGTCTCAACCAGAAGGTTTTGAAGTTGAAGGAAAAGAAGACCATGTTTGTCTACTTAAGAAGTCATTATATGGCTTAAAGCAGTCACCTTGACAATGGTACAAGAAGTTCCACTCGTTTATGATGGTGCATAGTTTCACAAGGAGTCATTCTGATAGCTGTGTGTACTTCAAAAAGTTATCTGATGATTCATATATCTATCTACTCTTATATGTCGATGACATGTTAATTGCTGCCAAGAATAAGTCTGAGATCAACAATTTGAAGAATCAGTTGAATGGTGAGTTTGAGATGAAAGATCGAGGAGGAGCAAAGAAAATTTTGGGAATGGAGATTAAGAGAGATAGAGCTGCCGGTAAACTTTACTTAACTCAAAGAAGCTTCATAGAGAAAGTTGTTGAGCATTTTGGGATGAAAGACGCAAAACCGGTAAGTACTCCATTAGCTTCTCATTTTAAGCTTTCTGCTGATTTGTCACCAAAAACTGATGAGGACATAAAATATATGTCACAAGTTCCCTACTCTAATGTTGTTGGTAGTATCATGTATGCAATGGTGTGTACTCGTCCCGATATCGCACATGCTGTTAGTTTAGTTAGCCATTACATGGCTAATCCTGGAAAACAACATTGGCAAGCTGTGAAGTGGATATTGAGATATTTGGAGGGTACTACTCATGTTTGCTTGGAGTTTGGTAAAGACAAAGGGAATGTTGTTGGTTACGTTGATTCGGACTATGCCGGTGATCTTGACAAAAGAAGATCGATTACTAGATATGTCTTTACTCTTGGAGGTTGTGCAATTAGTTGGAAGGCTACTTTACAAGCGACTGTTGCTTTGTCAACAACAGAGGCCGAGTATATGGCCATGGTTGAGGCTGTAAAGGAAGCAATTTGGTTGAGAGGATTGGTTGGTGAACTCAGCGAAGATTTGAAGGTGACGGCAGTCCATTGTGACAGTCAGAGTGCGATTCATCTAGCAAAGGATCAAATGTTCCATGAACGCACTAAGCACATAGACGTCAAGTACCACTTTGTTCGAGATGTGATTTCTGAAGGTAATATTATGGTTCAGAAAATTTGTACTGAAAATAATCCTGCTGATATGATGACCAAGTCCTTATCTACAATCAAGTTCAAGCATTGTTTGAGCTTGATTGGAATTTGTGATCGTTAAGATTCCCTTACGGGATACAAGGAAGAGGAAGACAATTCGAAGTCTGTTTATGGGTCAAGGTGAAGATATAATTGATAGTGATCAAAGAAAGAAGATTCAGAAAAGTTGAGGTGATTCAAGTCAAGGTGGAGATTTGTTAGGATGCCTTGAATCATAAGGAATCCTAAATTACTTGATTCACTAGGAATCCTTTTTAGAAGGAATTTCTATTTTGGTTTTTGGATCTATTTCCTATTTGCTAGTTTTCCTAATTTGAGGAGATTTGTTTTTCCCAATTGTTATGGTTTACATTTCCTTATTGGAAAGAAACTATTAGGAAAGTGGGTTTTGTGATCACTATAAATAGAGGCGTCTCACAAAGAAGAAAGCATTCAGTTCTAAAGAGAATTTCACATTGTGAGTGTGGGAAACACATTCGAGAGTTAGGGGTTTTAGTTTGGGTGCCTTGGGTTGTGAGATTTGAGTGTAGCCTTTTGTGGCTATTTTGTGTGCTATCTTGTAATCCCTTTGATCATTATAGTGGATTGTTATTCTCTTTCTTCGTGGAGTAGGCACATTGCCGAACCACGTTAAATCTCTCGTGTCTCTTTCTACTTTCCATATTTTGTTGTTCTGTTTCTACTCTGGTTGGTGCTATTCTGTCTCCTCTATTCCTAACAAAAAAAAATATATAACATCTATATACTGAAAGAGCTAGTGATGTTTTCAACAAATAAAAAGCTCATATACATAATAATGCTGTAAAAAATTCTATATACAAAGAAATTATTAATTCCTTTGCACTCTTAGCATCTACATACTGCGATTCATTTTCTCAACAAATAAAAAGCTCAAATAAAAAGCTCATGTGTATAATATTGCTGGCAAAAATCCTAACAATACAAAAACAAAATATAAATCACCACACCTAAAATTGTTCATTGTCAACTACAGTCATTTCCAAAAAAAAAAAAAAAAAAAAAAAACCTTCAAGATTTCTATTACATACTTGGACCGCAATTCTGATAGCTTCTTTTGAGTTTCCATGACTTCAAGAGCATTCTTTTTAAGATGTTTCTGACCGCAATGATGTTTCAAGTTCAATAAGAAAATCGTCGGATTCTGAGAAGAAGCCTGCCCTGCAAGGACATAGAGTAGGATACCTAAGTTTACTATCAACCAAACCAAGATTACTAAAACATCACAGCACAAGAGATTCTGTTGCTAGTTCAACTTACAACTTACAGAGTCCAAATACAAAATCAATCATGCCAACTCAAAAAAGTCCATCATAAATAAAGTGTCATTAAGAAATTCCCAAATAACCAACATAAAAGTGTAATATTTGACCTGCAGAGTAAAGCATATAACATGTTGATTGTATAGATAGAAAGTATTTGACTAAAACATGCATATATATATGTATATATATATATATAAAAGAAAAACAAATCATGAAAGGTTAAATATCAATATAAGAAAAGAAGAAACTCACTTCTCTTTAATAGTTTTCGCATATTGGTTTCAGCCGCGGGGTCTTCAAGTGCAAGGGCAATTTTCTACTTAGGAAGAATCCCCACAACAATGAAAAATTTTTAAAATAATGATTAAAATAAATAAAACATAAAAACAGTTTCCATCCTATTAACAAAACCACACAAACCCTCCTAGATTATCAAACAACAAAATCCTCCACACTCACCCCTGTACTATCTGTTTCCACCATACCAAAACACTCATCATTTTATACCACTTTTTCATAAAATAATGTGGAAACGAAGACTCCCAAATAGTGTAATAAAAACTAACCATCTCCCTTATATGCCATAGGAGCAACTTCCTTAGCAGCACAGTAACGAACTGGATAGCATTCTGCTTCAACAATAAGAATATACTGCCATACAACTGCACAAAATTCCATCAAAAAGAAACCTAAGTTTGAATTCACTTTACCGAAATGTAAACGTCAGACCAAATCACCATTTTAATAACGTCAAATCTAATATTTACTTCGACCCATAAACACATAATTACTTCAAATCAAAGATAAAGTTCTAATACAAAATCGCATCACATTTCAGATGAATCAAATAGAAACAATCCAAATGAAAATGACAGAACAGTCGAAGAGGATACGGTCAGGAGTATTCTTGTACTGATCTTGAATAGCGAGAGTTAAAGATGGAAGTGGCTGCCTGTTTGGACTAGGAGAAGAGGCGAGAAGAGAATGCCATGTCGGAGAGATGGACAGTCTCATGTTTTGTTTGGGTTTCCATTTCGATTTTGATTCTGGACTTTGAGGCAGATGAGAGAGCAGAATGTGTAATAAAAATAATTTTAAACACCTACTGGATAATAAAAATAAGGGGTATTCCACTAACCGGTTAAATTTGCGTGAATCTCATTTTGTACGACAATATCAACCCACTGCATTCGTATCTGTAATAGCATCAAAAGCCGATGGCTAAAGTGATTTTGCATTGACGGTAGTGGTGCTACTGCCAAATTTCCTGCCTCCTGCAACAGAAACGCACAAATGCCATAATTAAACAAAGTGATTTAGAATTAGCGATTATTCAAAATGGAAAGACCATGCAAGAGCTGTTTTATATTTCTACAGAAAGTTTGAAGGTCATTTAAGGAAAAAGAAGAGAAAAAGATATCAATTTGTCAGGACACGTGTTATATTTTAATTGACTAAATTGGGTGAAATTTCAAAACCCTTTATGATTGTTTTTCTAATTAATGGAGTTAATTAATGAAAGGAAGAGAAAAAGATATAGATATACAAATCACTACGTAGATATATGTACAATTATTTGAGAGAAAGTTTAATAGTCATTAATTTTCGTTATAAAGACTCATTTATTTTTGTTATATATTTTTAATAAAAAAAATTTTAAATAAATAATTTATATAGAATTGGCCATAAATTATTTTAGAATACATATATATGGGCATTAAATGCGGAGATATAAAATAAAAATAAAATCTCGTCAAAATATATTTTTCTCAATATCTCGTCAAATTATCGCTGAAATCCGAAATAGCCAAAAATGACTATTTTTCCATCCAACACAGAACTCTCAGCGCACCATGTCAGCTTTGTAGGGCCCATTGAGAGCTCTGCTTTATAATATATATAGATATGGTTTTATATAAATAATTATAAATACAAATATTTTCATAATAAATTATAAATGTTGAAATATAAAAGAAGTAAAAATTTATTGTCTAACTAAATAATATTATAAATCAACCAAAAATAATAAAAGTTTAATAAAGAAATAAAATATGCAAATAATGGAACAAAAGAAAAATAAAAGTTCAAACCCTAAACTAATTATCATAATATTAAATTAAATATCACTCACATTAGATATTACATTATTGAGTTCATAAAATGCCATGCGCTCATAATTTTCTAAGACTTTTTTCACCGTGAAAACATTATGATTGATTGGCTTTGCTGATAACTTAAACATCAACTTTTTGTCGATTATGTTTTGTAGTTCAGAAGGATGACCAGTACTTTCACTTCCCCTGAAAAGTGTATAAAAAATGAAATTAGTTATAAATATGAATAATCTATATTAGTAGTAACACCTAAAATTTGCTGACATTCACGATCCCATAATAATAGAGAAACGCTGCTAGTAAAAATAAATAAATAATATATCTATAAAAATAAACTTTTTTTATAAAAAATAAATATTTAATTTATTCTAAAAAAAATTAAGATAATTAGTAAAAAATAATTATTACAAAATAAATTAATAAAAAGATAAAATAATTTTAAAATATGAATAAGGATAGTTTAGGAAGAATTTTTAAACACTCTAACTTAAACTCTAAACGTTGCTTGAGCAACGTTTTAAAAACTCTTTGAAAAATTCTAATTAGTAGATTATAAGTTGTTGAACAAACAAAGATATTAAATGGTCTTAGAGTTTTGACTGAGTCAAAATACTAAACTCTTTAAAAAACGCTTGTAACAAATCCAGCTAATATATAGTGTATGTAATGAGTTATTATAGTAATTGTAGTTGAATTAGAATTAACTTTATAGTTTGTAATTATAAATTATAATTATTAAAAGATAATTACTTAACATTATTATGGTTTAAGAAAACAAATAAAATAATAACGTAATGAGATTATAGTAGTTGTAGTTGAATTAGAATTAACTTTGTTGGTTATAATTATAAATTATAATTATTGAAAAGATAATTACCTAATATTATTATGGTTTAAGAAAAATAAAAATAACAAAGATGAAATGATGTAGAATTACTAATAAAAACAATTGGTGGAGAATTTTAGTTAAAGCATCACTTTGATATGTAAATGACGTCCTCCTTACAATTGTTGTAATCATAGATACGCATGATTAATTAGTTTGAATATTTGTACATAAAAGAAGTAAATAAATTTACATTTGAATTGTAAAATTTTAATATATGGCTACTATTTTGTAATTAGACTATATGTATATATATTATAAAATTGTTAAAATAAAAAATAGATTAATTAGTGCTTATTTAATATTATATTTATTATAAAAATCTTGTTGGCTGAGTTTAAATTTATTTATCTTAATAGTTAATAGAATACATATAATAGTATTATAATATTTTTTCGAGCATATTATATATATATATATTATTTTTATCTATCACAAAATTAATTTTTTATTAAGTTGATATTATTAATTATATATATAAATATTTTTGTTCTTAAAATATGTGAAGATAAATATAAAATTACAATTATATTTAGGGATAATGTAATTTTGGGTACCTATAGTTGTGCAAAATTTTCACTTAGATATTCCAACTTTGCGGGTTTCATATAGGTAATTCAATTTGCAAATTACATGTTAGTTAGATCATCGAGATGACGTGGCGTTACAAGATTGGAGTACCTATATGTAACCTTGAAAAGATGGAGTACCTATATAAGGATCTAATTTGTAAATTTGAGTATATATATGAAACCTCGTAAAGTTGGAGTACCTATATGAAACCTCGCGAAGTTAGGGTACGTAAGTGAAAATTTTAAACAACTCTAAGTACCTAGAGTTACATTATCCCTTATATTTATCAAAATAAATAGACATAGAATAAAAACAATTGGTAGAGAATTTAAGTTAAAATATGACTTTAATTTGTAAATGATGTCATTATTAGAATTTGTGTTATCATTTACTCCAACTTTCATGATACTTATGTTAGTATATTCTATTATATGATTGATATTTTAGATATCCATATATTCCATGTGAACATAACAAACCATCTAAGCCATGCTAAATTATGAAACTACATACCTAAAAATTATAATGTTTTATAATACAGAAACAACAAAGAACAAAACATCATTTATTATAATATAGAAACGGCAAACAACAAAACATTAACAAATAAATCAAATATGGTCTCTCGTAAAAAAAATAAAAGTCGTCGAAAATATTACTTGATGTTGGCAAAGGATATATCACAGCACTGATAGACACAATAAACCACACATGAAGACGCTTAAACCAAATATAAAAAAAAAAATAAATAAATTTAGGAAATTTTCCCAAACAAAATGTCCCATGTGTAGGATTATCCACAAAGGCGCTTTGATTCAAAACAAAGGTATTGAATATATTCTTAATATCATTTATAGTTTCCTTACTTAAGCTTCCGCTTTGATCATTAACTGCAATAGATTTTGTGACCTGACCGAACTTACTGATTGAATTTTCTTTATATTGTGATGCAGTTGTACTATCGGCTATATTCAAAAAGTCACTTTTTCTGATGCTAACTTCCTTGAAATCATTACTGTAATATTTCTTTTGTTTCCTTCTTGGAGAGAGAGAGAGAGTTTATTTTCGTTTTTAGACCTAACAAAACTCAAATGAGTTTGATAACTTACTTTGAGACCAAATGAGAGGTTGAAGAAGAGTAGAGTCATTGAAGAAGTTGAAGAATACTGCAATAAAAGTAGTGACAAATTTCTGGAGAGACATAATAGCATTTGATCCTACGATGATGAGAAATAAAATAAAATCGGAGATTAATTTAGATGAATAACTACATATATATATATACAACGGAGAGAAAATTGATTTAGAATGGAATTCCAAAACATAATACAGATAAATATGATTTTATATATTTATATTTGGATTTCTAAATTTATTTTAAAATTAATCCATATAAATTATAGTTTTAAAAAGTTATCAATTTATTATTAATTTTAATTTATAAAGTAATATATTTTAAATTTTTAAATATATATATAAAAGATTTAAATATGATATGCATAATATTTTAAAAATAAGAGTTTAAAGACAATTATTGTCTATTTAAAATAAAATTATTGTCTCGACAGAGTATTATCTTGAAACTTTTCTGCTAATATATATGTACTAGATAGTACCCCTGCGTGATGTGCACCTTAAATTTAATAATGTGTATTTAAATATTAAATTTATCACAAATATAAAGTATAATTATAATTATATATAGATATAATAAATTAGATAAAAATTGATGAATAATAGTAAAAAAATATTGTTTAGATAAAAGATAAATTTATTATTTGAACTACACCCCAATTTAAATTTATTTATTTTTCTTTTCAAACTATAATTTTTTAAAAGATATTTAAATAAAATAAAGTATCGATTTCTTTTTCTAGTTAAGGATGAAATTTATATTTATTTCTCTTAATGATATTTATATTTGTTGGCATAATGGACTTTAGGGTACACCCAAAAGGCCCACGTGTTATACTTAAGCAGTTACCAATTTGTTGGTAACTGCAACATCCCAATCTGATCATGTTAATGAGTGAATCAGATATGCAAAGGATGTAAGAAGTTTGTGTTAGTTTTTTATAAGACAAAACACAGAGAAAAAAGAAACATCGACATTCTTTATTCTTCTTCTTGAAAAGCAAAGACTTACAAAAGATAGAAGACAAGGATTGCATTTATACAGTGGAAAGAGGAATAACTCGACTCGTGATTATTTCTGTTCAAGTTGAATAGTAAACCTTATCGTTCCTTTCTAAATTTTATATTCTCTGACATGATATATATATATATATTGCATGATGTGTTATTGTATTTAGTGTTGAAGATAGTATTTAATTGTGATTAAATAACAACCTATGATATCAAAGCTAGTTATAATTTACTGTTTGCTTGGTATTTATTTTTTTGAATTTTACTGATTTATTGAAATTTAAAATTTTAATATGTTTCAACGTTCATAACAAAGACATGGTGTAGTGATAGAAAAGAATGTTAACATGTACACGATATGTTTTTGTTAAACTAAAATTTCATCCTTTCTTGAATTTTTTAAAATTCTGTGATTTTTCATTTTTAATATATTATATATCATTGAATTCGTTTATTTCGATACAAATTCGATGATATATAATACAAATTATTTCGATGAATATTGAATGAGTTATGATATTCGAAAGTATTCTGGTAGTTCGATATTTTTTGAAAATTAGAAAACAGAGAATGTATCAAGTCTTTTAATTTTTATTTAATTTAAAAGAATTTTGATACTGTTGTGATTTTCTCCACTCGCAGGAGAAGTGATGGTGACTCAAGGCGGGCGATCAAATAACAAAAAGAGGTAACAGAGGATATCACCAAAATCAGCTCGCCGAGACGATCGAGCGACCACCGATCCGAAAACTGTCGATGGCCGCGAAGCTGGCGCGTAGATCACACACGCGGCCGGTGCGCGAGGCGGCAAGGTTTTAGGTAAAAATATAGTTAGTGCTAACGTATCCGCTTACCAGGTCGCCATGTCAGCAGAGGAGGCTGACTGTGCGCTGACACATCTGCGACACGTGGTTGTGCGTGAGCATGCCACGTGTCGCTGTCACGTGCGGCGCACTCTCCGTTCTCTGCCGGAGGGTCATCAACGTGCTACCGCCACTGGTCGCGGGACAATTAAAAAATTTTTTTTTTTGTATTAATATTTTTATTTACTTTTTCATTTTTTTATTATCTGTTTTGTTATTATTATTAGTTTATTAATGCCTTATTTTATCCCATGCTTAGTAAATAATTAATTAGTGTTTTTAATTATTTTAATTGACATTTATTTTGTATTTTTTAATATTTATTGAATGTCATATGCATGCATTTTGGCATACCTTAATTTGTTTTGTAGATTATGCAGCATTATTGCTTGGGTTCTTTGCTGACGATCGTCACTAGATTACGAGTTCATTGTAATGCCGTTTGGTCTCACCAACGCACCGACATTTTTCATGGATCTAATGAATAGAATATTCAAACCATATCTGGACCAGTTCGTGGTGGTATTTATTGATGATATCCTAGTGTATTCGAAGACTCCAGAGGAGCATGATAAGCATTTGAGGATAGTGCTACAAACCTTAAGGGAAAAGAAATTGTATGCTAAGCTGAGCAAGTGTGATTTTTGGATGGAACAAGTAACTTTCTTGGGACATGTGGTATCGAAGGAAGAGATTAATGTGGATCCGAAGAAGATAGAAGCCATAATTGCATGGGAACCCCCAAGGAATGTAGCGGAGTTAAGGAGCTTCCTTGGGTTAGCTGGATATTATCATCGATTTGTGAAGGGATTTTCTTCTATAGCTAATCCATTGACTCGATTATTGCATAAAGGAGTGAAGTTTGAATGGACGAGTAGATGCCAAGAAAGATTTGAGCGTCTGAAGAAATTATTAACGGAAGCTCCTATCTTAGTACAACCGGAGGAAGGGAAAGAATATGTTATCTACAGCGATGCTTCCTTACAAGGATTGGGGTGTGTGCTAATGCAAGATGGAAAAGTGATAGCTTATGCCTCTAGGCAACTGAAGCCACATGAACGTAATTACCCCACACATGACCTGGAGTAAGCAGCCATTGTTTTTGCCTTAAAGATATGGAGGCACTACTTGTATGGCGAGAAGTGTTATATCTATACAGATCATAAGAGCCTCCAATATCTTCCTACTCAGAAGGAGTTGAACTTGAGACAGCGCCGATGGATGGAATTCTTAAAGGACTATGATTGTGTAATTGATTACCATCCAGGAAAGGCGAACAAAGTAGCAGATGCTCTGAGTAGGAAGTCTGCGTATACATTGGCAATGTTAATGGCTAATCTGAGCTTGAAAGATAATGTTCTTGTGGCTGAACTATAGGCGAAACCTGATTTGATACCACAAATACTGGAAGCTCAAAAGTCGGATCCAAAAGTAGGAGAATGGATAAGGAAGATATCAGATGGGAAGCCTACCAAATTTCAACTGAAAGCAAATGGTGGATTGTACTACAAAGATCGACTATATGTACCAACAAAATTGGGTGTACGAGAAATGATCCTAAAAGAAGCTCACCATCGGCTTTTGCTTTCCACCCAGGTGCCACCAAGATGTTTCAAGAGTTAAAAGCAATGTTTTGTTGGCCAGGTATGAAAAGGAGTATAGTCGAATTTGTGGGAAGATGTTTAATATGTCAAGAAGTGAAGGCAGAACACCAAGTGCCTTCTGGATTATTGCAACCCATAAGCATACCGGAGTGGAAATGGGATAGGGTAACCATGGATTTCGTGGTAGGATTACCTATGACCAGAGAGAAGCATGATGCTATATGGGTTATAGTTGATCGATTAACCAAGTCTGCACACTTTTTGCCAGTCCGAATGGATTACTCTTTGGAAAGATTGGCAGAATTGTATATAAAAGAGATAATAAGGATACATGGTGTTCCTTCCTCGATTATATCGGATAGGGATCCCAGATTCACTTCCAGATTTTGGAAGAAGCTTCAAGATGCTATGGGAACCCGATTACATTTCAGTACGGCCTTCCACCCTTAAACGGATGGACAGTCGGAGAGGGCAATTTAGATATTAGAAGATATGCTTCGGTGTTGTATACTTGAATTCGGAGGTAGCTGGGAAAGATACTTGCCACTAGTGGAATTTGCTTACAAAAATAGCTACCAAGCAAGTACACAAATGGCTCCTTACGAAGCATTATATGGAAGAAAATGCAGAACACCTCTCTGCTGGACAGAATTATCCGAACCTAAAGTGGTAGGACCAGAGATGATTCGAGAGACAGAAGAAAAGGTAAAGCTTATTCGAGACAAACTAAAGGAGGCCTCGGATCGTCAAAAGTCATATGCTGATTTGAAAAGGAAGGACATTGAATTTGAAGTCGGAGATAAAGACTTCCTTAAAGTATCGCCGTGGAAGAAAGTATTACGATTTGGGCAAAAAGGAAAGCTAACTCCTAGGTTTATTGGGCCGTACGAGGTTATAGAACGAGTAGGCCCAGTAGCCTATAGGCTTGCATTACCGCCGGAACTGGAAAAGATTCATAACGTATTCCATGTGCCGGCCTCGGAGATACCGCTCAGACCCTTCCCATGTATTAAGGAAAGAGGAAATAGAGGTTCAACCGGACTTATCTTATGAGGAAGAGCCGGTGAAGATATTGGCTAAAGAAGTAAAGTAGTTGAGAAACAAGTCCGTCCCTCTAGTCAAAGTGTTATGTAGAAATCACGCGGTAGAGGAAGCTACATGGGAAACGGAAGAGCACATGAGAAGACAATATCCCTACTTATTCGATACAGGTAAAGTTTCGAGGACGAAACTTTTTAAGGGGGGTAGGGTTGTAAGGTCCGCAATTATAGGCTAGAATTTTTCGATAAAATTTTTATTCCTTTATTAGAATAGTAAATAGGTTATTAGAGATAATTTAGAACCATAAGAAGTGCAACTTGGGTACTAGTGGCATTATAGTAGATATTAGGAACATCCAAGGGCATTTTGGTCATTTTTTCACCTAAGAGGTGATAGAATACATAGAAGGAGCTATAGAAAGATTTGGTTATTTTCTTTAATTCCCAAGTTCAAGTGGGTTCAAAGGTTAATTTTAAATTAATTTAGGGAAAGTTCAAAGATGGTCAAAGGACCTAAATGAAAAGAAATGAAAAGTCTTCATCAAAAAGTAAATAGAATAAAGTTGGTGGTCATGAAATGGAATTATTAGAAAGTTGAAGGACCATGTTGCAATTACCTAATAGATGATTAGTATATAAGGGGGAGGGTATCTAGAAATCTCCACATAATTCTCTACCATTCAAGAAAGCCATCTTCTCCCTCTCTTCACCTCTTGGCCGAACACCCCCATGACCACCTAGCTCTATTTTTCTTCACCTACTTCCATCAACTAAGCTCCAAAACCACTTCTCCATCACCTCCATATCCTAGAAATAGCATTCAAGGGAAGGAAACAAGTAGAAACAACAAGAATCAAGGTGAGATCATGAAACCTTAGTTTTCATTTATGAGTGGTTTGAACCTGATCTAGTATGGTAATGGTTTCTTGAGGTTAAGGAGATGGTTTTGATGGTTAGAAAGCCCTTGGTTATGTTCTTAAATTGAAAGTTATGGTTGAAAAGTACCCAAGTTAGCAAGAGGTTGTTGTTAGTGTTGTTTATGGTTGAAACTTGTAAAAAGGAATGCTAAACTCTTATTTTTGTGATTAGTAGAACCAAAAGAGGACCCTAAGGAGCAAGACCAAGTGTAGGAGAAGGCTCTCAAATAAGGTTTGTACCCTAAGCCCTAAAGGTTTTGTTGTTGGTTTTATGTTTGATATGATTTGCATGCTAAAATAGTTTTTACGGTGATGTATATAATTGTTTGTTGGTTTAAAAATTTTGATCAATATTTTTGGAAGCATGGACATATGCTATAAAGTTAGTAGAGACTTATTTGAAGTATTTGGCTCTAAGAAATAATAGATTTGTGATGGTTGATGTTTGTTTGAATAAAATGATATGGTTTTGAAAACAATTCCAGCCTACTCCAGAAAATACTGAAACTGTCCTTTAATTTGGTTGAATTTTTAAAAACTAGTTAGAGATATAATTAGACCAAGACCTACAAGAATAAAATGTTCCTTCATAAGTCTAGTGTAAACGAGTAAAATTTGGTGCTGAGATAATTCCATTTAATACCCTAGTTGATGTCAAATAGGCCATACATGCAGACTGTCCTGAAACAGGGCATGTCTGAAACTCGATACAAGCGTGAAAAATAGCTAGAGGCCTATTTGGAAACATTTGTGTGAGTGAAAAATGTTGATTTACATGTTTATTAGTGGACTGGAAAATTTGAAAGTGAAATAAGTTCATTTGATAAGCCTTTTAATGATAAGAGTCCAATACATACAAACTGTCCCTAACAGGGCAGTTTGGTAACCTAATTTTGTGGCATACCAAAACCTAAGCTAAAAGACTCAAAATATACTGAAATTTAAACCATAGAAAGTTAAGACCTCAAATAAGACTCACACCAAAAATCATGATAATTGGAATTGATTTGATAAGGTTTTAAGCAAAGTGAAATCAGCCCTGTAACACTGTCCCAGATTCCAGTGAATCTGGAATGGTGAAAATGAGATGATTAAAAATATTTAGAACTTGAATTAATGACAAGTGAAGCCATCATACATATAAGGATGAGTTAAGAAAATGATAGAAATGGTTTGAAGTTAATTAAATACCTATAGAATAAATTATGCCAAATCGAATTCGAACTACTCAGTTTGTTTGAAAACTGGAATTGTTACCACTAGATAATAAACTTTTATAACAACACTTTTACTTGATGTTTAGCATAGCATACTTGTATAATGTGAGATAATTTATACATAAATGTAAAGATGACATAAATAGAGATCTTGTAAAAGAATATTTGAAAGAAATGTTTAATTTATGGATGATATTGGATGCTTATGCATCCTATTGGAAATAAAAGTAATGTGATTATTAGCATCGAATCGAATGATGATGGTACAATAAAAGAATGATTTAATAGTATAAACATATGAAAGATGAATTGAAGCGATAGCCTTTGTAGAATACCGTTAGAGGATGAAAGGCATGCCTTAGGAACTAGAAGTGCACTTCACCCTGAAAGTTGAATGAAATGAGACGATGATGATGATGATGATTCGGCCTTCGGGTCTATCGGCGGCCCTCGGGTCTATTGGCGGCCTTCGGGTCTATTAACGGCCTTCGGGTCTATCGGCGGCTCTCGGGCCGAAACAGTTCCGTTTCCTCCATAGGTTATTCTAAGAGGGCTATCAATAATAAGAACATGAATAACTAACACAAGTTGTGTTTAAATCTCAAATGATTAAAAGTATAAGGCTAAATGAAATCTTATTGAATAATAGAATATATGGAAATAAATGAATTCCTATATGACTTACTAACCACATGTAAGTTAAACTAACATGAAAATTTACATTATTTGGATTCTTGGAAACTTTAATGAATTTGCCTTTGTAATGATGTTTGGAATCATTTTATGGATTGATTGATCTTGTGTGTACTTGTTTGAATTATTGATTTGTATTGAAAATAAAGGTAAGCATTTCTGTTGCATGCCCCGGGCACGGGGTACAAACCAGGCATTGTTGCCTGACGTTTTATTTTCTATGTTTTCTTTTTCCTTTATTTAAAAACAATCCAGGAAAAGCAATCGGGGGAAAACATCAAGGACCACTCTATGTATGAAGATATGGTTTCAGGAAAAGACTAGGGTAGGTTACCATGTGAAGCAAATGAAATTGTTAAGAGAAGGAATGATGATAAGTAAAATGCATGGTGTTATGTACAGTTATATGCATAATTTGAATGCGTACTTGTATAATAAAGAGAAGTTTGATGAACTGATGAAGAATTGGCCTACGAGCTAAAGTGTAACTTGTTATATGGATACTTGATATGTAAATTAAATACTTGTATTGTATAAAGAATGTTACTAGTATGTATATATAATTAATGTTTTGATGTATGATTCGAATAACGGATTATTAATATATGACATTAGTAAATGGATAATTAATTGGTAAATGTAATTTGATGAGGTGACGTTGGTCTCTTATCGGGTTAATAATCGAGTAAGGGTCCGACGTCACAGAGATGATCTAGTAATAGCTGATGAGGTCGTTCCGGATGAGGCTTAGAATGTCCAGGTAAGGTCAGTTTTGATGACTATATACCTGATGATCATTGACTGGAAATGGTGAACTCTTCAGCGCATAACATGATGATCCAGAGGAGCAACAGAACCCCGAGGCCGATGCTGCTGATCATTGAGCTCATTTGTTTCCATTAGTTGAGCTCATTTTTGTTGGAATGTTAGGATAATGACCGTCTCATTAACATGTTTTTCTATGGCCATGATAATTCGGTCTATATAGCATGTTTGTGATGTCGGTTACTTTTCATCGGCGTTTGAAATTATAATAGATTGGAAAACGCTGACTGTATTCACACGCTAATAACAAAATTGTGGTTCCTACGGGATACATTAGTGATTAAAGAGTACTCATGAGATCAAATCATTGGTTCAATGGGACGAACGTGTCTGATGTGAATTCATGTTTGTAGTCTAGGATACGAAAATGAGTTTCAATAATGTTATTTTGACATTTAAGAAACTAGTTCATTTTGGTCACACCAATTATTTGTAAGTATAAAACAAGTCTATTATGTATTATGTGAGTGAGAGAATGTTGGCATGATAGGCTTTCGGGTACTCCCAAGAGGCCCACGCGTTATACTTAACATTTGGTAACTGCAACATCCCAATCTGATTACGTTAGTGAGTGAATTAAATATGCCAAGGATGTGAGAAGTTTGTGTTAGTTTTTGATAAGATAAAACACATATAGAAAAGAAAACATAGGCTTTCTTCATTCTTCTTCGTGAAAAACAAAAGTTAAAAAAAATAGAAGACAAAGATTGCATTTATATGGTAAAAAGAGCACTCGTGATTATTACCGACCAATAAACCTTATCATTTCTTTTTAATTTTATCTTCTCAGACATGATCTGTTACTGTATTTAGCGTTGAAAATTGTATTTAATTGTGATAAATAATAATAATATTAAATTATACTAAAATAATATATAAAAAATTAAATGACAAACTATTTTAATTTTTTAAATTTAAAATTTAAAGAGAAATTTTTATAAATAAACTTTTTATCAAATGAAGATGGTTACTAATTTAGAATTACTCTTTCTTTTTCCTATTATTTTTATTATTATTATTTTTTAAATTGTTATGCAGATTTGAGTTTGAGTGAATAACTTGATATGAAAATTGAACTTTATCAAATGAACTAAATTTTTTTTTTTTAAAAAGTAATATTGATATATTGTGAACAAATAAAAACATATGCATACCAAATTGGTGTCAATTTGTAATTTATAATAATTTTTTAATGTTATTTATTATTTTATAAAAATATATTTTCTTTAATTTTATAATTTTTAAAAAAAAAAATTTTGTAGGTAAAACTTTTACTATTATATATCACATTTTTATCAATTTAATTTTTTTATATTTTTTTTAATATATGTATATAATTGTAACAATTTTTATATTTAATTTTTATTATTAAATTTTAGGTACGGATCTCATGCGCAATCTAGTTTTATCCTACAAACTATTCGGTGGTCAGTTTTATTAACAAAACATAACGCACCTGGTGCTGCAAACCTACTCTTGAATAAATAGAAAATATGGAGTTTGGGTCTGAGGTAAATAGCACAAGCCATACTCCCAGCTATTGACTTTCAGTTTATCAAAACAAAACCAACCAATATTATAGCCTTCCTCCCGGATTTTGTATTATGTCGGAGAAGCAATTGATCGTGGCGGTTGAAGCCACTGCCGCCATGGGTCCCTTCTGGCAAACCATTCTTTCTGATTACCTCGAGAAGATCATCAGGTCCATCTTTCTTAACTGTTAATGGGTTTCTTTCGCAATTTTAGGGTTTTTAATTACTATTGCAATACTTGATACTTTGGAGTCACCCTATTGATAGGGTTTTTAATTACTATTGTATACATTAGTTGATTGATGCTTTGGATTCATCCGATTGATAGCGTATATGGTGAAATTCTGCTTACATTTCATGAATGCACTCTGTTTGGCGCATGAAATTCTGTTTTCGTTGGCTTACAAATAAGCAGCAGTAACAGCTCCCTCAAATTCTTATAGTAGTTTGTGTTTAATTCTTGGATCATATGTTTTTAATAATATATTCTTGGTTTGTTTTAAAACTAAAATGTGCCTTTTGTTCATATTCATACATTGACATAGTGGCAGAACCAAAATTGAAACAAAAATGTTAGAGAGTACTGGTTAAGCGCTGTGAGCTACAATTTTATCTATGCCTGTGGTCTGGAGTGTAGGTGGATTACGACAGACTACTACGTATGGTATATTGAATGTGTGGTCTGGAAAATGAACCAAAAGCGCTTCAGTCATCAAGAATTTTCCCAAATTGTTTTCAAAGCAGTTTCAATTTCCAATGCATAAACAGAGTCTGGGAATATGGCTAGTTTATGTACCTATTCTCTTAGTCAAAGTGTTGGATATTGTTTGTTTGCTTATTACTTTATCTATTGTATAGAATGTTTCCATATTGTGCTGTTCGTGTTTTTTGTATGTATGGTTACTGTGTCTGTGCGCTTTTATTGTGCCTCTTCTGAACCATTCATCTGTTTCTACAGGTGTTTCTGCAGTAATGAGTTGGCTGGGCAGGTAGGTTTATATGCCTACACTTTTAGTTCTAGGTTTCTAAAATTAAAGAAGCTTATTTGATTAGAAATTTAAGTAATATTATCTGCTCATTAATTGTTGTTTGGTTAATAATATCTAGCATGACCATTGCATTGTGGTTATGTCCTGTGATTCCAATAGAAGATGATGTCAATATCAATTTTTTAAGCTGTAGGGATTGCAGAGGATTTTACTACTGACTTTAATATTGAAAGAAAAATGATGAGTTCAAACTGTGTCAGTAGCTAGGAGAATATTTTAGGTAGTTATATTTTGACAACAATCTCCTTATTCTAATGAGTAAACTTTGTGAAAAAACCCTACTAAAGGGTCCTACTTATGTCTCCTAAGAAAAGTAGAAGAATAATAACAGAGAATAAAGTTCCAATACCACATTTCTATGTATACACAATATGCTATACTTAAGCTCTATAACTTGCTGTGATTGCCTTCCGGCATTTTATAATAAATTGTTCTTGTCGTAAATTGCAGAAGGCTTCTACCTCTACGGTTGAATTCTCGCTGGTCACATATAATACCCATGGTTCCTATTGTGGTATGTGCTTTTCCCCATCTTCTTGGTTTATGGTATATGAATTATTCGTTTGTCAATTTTCTTATTTTTACCAGAGCTACTTTGTAGAGGTATGGAGTTGGCTGACGGTAGAACATTTTTCTGCTTTTACCTTCCTGTTTGCAGCTTGTCTTATACAGCGGACTGGGTGGACAAAGGATGTTGATCTGTTCTTACAGTGGCTATCAAGTATACCCTTTATAGGTGGAGGTTTCAATGATGCTGCGATTGCAGAAGGGCTGTCTGAAGCACTGATGGTGTGAACGGTTGATCTTTAATTGCTTTCCTTTTTTTTTTTTTTTTTTTTTTGGTGGTGTTTACTATTTTGGATGTGATGTATTTAGGGTTTAGTTATGATTTATTGCTTCTCCATCTTCGATTTTGTTTATTTTATTTTTCTTTTTAACTGAAAAGTTGTTGATTTTCTCAGTGCAATATTGGAGAAGAAAGATACTCTTATATGCATCAAGAGCTGTGAATTGACTGTTACCTGATAGCTTGTACTTTTTAGATAGATTACACATGGATTTAAAACCTTGTTTTTCAATAGTCTTAGGTGCAACTACTCCCATGCGATTGTAATGGTATCTACTTCATATGTCCTGCATTGACTCTGTGGTGGGGTTATGCCAGTTGGCAGACCAATTGGTCATGAACCTGTTGAATATTGTTAGTGGTTTGGTGGTCTTATGATGCCTATCAATACATGTCATTTTTCCAAACATTTTTTCTTGTTTGGCAGCTACTGAGTATAGAAGCAATCTGATAATTTCCTTTCAAGTGAAGAGTAAGGGTTTGTAGGATCTTGGATTAGAGCTTTATTGGATGTGAGGCTAGCCTTATCTTTGGAGTAGTTGTTATTTCTTTTGCCAGTACTGTCTTCAGTAGGAAAATTTGAAAGCATGGATTGACTGTTTTCTTACCTAGATATTAATTGAGCTGTCTATTATAATTGAAAAGGTTGCATGGTTTTGTAGTGCTATTTCGTTGAGAAAAAAAAGGATGCTCGCGAATGTGGTGGTTCGCCAATCTTACATTTATGTGAGATGCCTCCGTCCAGGGGAGAGTAATGTGTTTAATGTGATGGAGCCTATTTTCTCCAATTTCTCATCTTTCATTATATTGAGAAAATCATACAATGAATATAATTTAGATGCAAATCCGTAAAAGCTAACATCAATGCAATCTCATCCAAGTCGTCAGCGTTATGGCTAATATGCTAGTTTGTCTGTCTTACCTGATCATTTTATACACATTTGAATAGGAGTCAGCTGATGTTCTAAATTTGAATGGCAGTTTGAAGCAGAGGTTGAATACCTATGTCACATGAGGTTTATCTTTGTATTTTTTATGCTGTTCTCTCTTGTTGGACCTTTTTTCTTATTATTATATATATTTATAATGTTATGTCTTATGGGCCTTGAGGGGATGTTTTAAAAGTCAGAGGCAGATCCACAGTTTTTAAAAGGGATATATAGTTGATAGATATGTCTATTCATGTATGATTTGCTTCCCTATAGGTGTTGTTTCAGTGGTCATAAAGGCATGTTGTTTGCTTGCTTATTCTTAGTCTGTTAGATAGTTTATGGATGTGTGGTGCGTGACATTTTTACTTTAAAAATGTATTTGATGCATGTCTTACACTAAATTTTAGGGACAGTTAACTAGTAGACTTTATTTCCTTGACGTTTAGGGTTATTTTCTATGGTCCCTAAAAAAAGACATGATTTCTAAGTTGCTTTCAAGAGATTTTAGGTTTGTTGTTGCCCAGTTGCTCTAAATCATGTTCAAACACGGGTTTATGGATTGTATTGGAGGCATTTCCCGGTTATATGAAAAAATTAACTCATATATGACTGACATAATTCTAAATCATGTTCAAACACGGGTTTATGGATTTTATGCTTGCATTCTGGTGTTTGTTAATGATTTGCCCCACCTGTGACCTTCTGCATATAATAATGTATCTTGCATGATAGTGGATCCATTCTCCTTCCACAAAAAGTTTAATTTTTATCCTTTCTGCACTTGCCTATGAACCTGTTGTCAAGCATCACATTTTTCCATTTTAATTTTGCATTACTCAGATGTTTCCTTATGCTCCGAACGGAAGCCAGAACCAACATAGTGTTGATGGGCAAAAACACTGTATTCTTGTTGGTGCGAGTAACCCTTACCCATTGCCCACGCCAGTCTATCGGCCACAAGTGCAGAACTTAGAGCCAAGTGAAAATATGGACACACAAACAGAAAGCCGTTTATCTGATGCAGAGACAATGGCTAAATATTTTCCTCAGGTGTTCATTTGCTTTTATTTCCTAAATAAATTCTGATGGCTCACCTTATTCTTGGCATTCAACTTTTATATGACTGTCTCCTATGTTTTTGCAGTGTTCTGTTTCTTTATCTGTCATATGTCCGAAACAGCTTCTAAAACTTAAAGCCATCTTTAACGCGGTAAGGATGATCTCTTGAGTTTGAAATTAGTTAATCTCAACTATTATCTGAACCATGTCTGTTCTATCTAACATTCATGAAGATGATGAGATAAACAGTTTGATTAAGCGAAGGATACCGTCTTAGATATATGAATAGCCTTTGTGGTATATTGTGACCTTGATAGATTAGTACTAAAGAAATGACTTAATGACTGCTTATTGGAGGCTGGGTTTTCCGCTGACTGCTTCAGTTATTTTATGCAGGGAAAGCGCAACCCCCGAGCACTAGATCCACTAGTTGATAGTAGTAAAAACCCTAATTTTCTTCTTCTGATATCTGAAAATTTTGTGGAGGCTCGTACTGCTCTTAGTCGCCCTGGAGGTATAAATCAGAATCCTGTAAAAGTGGATATAGCTCCTGTTGCATCGGCTCCAGGACCAGCACAAGCATCTATTCCATCAGGTTCCAATTACTATTTTATTTTAACTTATGATTGTTATCTATTATATGAGCTGTTTATGGAGTTATATTGATAAAACATTGGGTAATTTCTTAGTGTTTGAGTAATGAAAAAGCAATTGCATTTGCATCAGTCAACAGTTGTAATCTCCTGTGGAACTGATATCATTTCGTAAGCTCGAATCTATGAGAAGTTTTGTAGTGATGCTCCTTAATTGGGGGTTCATTTGATCGAATGCTTAACTTGCAAAACAGCGATTAAGGGATGAGTTTTACTCAATATGTAGTTTACCTGCTGCTTTTAGCACTGTTCTAAAAGCCTTTAGACCTTAGGCATGTGGCGAAATTAACCTCACAAGCTTATTTGAAGTGACACACTTTGTATTAAAATAGTGAAAGCTCTAAAACTTGTGAATAATAAACACCATAATTGTATTAAATGTTTGGAATTATAAAATGAAAGCCGTAATATTTTTTCATTGTTCATCATTCATCTTCAATTTCTAGATAAATGACTTAGAATAGTATTAGTCGTCACAGGTTAATTGAAGAGAGGCACACTTTATATAAAATAGTGAAAGCTTTAACACTTGTAAATAATATGCACTCACAATTGTATTGAATGATTAAAATTATAAATTGATAGCTATAATACATTTTCATACCATCTTCAATTTCTAGAAGAACATCAACAAAGCCTTGATCCCAAACCAGTTAGGCTCGGTTGTGTATGAATCCTCTACCAATGAACCTTTATAAAACACAATGAAATAGTCATTATAAGCCTTAGAAACTTTCATCGATCCCTATTACCCCCTCGAACAAGTTTTCACATTTACGCACTATAGTATGAGGAGGTTTCCTTAGCACATGCCCAAACTATCTAAAGTCTACATTCCCTTATTTGATCATTAATCTTCACCACGTGGAATTTTGTCTCATATGCTCATTTCGTATTTTATCCAACCTTGTATGTCCACACATCCATCTTAACATTCTCATCTCCGTCACATTCATTTACGGAGATGTCCCGTAAGTGCCCAATATTCATTCCCGTCAAGCATCGTTGGCCGAACAACTGTCTTATAAAATTTACCTTTTACCTCAAGTGGTATTTTTCTATACCCTTGATGATGCCCCCTTCCACTTCATCTATCCAACTTGGATTCTGTGCATCATCCAATCATCCATCACTCTGGAGCACAGATCGTAGATATTTAAATTGTCTAATGCTAGGAACTGAAACCCCATTCCAACCTCACCTCTTGCTCTTACTTCTTTCTCAGACTGAACTCGCAAAGAATATAAAGTGTGCTAGAAGAGAAGCTCACTTTATATAAAATAGTGAAAGCTCTAAAACTTATAAATAGTAAGCACCAACAATTGTACTAAATGATTGAAATTATAAATTGAGTCATAATAATTCTTCATTGTCCAGTTATCGTCTCAAATTTCTAGATAAACAACATAAAAATAGAATCAATCCTCATGCAACATAAAAATCAATCATTTCTCAATAAATTATCATCAAAAGTTCAGTGTCCAAAATCTAAAGTAATGCAGGAGGAGAACATATTATGCTGCTAATAATGCATCCTAACCTTAAACAGAACACATCATAAAATTTCTACTGTTTGACAATCTTTGTTGATTATTATTCATTCATCTAACTCCATATTAAACTCATCATTCTTCTCCATTTTCTTTGCATCCCATGTTCTCTCCCTATTTCATAGTTCTCTTCGTCTTTTAAGTTTTCTACTTGTATATATCATTAGGCAAAAGCATGCACCAAGGAGGATCCACGGGGAAAGTAAATGAGAGAGTACCAACATGGTTGGTGTTGAAGGAGAGAGGGGTGTATGCGAGATATATTAAAGTGATTAATGACATACAATGGAAATGTATAATGACATTACTTCATAAATTTCCTAGAGAACTTTTTGTCGCATTATGTAGCTTCAAACCATTTAGTTAAGGCACAAGGTAATATTAAACACTGGTTGGTTGGTTTGGCTGTTGCTAGTTAGCTGTACAGGACCAAGTTAGAGATCTAACCAATTCTATAAAAATCAGGATGGATTAACAAACTAATCCTAACTTGATGTGTCTGGATTTTTCCATGTAGGCCTCTGGGTAATTAATCTGTTGAATGACAACAATCAGACTGGATACCATTTTTAGAACAATAACAAAGCCTCTTGTTAAACTTTCACCATATATTATATTAAAACAGATCTGATCAATGCATGGAATTTAGTGTAGATCAATCATTTGCAATTAGATTAGCGAATGTGGTTACCTAGATCAATCATTTACAATTAGATTAGTGAATGTATTTACTTAACCCTAGCCTAAAATGTCTAAGGGTAATTTTCATGCAAGCCATATCTAGTTGTAAAGAAGTGTGCATCCCAAAATTGGTAGATTTTTTTGTTGGTGTGCAAAAGAGATAGAATGTAAAAGTTCATCACATGGATATGGTGAAACAACTACCTAAATTTACTAGGAAATTAGTCTTCTGTATGGTGTAGCTTTAAACTGTTTGTTTGATGAAAAGTTACTGTTGGTAGCTGAGCAGCTAATAGTATTATTGGTTAAAGATATATTTCCTCTGCTTTTTTTTATTCACTACACTTTCTGTTTGCACAGTATTCGAGACTTAATTTTAACGGTAAATATATTTAATTATATACAACTAAAAATTATAATAATTTTATATTTAGAAAGTAGACATTAAGACGAATAAAACAAGATCCCACTTGACTATATTTTTCTTTATACGTAAGTAACAACATACGAAACAAGATTGATGAATGAATAGTAATCACTATGCAAGTGTAGTGAATAAAAAAAAGCGGAGGAAGTATTGATTATTAGTTATAATTGATTTCATTGTTTCTACATATGTTATGTTCCTATTTGGTTGTATACTTGTAACTATAATAATTGATTGTATGTTCATCAAGAATGTATACAACTTCAATCTTGCTCTGTGCCTCTAAATTAAGGGAGTACTTCTGAATTCAGTCAATGGCTGTAAATCCTTTCATTGGTGGATCCTCTGTGAAGGCCTGGACAGAGGAAAAGATTTGAAATAAGGGGGCCTAGTGTGGGCTACTAGGCTCATTTGTATTTTAGCAGGAGAAAAAGTAGTAATAGGTGTGAAAGGGGAGATAAACTAGGAAATATAAGAAAAAATGTATGATCTGATGAACCCGGTATAAGTGGAAAACTGAGAAAAGGAAGTTAGCAGAATGTAGGAATATGATAGACCTCCCTTTATGAATGAAGGTGGGGAGGTAAGAGGGGTAGTATTGAAACCTAAAAGTAGGAAACTGCCAGAGTATAGGATTCTGTGAATTGCAGGATGTGGGTGTGTCAGACAAGGAAGGTTCTGTGAGTAGGTTGTTAGTACTTTTTGGGTGTTTTGTTGTTATTAGAAGCAAGAGACATATCAATAGCAAAGAATGTTAGTATTACCTCATCTGTCATTATTCCCGAGGGATGTTGAGGCAAATGCAGGAGCTCTGAGTCTGAGGTGCTCTATTACCTCATTTTGGGCTGTAACTTGCTATTCTACTTTCAATACATGTTAGTTTAATTTTCAATTGCATCTGTGGAGTTAGTATAAATCTTCAAAACTTAACAGATTATTTAGCTCTTATGCTTGATTATCCTCTAATGTTTCCCAATTCTAAGACTCTTTCAACAGTATGCTTACTTATGTTTTCAATTTCAGTTAATGGATCCATGATGAATCGTCCTCCAATTTCTGTGGCAAATAATGTCCCCACAGCTACAGTAAAAGTTGTAAGTCTTATCTGTAGTTTTGTTTATCTTTTTTCAGAAGTAAGGTTGTGCCTCTCATTCTTTAATGGCATGGATATGTTAATGAATTTGGTCTTGCAATTGCCTTTATTTAGGAACCAAGCACAGTAACTTCCATGGGAACTGGACCTGCATATCCACACATTCCTTCTGCTCCCCGCCCTGGGGTCCCCGCTTTGCAGACTTCTTCTCCACCTTCAACTTCACAAGAGATGGTCACTAATAGTGAGAGTGTGCAAGAATTAAAACCCCCTGTTGGTAGTATCTCACAGCCCTTGCGTACTGTGCCACCTTCTGCTGCAGCAAATAGCAGCATACTGAATACTCTCTCGCAAGTTCGTCATTTGGCGAACCCAGCAGTGGGACTTCAATCAATGGGCCAGACTACTATTGGAATGCATATGTCAAACATGATGTCCACTGGGATGGCATCATCAGTGGCTGCTGCTCCAAATGTATTTTCATCTGGGCAATCTGGTTTAACTTCTGTAACTGGAACAGGTACTCTTACAGGAACTTCACAGGTTTCGCAGAACTCGGGTCTTAATTCGTTTTCCTCTGCAACTACTAATTTGCCTGGAAATTCCAACCTTCCAATTTCTCAACCTATGACAAACACGCAAGTAGGTGTTAGTATGGGTCCATCAATTTCAAGTATGAGCCAAGGAAATCATTCAGGTCCACAGATGGTCCAGAGTGGAATCGGTGTGAATATGAATGTACTTGGTCCATCTGGTGTCTCTTCTGGACCAGGAACAATGATTCCTACTCCTGGAATGTCTCAACAAGCTCAGTCTGGAATGCAACAGCTTGGTGTGAACAACAATGCAGTGGCTAATATGCCATTGTCACAGCAAACGTCAAGTGCTTTACAGTCATCGCAATCCAAATATATAAAAGTGTGGGAGGTATGCATATTCATTCATTGTTTTGGGAATTTTTCTTTTTTAGATGAATTATTCATCTCTTGATAACGATTTTGACTCATAGTGTTTGGGTAAAACATTAGAATACTGTTAATTTCTAGTTGAAATGTAGATTTAAGAGGTAAGGAATCTTTAGAGGGTGTTACTAATCATGAAATTTAATGACTTTCACATATATTAAACAGTGACTCACTTCTGTTGAATGTTATGGATTTTGTAAATCCATCAATGATCCTAGATTCGTGAAAAAGACTTACAATGACTTTTATAGGCTTTGATGGTTTTTATTTATTTATTTATTTTAAAAAAGCATTTTCATTCACTTTTACATACTTTTGGAAAGGTAAAATGATTTCGATTGACTTTTTAAATAGTAGTTGAGAATTGATGAATGACTTTTATTGACTTTCATTGACTTTTGATAGATACATTCTTTTACTTTAAAATATAATAAAGTAATTCCAATTTAAAAAGCAATAATCATCAGAATAGGGAGTATATAATTTCTTGTTATCATGTCCTCAACGAAAAGTGCATCAACCATAACTTGTTACAAAACCTTGCTATATACTCATGTCCTTCATGTTTTTCTCTCCTTTCTCTGTATTTTAATTTAGTTGTTGTGTATCTCTCATTGATTACTTCTGGTAAGTAAAATATTATAGGATTCATGAACAAACCTTGAAAACAAAGCTTTCAAATAAAACAAAAAATATATTAAATAATAATGACTATAATGAGACAATTACGAGGAAAGAAAAAAAATTAAAACGAAAACATCTGCAACGATAATCAAAATTGTTGAGTAAAGTCTTTTTTTCCTCAATCAAACCAATTCAAAATATTATAATGAGTGGCGATTAGTTATCTATTAGTTACTGGTATATGCTTTTAGCTTGAGATTTACTCTTCGTATTTATCATTTATTTTATACATAGATCATGATAGAAACTTATTAGTTAGGAGTTCTCTATTAGAATTAACTCCTGCCTGCGTTTTTGTCAAACACACACTTTGAGCTGCCTGCATTTTTGTCAAACTCGTACTATGAGTTGTATAAATAAAGTGCTCTGCGTTCTGTAGAGATTTATGGTGGAAAACTAAAAGAAAAACATCTTCAAATACATTTATGGTTTTGTTTCAAGGATTACAGAAATTAGTACCTAAACAGCCTTTTCAGTCTCCTTGATGGATTGTCTATCAATTTCCAGCAGGATACAACACCTAAAGCATGGGGTAGTGTATGCCCAAAACAATTTTAGGGGTATAAGAATAAAAAAATCTGCCCTCAAGCTGGTCATAGATGTTAATCAAGTTCAGCATTTAGTCCACCTTCTCATAGTTGACTCTAATAAAGACTGGTGAATCTGTTTTCTGTTTGTCATGAAAGACTTAATAAAATGCTGTATTGAAGTTGAAAGTTCGCAGAGGTGATATTCTTTTGGATTGTCTACTAAAGTACCTATTTTGTCATAGGTGTGCATGCGTAGTAAAATCAAATTATAAGTAATTTGTTTTTAGGCTTTTCTTCTTTTAAAGATTTTGTCTTTTGTTTAAACTCTTTTATTTTTATATTTGAAAATAAGTAGTCCAAAACTGTGAAATAGAACTCATAAATAAAGTTGGCTTCATGATATTAATGTTGTGATTACCAAAACCTCTTATTGCTTGAATGTTCGAACTGCATGCAGGGAAATTTATCTGGACAGAGACAAGGACAGCCTGTTTTTATCACTAAACTAGAGGTATGCTCTTAGACCTGACCATTTATAATTATTATAAAAACTAGAGAATGCCATTGAAACATGAACTGATTTTTTGTTTTATTATTGCAGGGTTATAGGAGTTCATCAGCTTCTGAGACGTAAGTTTGTGATCTATTTTTACTGTTTAATTTTATATGTCTTTCAAATATTCTCACACCTTTGCCTAATGGCATCAAATAAATTTTCTAGATCTTCCTATTAGCAGAATAGACTGGCATTCTTGGCTCTCAATACTTCGGATAGCATGCTTTTTTTGCTGACTGATTCTAGTTATAGTTTAATTTAATATTTAGGAGGGTTATCTTGTTAACAACTAACTGGAATATTCTATTGCAGTTTAAGTTAGAACTTATATAATAAAAATACTGTCCTGCTATTTTGCATGGATGTTGATAGTTGGTCAAGCAGGAACTGTTTTCTTTTTCAATATTTCAATATGTGAAAGTATTGGTGGCAGGGTAGCAGAGTAGAGCCACTGCCTAACTTGTATTTAAACAAGCGAGGTTGAGATAAGTGATTCTGAGAGTTAGTACTGTATTGTGCCTGAGGCTGGACGTAGGGGGGACCTCGAATTTCCTTCCTTCTACTTTTATTCGCAGATTTCTTGGATCACAAGTTAGTAGCAGTAGCCATATTTGCTAGTGTTAGTTTCTTCTATTTGTATTCACAGACTTCTTGAATCACAAGTTGGTGCCAGAAACTAAGAATGAATTTGGTACTAATTACAATTCCTCAATTTTATGAAGTTTCCCTCATCTCTTCTAGCAAGATAATCACTAACTTGATAAACTTATTTACCAACAGTAACATAAAGATAAATACTGTGCTGTGTGAAAATTTCAAGATAAAAATAGTAAACAAACATCTAACTAAAGTATATTCTTTGATAGTTATTTGGATAACCTTATGTTTCTTTTTTAGTTTAAGTTAAACGGTATTCAATTTAGTGAATCATCTCTCACTTTCTCTCAGGCTTGCAGCAAACTGGCCACCAACAATGCAAATTGTTAGACTTATATCGCAAGACCACATGAATAACAAGTAATTTCAGAGTGAATCAAATCTAAATTCACCTGTTAATATTCAATTTGTGCATTTCATGTTCGCTAATTGGTGACTTCACTTGTCTATCAGGCAGTATGTAGGAAAAGCCGATTTCCTAGTTTTCCGAGCAATGAATCAGCATGGATTCCTCGGTCAGCTTCAAGAAAAGAAACTTGTAAGTCAATTATGTTTGTTTGTCTAACGTTTTCTTCTAAATGCTTATTCAATGGATTACTACAGTATTATGGCTTTTGCTTTGATCCTGTCACATTTGAGTGATTCTTGAGATTTCCTTGTGCTGGGCATCATCTCAGTTGTATTGCTCCTACATGAATTTGAAAATGAAAGGATCATTAACAACGCCTGTCCTTTGGCCTAAATTAAGTTATGTTAAATGCAAATGAAGGTGGAAGATAATGTGATAGCACTTTGATGAATTAGATTATTACCCATTGATAACCTTGGCAAAATGAGGATATGGATCTACACCAGCCCCTGACAAACTATATAGGATTTGAATATACGCCTAGATAGAAAGTATAGTTATGGATAAAATCCTCTTATTCTATTTGAAACCCCACTAGGTCCTTTGGTTCAACTAAAGTTGACAAGGTTTTGACTAGATTAAATCCGTTTAGCTTGATCTAATTTATTGATTTTTTCTGATTCTTTTATTGTTTATTATTTGGAGCAACTCTAATCGGCCCTAAAAAGTGATTCAAATCCATAACTCAAGTAATGCCGCATATTATGGGTTAACATCTTACAATTTAGGGGTGGTCGGTTCAGAGTTTAAAAAAGCCCCCGAGGCGCAAAGTGTGGCAAGGCGCACTGGGATGGCTTCACCCGCATCGAAGCCCAGCGAGGCTGAAAAGCCCACACCTTGTGTGCCTAGACGTCAGGCTCCAAGGCTCGCCTTCCCGCATTCCTATTTTTTCTTTCAGAAACCTCTCATTTTCTTTTCTTTCTCTATTTTCTAAACTTCTCTATAACTTTCCTATTTTAGCTTTCCTCTTTTTCTTCTAGAGCACACTTTCCTATTTGTTTTCCTAAAACCTCTCATATTATGATTTTTCTATTTTTTCTAACCTTTCCTATTTAATATCCTTTTCTGTTTCTTTGAATGCTACCTAATTACTCTTTATTGTTTAAGTTAAAAATATTCACATTTTATTTATTGCATTGATTGTCTAAGATTATTTCCAATCCAAGCACTCATTCTCCATTTTAGTCCTAAAATTTCTCCAACCACATTCCAATACAAAAATTTGGCATTTGGCTTGTGAAATAGAGACCCTATTTGGCAGGTAGAAAAAGTAACATGCCATTTCACTATTAACTTTTTTTAATTATAAGTAACCCCTAAAGTTTAAAATTTTAATTTTAAGTATTTTGGTGCATTATACATATTTATAATGTTAGTTATATATTTGTATTTATAATTTGGATTTGGTGTTAATATATTATATAATTCGAAATATTTTTTCAAATGCTTTAATTTAAGTCGTATATTCGTATATTTGACCATTTTAATCAAATAATAATTTAAGTATGGAAATTTAAATTCTATTTAAAAATATAATATGCACAAAATAATACTCATATTAAAATGATAAAATAGAAAATATATCATTTGGCATTATAATAAAACTTAAATCTTAATAGGTAATATATATATATGACATGTTTGTGCATTTGTGCATATTTGATGTATACCTTTAGAGGCCTTAGTTCTTGCATGATATATTTTATTCATTTACCAACCATTGCAGGAGGAGGAGATTTATTTGGATAGATGTAGCTGAACATTATTTTTAGGATTCAAGACTTGTTTATGATTTATTTATGGAAATAGATAAGATTGGAGGTGAATAATTCATATTGCCAATTAGATATGCCCTCGATTTGTGCATATTTGATGTATTCCTTTAGAGGCCTTAGTTCTTGCATGATATATTTTATTCATTTACCAACCATTACAGGAGGAGGAGATTGATTTGAATAGATGTAGCTGAACATGATTTTTAGGATTCAAGACTTTTTTATGATTTATTTATAGAAATAGATAAGATTGGAGGTGAATAATTCATATTGCGGCCACAATTGAATTGGGAATAAATCTTGTATTTTTGCTGTGACAATTCCGAAATATTGATTAATTCCCAAATCACCTATTTCAGGCCTAACTGAAGTTTTATATAAGAAGAAATTGAGATGGACAGAAGAATAATCTTCCAGAAAAGGTTGCTAGGCTAAGAATTTTCTGGTTGTTTTACTGTTGGATTAGGATGGCTTATTTGTGTGGCTTGATAGTTAGATGGATAATTATTATGAGTATAATTAAGTAGTAGTGAGCGTCTGTATGCAGGTAGCTGATGTTTTTTGAGTCAATGTTTGATGAGCCTTTGGTTAGGGGAATGAAAACATTCATGAATTCGTCTTCAATTCTGAATATCTTGAGTTACAAGTTATGATGAGCCTGTAGTAGTAAATCTCAATCTATTGGAAGTGGACATCCGTGAAGCTTCACCGTCCAAAAAGGAAAACAATGAAAAAGGAAATTTTAAAGAGTAAACAGTAGTTTCAACAAGAGGTTTTAGTTCAATGGGATTCGTGGGAAGCCAGCAAGTTTCTTGTTCAATTTCCAAACTTCGAGCGGGAGGGAAGGGTGGGTGTATTAATTGACTGTGTTGACTTCTGACTGGAAGAGCAGTCATCTGTAACAAGTATCGGAGTGTATATTGGTTCTGGTTGTAGAGAGCTGTGTAATGGAGTGGTGCTTTATAGGCTGAGGGTTTGGGTTTGAAATATGTTTATTATTTATTTCATGTAACAGGAATATGAATTGAATTCCCTTACAGTTATGCTTCATCAAGTTTTTACAACTGTGAAATATTAGTTGTCTGGTTGGCAGCAGTGGTGTTCTGCTTTTAATTCAAATTTGTTGCATTTCCTGTAGTGTGCGGTCATTCAATTACCATCTCAGACATTGCTGCTCTCCGTTTCTGACAAAGCCTGTCGCTTAATTGGAATGCTATTTCCAGGGGTAAGATTTCGATTTTGACATTTATTTAATCTATTACTACATGTGAAATTTAAATTTGACCATGGTGTGTCATAATCCTTCTGGTTTGTTCTGTCATTGAACTTTTTTACCAGTATTCAACTAAAAGAACACTGTAAAACTATATTTGGATCGCAGAAACCTGATGAATGCAACATGTTGCAAGATTTCTCAGTTTATTAAATCATAGAACAACAGGAAACATTGTTAATAGTCAGAATTAGGCATCCAAATAATTTGTTTGATCTTGCGAAGCAGGATATGGTTGTATTCAAACCACAAATAGCCAATCAGCAGCAACAGCTTCAACAGCAGCAACACCAGCAAATGCAGCAACAGCAGATGTCACAGTTGCAGCAGCAACAGCAACAGCAACAGCTTCCTCAGCTGCAGCAGCAGCTTCAGCAACAACAGCAGCTTCCTCAGCTTCAGCAACAGCAGCAGCTTCCACAGTTGCAACAACTACAACAGCAGCAGCAGATGCAACAGCTTCAGCAATCACAACAATTGCCACAGATGCAGCAACAGCAACAAATTCCCCAACTGCAGCAGCAGCAGCTTACTCAGCCGCAACAGATGGTTGGTTCAGGAATGAGTCAAGGCTATGTTCAAGGTCCAGGCAGAACACAGTTAGTTTCTCAGAATCAAATTCCGTCACAAGGGCCTCCTAACATGCCTGGAGGCGGTTTTATGAGTTAGTGGATATTTAGTAACTTGCTAGAATATAATTATAGCATATTTATAGGTAAGCTGGAATATGCTGGTATGGCGGATGCTTGGTCATTTACCGGAGCTGCTAACCTATGACTTTCTTAATAAAATAAGGAGGGGTTTCCATTTATATGGAATCGAGCTATGTTGTTTCGTATTGGTCATTACTAATATCTTTAATGGTGAGAATTTCACAATGTTAATGTAACGTCGTATAGATTTATTCGATTTATTGGATCGTTACGTATGAGAATTCTAATAATGGAGCTATTTGTGAATTCTTGTACAGTGATTGATAGTGGGACTTGTGGCCAAGTAGAATTTGGTTTGGACAAGAATCGTACTCTGTATTCACTTAGGAATTCCATTAGATATTTTTGATGATGTTGTTTTAACTTTAAAATTTTGATTGTAAGTAGTCTTGTGTCATTTGATATTCAAAATGTAACTTGAGCTAATTTTAAATTTCCAAAATGTAATTTGATCTAATTTTAAATTTCGATTAAATTTTAAATTTGAAGTTACTTTGGAATTTTAATTTTTAATTTACAAAAATGATTTTGACGAAACTCAGATTTTGGCTAATTGTTATGGGGTAAGTTTAACTGAAATTTTCATAAACATCTACATCAATAAAGTCTTAACCCCAAATTGGTTGGGATCGACTATACGAATCCTCTAACCGTGAATCTTATAAACAAAAGGAAGTAGTCAACATAAGTCTTAGAAATTTCAACGATATAAATTTTTATTCAAGTCTTTTCTGTATCAAATCGACGTTATATCTAATTTTCATAAATCTCTAACAACTACCTCTTTGCAAGTATACTTAGGTGTTCCTCAACCCCTCTTGACCCTCTCGACAATAAGTTTTCGCATTTATACACTGCAGCATGAGGTCCACTAAACACATACCTAGACCATTTGAGTCTACATTCTCTTATTTTATCATAATTTCTGCCAAGTGAAATTTTGTTTAATATACTCATTTTTTATTTTTTTTTTGTCTAACATTGTGTGTAGATTCATCTTAACATTTTCATCCCCACCACATTCATTTTATGGAGATGTTCCACAGGTGCCACATCACTATCCTAAACTAGAAGTTTCAGTAGTAACTCTACCTATTTTTCTATTTCAAAATTGTTTAAATAAAATTTCTTTTACCAAGTTATTTAACTAAATAGTGACCATTTATTTATTTAAAATAATAAATCCAATATTATGGGCCAAGGAAAACATGTGACATTTATTAATTAATCAATGAATAATATAATAACATGGTCATTCACAGGAACTTAATAAATTGAAATTTAAAATTTCACGAACAGTAGATACAAATAGAGATAACAATTATACTCGTATATTCGTTTATTCGTGGATACCCGTCCACCATGGGCGGATTTGGATAAGAGTGTGCATTTGGGACGTCCAGCACCGTACTATACCATATTTTCGGGACATTCGGTTATCGGTATAGGAATTTTGAGAACCAAAAATCGTACTGAAAATAAAAAATTCAGTTCGAGACGTACCGTAATATTTCGGTTCGGTATGAGACAATATCATAATACTGAATTAGGAGAAATAAATTAAAAATAAAAAATAATATATTTTTCCAACTTATTAATTGAACTTTTTGATTATTTTTATGTTTGAATTAGTTATCAAATTTTATTTACTGTTGATTGTATTTATATGTATATTATTATTTGGGTGATGTGTATAAAAGATTTAAAATGTTCATTATATATATATATATATAATAGGTTAAATTCGATATTTTGAGATGGTACTGAAATACCAAATACCGATTACCGTCTCGTACAATACTGAATACCTAAATTCACAATTTGCTCGTACTGAATACCGACCTGTATTACAAAAGTTCGGTATGTACCGCATCGGAATTTCAAAATAAGTTCAGTACGTCTTGTACCGTGCACATCCCTAGATATGGATAGAAAATCTATACCCGTCAAGGATAAGGATATGAGTACGGTAAAATATTATTACTCATATCCTCTACATGCAAAATAAAATTAAAAATAAAATATAATTAACTATCGTTCTATATTATTATTGAAGCCCATGCCTATCAAATAATTTTTTTCTTTAAAACAACCTTTTTTTTTTTGAAAACTTATAATTGAAATCTTAAACTTTCTAAAAATTGCAAATCACTCACATCACATCTTTTCTTTTAGAACTCTTTATTATTCTCAGAATTACTCGACAACCTCAAAAAAAAAAAAAAAATTCAAGAAGAAAATATCTTTATTTTGTTGAAGTCATACTCTTTCAAGGTAACACTAGATGACATAAATATATAAATATATATATAATTTAATTTTATATACTTCCTCTATTTTTTTTTACTCACTACCATTTCTATTTGCACACTATTCGATGCTTAATTTTAACGGTAAATATCTTTAATTTTACATATTTAAAGTTATAATAATTTTATATTTAATAGACATTAAGACGAATAAAATAATATCGCACTTAACTATATTTTTCTTTATACATAAGTAACAACATACGAAATAAGATTTATGGATGAATAGTAGTTACTATGCAAATGTAGCAAGTAAAAAAACATGGAGGAAGTATTAGTTCTTGTGACTATAATAAAGATTTAAAAATTAGCGTAAGAGGGCATTTAATGTTAGTAATCACGATCTAAGTAAACATAGCATTTACCTCTGTACAAGCAGTGCCTCCAAATCTTCAAGGCAAACGCTATAGCTGCTAATTCAAGATCGTGAGTGGGGTAATTACACTCCTGCGACTTAAGTTGTCGTGAGGAATATGTAACCACTTTTCCTTCCTACATCAAAATACATCCTAAACCTTGCAAAGACGCATCACTATACACCACATAATCCAACCCTTCAACTGGTTGAACCAAAACTGGCGCTTCTGTTAATAACTTCTTCAACAAGTCAAACCTCTCTTGACATTTGATAGACCATTCGAATTTGGTACCCTTATATAGAAGCTTGGTCAATGGACCTGCTATAACGTCCGCAAATTGGGCTTATAAGTTAGGGCCAATTTGAAATTTTTGCTTATTTTATTTTCGAAAAACCCACAACAAAATAAATCGAAAATAAATATTAAAGGCAATGATGAGATAAGTAAAAATTATTTTGAGACCCAAAAAGCCTAGGATTAAACATCTTATTTAATTCGAAAATTAAATATTATTATTTGGCTTTAAAATCGAAAATTGATCTTTAAAGGCAAATCATGATTCAATTGGAAGCTTAGAGCATAGTTAAATTGATAATTGAGAAAAATGTTGATTTTGGGTCAAAACGTCAATTTTGGTAAAATTACCATTTTATCCCTATTGAGCGGAAAATCCAAATTTTAAAATCGGTGGCTATTTATATTGTGAAATGTCAAAATAAATTTTGAGAGATGAATAGAAGTATCGGGAAGGTGTTTCGGTGGAATAACGGGTTCGAAATTGGATTGGGCCCAAATTGGCCCAATCCACTTTTAAATCCAAATGTGTGTCATGACACACTTATTAAGCCCACCAAACACACCCCATTCATTTTTACTATTCATTATCCCTACCATCCAACTCTTTCATATTCTCTTAACACACTTTTACGTATTTTATTCTCCACACAAACCCTAGCCACCACATCTCACAATCCACCACCAAAACTACCCAAATCACCCTGTTTCCATCTTTATTAACATCTAAGGAGTCTATTTAATGGTTCAAGAGTGTTTTTAAAGTAAGGTAAAATTCTCTTCCCTCTGTACTACTTTATGACCGAAAATGATAGCTTGATTATGATTATTAAATGCTTTTGAATTGATTTTTGGGTTGATTTCAAGTGATAGTAATGTGTCTTTAGCTTCCATAAGGTTTAGAGATTCAAATCCCTAATTTTTCAAGGTTGTGAAATCTTTATTTTATGAATTGGTTTATGGATTTTAGATATTGATTCCTATAAATGGATATTGAGATGATTTTGAGATTAAATAAATTGTTATTAGCTTCTAATTGAATTAAAATGGTTTTTGTCTCTATTGCCTATTTTATCACTAATGCCTATTTTGTCAAAATTCCTTACTTGAATATTTGGGTTTTGTGTTCTTAAATCTTGAAAATGGTTAATTGATGATCCTAGGTGGTTACTAAATAATTTTTGGTTAATTCTAACATATTACGAATGCCTCTAATCTCATCACTATGCTAATTCCCTTAATAGAGTAATTATGTGGTGATTAAATATGTTAGAAACCATGTAATGATATTATGGTGTGTTTGGATGGTTGTAGTGTGATAGTTGTATTTTGGTGGTGGCTTAGAACAAGTGGAAACCCTCACGGGAGCGGCTTTCTAACTTGTGGATCGACGGATACGAGGTTCGTATTTCCCTTTTTAGCCCCACACACTTGTTTGTTTTTTATTGATGCATTGAATATATGTCTACTTGTAATTTTGTCATGAAATTGGTTAAATAAGATAACCATTCAAAAGTTGATGTGATGAGCATAATTTCCATGTTAGGGCACTAGAGCATATATGTAATGCATGTAGAATCATGCTAGGTGCTGCCTTTGGGAATTGAAGTTTTGGGTGGACTAAGGCCATCTCCAACCGAGACAGTATGATGGCATTTAACGTGTATTTGTCTCCAATCGAAACGTCATTTTGCGTTGTCCAAAAAATTAATAACGCGTATAGCGTTTTTTGATAATCGAACCCACCAAAGACAGCGCAGCTACTATTCATCAAGTTTTATGTCTTATCAAGCTTTTAAAATTACATAACCACCCCTTTATTTTTTTAAATTATATTTTATGGTTTATATTATATACAATTAATATAGTATTAGCTTATTTTTGTACAGATTGTTTTTTTTTTTTAATTATAACTGGATAATCATATGAAAATATTAATTTAAATATAAAATTGAGAATATTTTATATTTAATATTTTAGAAAATTTTAAATTATTTATTAAATTATTAAATTATATATTATAAAAAAAATATTAATTGAATATAAATATAGTTAAAAATGTAATAAATTATTTAATGTTATTGTAATTTAAATTTATTTTTTCAATTAATTATTAAATTATTTAATTATATTGGTACATATAATTAACGATTGAATTTAATATATATATATATATTATTAATAGGTTATTTATAATTAATTGTTAAAATAAAAAATACTTAAATATAAAACATAATAAAGATCTTACATAAATAGAAATAATATTTTTAAATATTACAACTAACACCAACATAAAATGCATGAAAGAAACATGTAATATGAAAACATAAAGTAGTACAAACACATAAAACTAAAGTCCAGAAAAGTCATTTCCGTAATTTCCAAAGCCGAAAAATGGTGGTTCAAAGAGATTTGAGGATCCGCTACCTCCTTGAGATTGTTGCTCTTCTGCTCTTTTTTGACAAATTCTCGATCGTTCCATTCTCATTAACTCACGTGATGTCGGATCGGTAATTGAATCTATGTCCATGGATAAAATTTTGTTCTCTTCATGCCGCATTTTGTTCCATTCACGTTGTTGTTTAACCTCTATTTTTCTCGCTTCATTTTTTGCTCGCAATAACTGAAGTTCATAGTTTTGTTGCACTTGGAAATGACCTTGTTCCATACTAGTTTGACTTGCTATGAACATCTCTATTATTTTCTTATTTCTTCTTTTAAGTAATTAAAATGTTCATTCATCTCATCACTTTGTGTTTTTTTTCATCTTTTCTTTATTTCTTCCGGTGGGCCTTTCTACGTGTTTACTAGCGGAACGAATTTGTTCTTCATTTTCAAATTCTTCATTTAAATCAATAGAGAACGATGACATACCTTCATAATTTGGAATGCTTGAACTAGATTGTTGTGACTCATCTCGATCAGAACGCTTCCTACAGCTAGGATTTTGACCACTTCCAACATTAGAGTACTTCTCTATGTCTTTAAGTTTTGACCACACATGATCAAATTTAAAACCTTTTTTATATTTAGGGTCTTCAATGAATATTTGTTTGGCTTGATTTAACTGCATAAAGTGGACAAATAATTTCAAAATATAAAATATATAGCGAGTTGATAAGTAAAATAGTCATAAAAAATTAATATAAAGATATAAAATAATATTATAACTAAACAGTTTGAAAACTCACAATGTCTTGTTCGGAAGCTCCACTTGGTCTTAAATTCTCCACTTGTCGAACGCATCCTCTCAATTTTGCAACTGCTGTGTTAATTACCGACCATCGAGATTGCAAAGATCGTTTCGGACGAACAGTGGTTATATGACTAGGTAAGGCTTTATGGTATTCGACTTCGATGCGAGACCAAAAACTCTCAAATGTTTGATTCTTACCCATTATTGGATCTTAAGATATGTCAAGATATATATGACATAGAAGTTGGTCTTCCTCAATAGAATAGGTAGAACTTCGAACATTTTGATTTGGTGAAGCCATTTCTTTTAGGATGAGTTTTTTCTTTTGTTATGAACTTGGTATGTCTTGCTTTGTAAAGGAATGCCTTCTATTTATAGACTTCATTTGTGCACATATATTTTTTTAAACAATCAAAATTAAAAAAAAATTTCAACGGTCCAGATGTCTAGATGAAGATAATATCTAATCTAATGGCTAGGGATAAGCTTTGGAACTTGTGTTATTCCATTGGTAAAAGAGAAAAAGTAAGGTATACCAATCGACGGTTTCGATTAAAATCTAATGCCATCCAATGGTTGGGATGAAGATAAGATTGAGAGTTGTAAGATTTCATTGGTAAAAGTCTGATTTTGTTGGTAAAAGATAAGGAATACCAATTGATGGTTCAGATTAAAACGTAATCTCATCCTACGGTTAGAATTAAGATAGGGTTGGTAAATGTGAATTTTTTTAATAAAGTAGTGTTGATGGTACAAAATAAAAAGTAAGGAATACTAATTGACGGTTGAGATTAAACCGTAATCTCATCCTACGGTCAGGATTAAGATAAGATTGGTAAATGTGAATTTTTTTAATAAAGTAGTGTTGATGGTACAAAATAAAAAGTAAGGAATACCAATTGACGGTTGAGATTAAACCGTAATCTCATCCTACGGTCAGGATTAAGATAAGATTGGTAAATGTGAATTTTTTTAATAAAGTAGTGTTGATGGTACAAAATAAAAAGTAAGGAATACCAATTGACGGTTGAGATTAAACCGTAATCTCATCCTACGGTCAGGATTAAGATAAGATTGGTAAATGTGAATTTTTTTAATAAAGTAGAGTTGATGGTACAAAATAAAAAGTAAGGAATAGCAATTGACGGTTGAGATTAAACAGTAATCTCATCCTACGGTCAGGATTAAGATAAGATTGGTAAATGTGAATTTTTTTAATAAAGTAGTGTTGATGGTACAAAATAAAAAGTAAGGAATACCAATTGACGGTTGAGATTAAACCGTAATCTCATCATACGGTCAGGATTAAGATAAGATTGGTAAAGGTGAATTTTTTTTAATAAAGTAGTGTTGATGGTACAAAATAAAAAGCAAGGAATACCAATTGACGGTTGAGATTAAACCGTAATCTCATTCTACGGTCAGGATTAAGATAAGATTGGTAAATGTGAATTTTTTTAATAAAGTAGTGTTGATGGTACAAAATAAAAAGTAAGGAATACCAATTGACGGTTGAGATTAAACCGTAATCTCATCCTACGGTCAGGATTAAGATAAGATAAAAAATAAAAATAAGTAAATAATATCATTTCTAATCTATAAAAGAGCGATCATTCGACCAAAGATCATAAATCTAGTTCAGTTGTAAATTTCTCAAACTCATCAAAATATTGTTATGTCTTCTTCTTCTCATCCAACTTCATCATCAAGTTCCGAAGATGACACCAATTTTGATCTTAATGCATATATTGAGGCAAGTAATTCTCATTTTTACAACCAACGAGGAGCACTACTACAAATGCATCATAATAATAATCTCTTCATGTCTTACTGGTCTAACGAAGTAGCTAATAACCAACCAGTGCATGGAGGTTCTATTCCAGGCCATCGAGTGATTAATCGTGGACGAGCAGAAGCTGAACGAAATTTATGGAATGACTATTTTTCAGAAAATCCATTATATGGTGATGAAATATTTCGTTGGCGATTTCGTATGAGTCGGCCTTTATATATTCGTATAGTTAATGCTGTAACAAACCACGATAATTACTTTTTGCAACGACCCGATGGAATCGGTAGGCTTGGATTGTCAAGTTTACAAAAGATAACAGCTGCTTTTCGAATGTTGGCATATGGTGTACCGGCAGATTATACGGACGAGTATATTAAAATTGGAGAATCTATTGCTGTTGAAAGTTTGAAACGCTTTTGTCGAGCCATGGTGGAAGTTTTTGGAGATCAATACTTGAGAACACCTAATGCAAACGATGTTGCAAGATTGTTATACATAGGTGAGCAGCGTGGTTTTCCTGGAATGTTAGGAAGTCTCGACTGTATGCATTGGGAGTGGAAGAATTGTCCATCAGCTTGGGATGGACAGTATAGCGGTCGTAGTGGTTCTCCAACAATTATTTTAGAGGCCGTCGCTGACTATGATCTCTGGATATGGCATGTATATTTTGGTTTGCCAGGCTCCAACAATGATATTAACGTGTTAGAATCATCTCATTTGTTTGCTAACCTTGCTGCAAGTATTGCTCCTAAAGCTCATTATATAATTCAAGGAAAAGAGTATGACACGGGGTATTATCTAGCTGATGGAATTTACCCTAAATGGTCTACTCTTGTTCAAACTATTCATGACCCTCGAGGTCCAAAAAAAAATTCTTCGCAAAGATGCAAGAGGCATGTAGAAAGGACGTAGAACGTGCATTTGGAGTTCTTCAGGCACGATTTGCTATAGTTAAAGGACCAGGTCGTTTTTGGAATAAACGAGTTTTGCAAGATATTATGAGAACATGCATTATAATGCATAACATGATTATTGAAAATGAACGTGATCTTGAAGCAGATATCGATATTTGGGAAGAACCACCACTAGCAAACGTAGAGAGAAATCCAATGGAAAATGTGGACTTCGAACAATTTATTACTCGATATAGGCAAATTAGAGACTGAGAAGCACATTTTGACCTTCGCAATGCTTTAATTGAACATTTATGGGAGCGGTATGAAAACTCAGAAAATTGAATGAATTTAGTATCTTAATTGTAGTAGTATTTGTTTACGTAATTATTTTTTGTTTTTAATGTATTATAAAAAATGATGTATTTTTAGTTTTTTTAATTGAAAATTTGTTTTGATTAATGGACTTTATCATATCTATATAATCAATAAATTTACACTCATATAATATAATAAATAAATTAATTGAATTTATAATTATATTTTTATTTTATAATAATTTAAAATAAAATCTTAAATTAATTTAATTTAACAATAAGTATATAGATAATTTTTTAATTTTGATATCTACCACTCAATTTTATCTTAATTGCAAACAAGTCCCTACTTTAAAATAGAGTGGTGTGTGGTTGGAGAGGGATAATTTATAGAGTGAAAAGGTGTGAAAGAATATTCTTTTTGGAACTTCAAAATAGAGTGGAGTTTAGTGCGTGGTTGGAGATGGCCTAAGTCCACATTGTTTGCGGATATTGAAGGGCATAGGCTAGAGACTTATCTTCTTGCTCTTGATTGTGGTTGTTTGAATTTGTGTTGACATATATTTGGTAAATATATGTTGGTTGAACACATGACTTAATGATTATGAACGTATTGCATTTACGAATATGTGAAAATGTATATGTGGTTGCCTTATGGCTAAATGATTTCAAATGACAATGTTGTCTTAGTACCTCTAAGAGGTCAAATATGCAAATGAAAGTTATGAAAGAAAGGATAAATGGGTGATTGTGGTTGAATCACTAAAATGAATGAATTACCCTTATTATAGCTAATTAGCGAATGTAATGGCATGCCATAGGGAAATTCGAGATATATCTCCAAATATGTAATGTATGTGAACTTGGTCATTGAATGACCTTAACGAATTGAATGATGGCTCCTATTGGGTGTGACGACACCACAAATTTTAGGTCTAACGAAATGAAGTCCATAAGGTAGACCGACCGGCTCGAGGGAGACATAACCGCCTCTACGGATTTTGAATTGAGCAACGACTCCTAATGGGTGTGACGACACCAACGCCTTCGGGCCTTACGAAAGAATCCAAAGGTAGATGACCGACTCGTGGGAGAGTAAATCGGCTCTATGGATTATTGGTCTTCGGACCCCAACAAGAGCTTGACTCTAAAACAATGACTTCGGCCCTGACGTCATGTTTTCACTAATCAAGATAGAATTAAGGGTGATAGCTTAAAAATGGCATAATGTGTCTATTGAACTTGATTGTCGAGTATTTTGAATTTGATTGGCATATATTATGGAAACTTATCTTATTAAATGTTTTGGAACTCGAATTGCCTTGAACTTGAATTGTTTGAACTTGAATTGTTTTAAACTTGGAACATTTCAAACTTGCATCATTTTGAACTTGAAATTGATATGAACATGCTTGATAATCAAGATGATTAATGAACTTGAATAAAGAAGAGATCATGTCATGTCTTATGCATGATCTTAATGTTTTGGAATGTTTGTCTGAGCCAACCCTTAGTCCAATACTCTTGCCTAGTGGTGTGATCCTAATGTGTTTTTGTCAAGTTAATAAGTGTCATTTTTTGACTTAATTGGTTAAATTATGATTTCAGAAATAATATTGAATTTTTGATAATCAACTTGTTATTAACTTGGTTGGTGAGTGATGGTTTTAATTGAATTGGTATTAAAATGGTAGAATAGATAAGAACTTGAAAAATTGGAAATTGTGGACTTGTGTTACTGCTGCAATAAGTTGATCAAATAGGCAACTTGTTTAGTTTTGTTCGCCCAAACAGTTGGGTCACTTGACAAACGGATTATTTGTACATGTTGTTTGACATGCATAAAGGGTGTGTTTAAAATTTGGTTCCATTCCGAGGTCGTTTGGTCGGGTTTTAAAACTGAGCAAATCACTCAGATGGTGACCTGGGCAGAATCTGCATACTTACCATACTACAGTATGACATGCAGTTCGGTATGCAGTTTGACCGGAAAGCCAGTTTTGTGTAAAGTCTCATACCGAATTGCAACCAATTCCTATAGTCTAATTCATACAAGTACACAAACAAGAAGCAACCGAGAACCTGTGCTCTCATATCAACAAATCTAACATCCAACCCCCATTAATGATGGAGCCGGAACAAGAGACCGGAAAGCCACATTACATTCATTCAATTCATTCATTTGTACTCAATAAATGCAGAAATAATAATAAAGAAATAGTTTGATTATAATTGAAAAAGAAATAACTATCTCAAATCAATAACAGATATCTAATAAATGTTTTACAATTCCAAAATGAACCGTTCCTAAAGATCAAAATTTAAAACTGCTAAAATGGTTTACAAGTCCATTTACAATTAATTGAGAGTGAATAAAAGATCTCAAAAGTAGTTCAAAAATATAATGGAAATCGACATACTTCAATGGGAATGCTTGAACTCTTTAATCTGCTCAATCACCTGTTTCACATTTCAATAAGAGAGACAAGAAGAAAAAAAAAAGAAAGAAAAGACAATGTCAGACTATCGGTTTCTGGTTAGCAATCTCACACTCCAACAATGACATATAAATATGTATAATTAACATACAATCATGAGTTTAGCACACAAATGCACCTAGGAGCTATCAATTATCTATAGGGGAAAACAAACCCACCCAATCGATTTAGTTACCACAAGTGTGTAAGGCTATTTATTCATACTATAACCAATTATGTTCATTGTATCCGTATGTCATTACCAAAGATCTTGGTAGTTTCCATATAAATCTTCTAACCCCCAAAATTTATGATTCTATTCAATACAATCATCACGCCATTTAATTCACAATAAAGATTCTAGTTTAATTTAGACTACCCGTAATCTAGTATCGATAATGAAACAAGATCAATTAGGTTAAAACCACTAATTAGGTCGAATCCACATCATAGGGTCTGAAGACCAAAATCCGTAGGTGTCGTTTATTCCTTCTCGGGACGGACAACTACGTTAGGATTCCATCAATTAGGTATGAAGATCGCAATACTGTATGCTCGTAGGCGGTGGTGTCGTCACACCTAATAAGAGTCGTCACTCAGTTCAATAATGGTTAGCTAAACCAAAGGATCTATGTTTCCAATAGGTTGAGAATTCTCGAGTACCTCTAATGACATGTCATTCCATCACTATTTCAACCACGACTAGGGCAATCATTTATTAGTTTATTTAAATGATACAGTGCACACAAATCATTGAACATTCATTGGCTTTCAATCATCGATCTCGGGTACATTACTAGTGCCTTATCCAATTATTTCTAGCTCTAACTAACCAAAGTCTAAGTCTAACATGTAGTATAGCATTATATTTATAACATTATATATATATACATATACATATATATATATATATAAACAATGGCAGCTCATGTATATAAGATTTAATATTATACCAATGTCACAATTCGATACATTTCAACCACATGTTTTTACAACTTAACATATGAATATGCTTTTAACCATTTTCATGCAAAATTCCATAAACATACAACAACCGATATGGAGCATAAAACGAGGTTGCTAATCTTCTTTTCGTCGACAATAAGCGACGTTGTTAATATTCTTTCCATCGACAATAAGTTAAGCATCACCAGTACGATCTTCGGCACCGTCCTCTCCGCCTAAACAATAACAAGAACACACTTACACTGTTAATCAAACACTTGGCGTGTAAAAGAGAAACCTAGTCTAATCGCTTAGAAAAATGACGATCTAACGACCAATAACCAAAAGGTAAACCAAAACTACGAAACCCATCTCAATCAAATATCCAATTCGATTTCCCCCAAAAAGTTGGGGTTTCCTACTAAACCCTAACTAAACCAATAGTAAATCAACCCTAAAGCATCGATGATGAGCTTACAATCATACTTACATCCATTGGGAAAATGATTAGGGTTGAGAGAACACTTACCGGCGTCACGCCGATGAAGAGGTAGAGAGGGATTCAAGAGCAAAATCGATCGTGCGAAGTGAGTATTTGAGAAAAGTGAAAAGAATGAAGTCAATTTGATGGATTTAGGTTGAAATTGACCTAATTCGGTCTCTCGCGACAAGACAGGTGACATAAGGCCTATGTCGCCAAAGGTAATAAAGACTTATCCCTTGGATTCGCCTTAGACGGTGACTGGTGACATGGCTGACAACATAAGGCTCATGTCGCTAGCACCTATAGTACCGTATCCGATGCCTTGGCTTGGATTACGTGTGTTGGCGACAAGGGGCTATGTCACCAGCACCTATAATGCTACGCACCTTCATTCACTTCCTCATTCAACTTTGTTTCCAATATTGATTTAGACGAAAGGCCAATACCATATCGATAAATAATCTTATAACAATGCAATGAACATAATATCATTTCGATTACTCTCAAATGTTTAAAAAATTACAAAAGAGTGTTCATAAAATTTGAAAGTCAACTCGATTTGAAAATATTGAATCGTTTAGCCTCAAAATCGGGACGTTACATGTTACATCTATTAATTATTAGAAGATTCAAGTTAAGATGGAGATTTGTTGTAATGTTTTGAATCTAAAACTATTTCTGATTAGGTTTTCTGTTTCTGTTTCTAATTAGAATTTCTGTTTCTTTTCTCTAATTAGGTTTTTTTGTTTCTGTCCCTAACTAGGATTTTTGTTTTTTATTCCCTAATTAGGTTTTTTGTTGGAGTACTATAAATACATTTCTATATTCTTAACTTAAGAGATTGAGAGATTGAGAGAATAGAAGGAGTCTGTTATTGTAATTTGTTTTCTTCTTATAAAATCTGATTTCTCTATCGTGGTGGAGGTAAAGAACACATTATTTGTAACGCTCAAACCTCTGGCCCAACAAATTGGACTACAGGGACTCAAGTGCCACATTACAGAGACAAAACACAATATAAATCTGAAATACACTTGCTTAAATAATAGAATATAACTTACATCAAATAATAGCAGTGCGCAAAAATTCATATAACAATTTAATATAATTAAATTTCACAAACTCCCATGTAATTCATATTAAATATCATTACGATTTTCACAGAAAATAAATAAATACTAAATAAATTTAGATAATCAAGGTATCTCATAAAATCATTATCCGAAGCATAGTTCATCAATTTAAAAAATCATTTGAAAATTTCAAAAGAAAAGAATCTAACAAATGGATTAAAAAAACCCATTAAACAACTACTAGCCATATTGACTGTCTAAACATGGTCTAAACAAAAATATTTAATAGAAGTATATAGAAAAAATATGTAGTTTATGCAAATTCGTAAATGTATCCCAAAATGCGAAATGTCAGATGGCGACATGGTTTCCCTTGCTAATCACCTAGCTAATCTCAAGACACATATGTTTTGATCGTCCCAAATGGGAGGATTTAAAATTATCAAAAAAAATAAACTAATTCAGTCATAGGGACTGATTAGTAAACCGCAAGCAACTCGAGCACTTACAACTAATGCAAGGGATTAGCTTCCAGGAAATTGAGCACAACAAGACTCTAGGAATTTACTATTAGTTCAAATTAACCATGTTTTTACTGAGTGGGTCACCAAAGGATGCAACTTAGGCTTTGACACTAGAATACTTACAATCAGATTGAAATTTCAAAGCAACTGACAAATTATATAGAGTAATTTATTACCAAATGTTTACTCATGGAAGTTATGCTTTATGACCATTAAAGGTTCTACCAGCTGACTAAATCCATTTACTTTAGAGTTTCAGTACAGATATGTAAGAATTTAGATTATTCTGATTTCATATTTCAGATATAATATCATAAATTTATCGATTCACAATTTTGCCGAAAACACAATTTAGCGAACTTAAATTAGCTCATTTAGATTAAAAGAATATCAAATGTAACATAAGAACAGAATTCCGAGCAAAATTTTAGAATAATAGAATAATTGTTATGGTTTGATTTCTCATCCTAGTACAAATAGAAAATCGGGACAGAGATTAGAATATCAGAGTTGGTCTGAAGACTCACAACAGAAACAGAGAGTGATGCCGTCGCATCCAGAGCTAGCAAAAGCCACAGAGATATATATTAATGGGCAAGTCTAGGCACTCACGTGTTAGTGATGGGACGAAACTTGACTGATATTAAAATTCACAGTACTCAATCGAAATTTCTATCAACGTCTAATGTAGTATTTTAGATATCGTCTCCACAGGGATTGTAAGCTAAGAAGCATGATTGAGACTAAGATTTAAACTGAATTGCTAAAAGAATCTATATACAAAATGAATCATAGAATCATAGAGTCATAGAGTTGATGTGAAGTAAAAGTAACTCATGACATTCATTCAATGAAAACTCAAGTCAGCACTCTATTCTGCAATTGATCTTAATAATGAATAAACTGATTTGCTAGATCTGTTGTCAATTAACTTCTCATGCAAGTTTCATCTTAAATCACAGATTTACCTTCTTGATCATCATTAATGATTTATTAAAAGATCTCTCAATTCAATTTAACAGATCTCAATTATATAGTTGCATATATCTCTATACTACAACCTATACAATTGATAAGCACACTCTGTAGAAAAACAGATCTGTAGTCTATCTCTAGTACTACGATCCTCTGTTCTCAGATCTGAATCCTAATTGCCATCTCTGGTCTAAATCATATCTCAGATTAACAATATTACGTAACTCTCGTTCTTGTAATTCAATTAGCTCATGAAATCCAGTAGATCTGACTATAATTAAATAAGAAACTTTGCAATTGAAATGATAATCAACATCAAGATTCAACAAATCAACAGAGCTTTTAGCTAGCACATCTACTTCAGCATATTCAATCAAGTACAGAAAATCATCATCGACATGCTCAAGATCTAAATCTTACCGAGGAAGATTGAAGCTAGACTCTATCACAGTTGTTGCTTCATAATCTTCAAGCTAAATCTCAATGATCAACAGAAACAGAGCACAAAACTTCTTCAAGAAAATTCTCTTAAGATGTTGAATAAAGCGTATAGAAGAATCTAGAATTTCTCTTAAAGTGTAACATAATGTCAAGAGTGAAAATCAATCGTCTAAAACTGTTTTTCTCTAAAAAACTTCACACTAATTACTTCATCTGAGCTCCTATTTATAGAGTTTGGCTCAGTGGCAATTTCGAAATAAAATCAACAAAGAAACACAAATTGGCGAAGTAACATTTTTCTCCATTTATGTCACCTGTTCCTTCGCTTGAAACAAATGACTTCTTCACATCTAGTTTGTCCTGATCGCCAAGCTATCAATCTTTCTAGGCGAAATATCCTCAATGTTGCCACAGTACGTCGCCTGATGTTCAGGCGAGTTGACATTTTTCGCCAAAACACTCTTTCAGTTAAGATCTTCTATGCGATGTCTCATCAAGTGTCGCCTGTTATAATTCTTAGATCTGGCGACATTTCTCCTTTATCGCCTCAAACATCGCCTCAAGGAAGGCGAAGTTCAATTCTTATCGCCTAAGTTCCTGCCAGGATGACGATATATGAAGGCGAGGAATTCCTGATTCGCCTTCCATGTTTAACTCTTCGAGGCGAAATATTATTTATATCGCCTGCTGCATCGCCCTTCACTCCAAATCATGGCGAGGTCTTCAGGCGAATTCTTTTCTTAGCAAAATTATCTCACCAGTTTGCTGACTTTGGATGAAATTCTGATTTGATCCTTCTTTCTTCTGAATTTGCATGTTTAAGCCTTTTTTCCACAGTTTTTCATCCAAGTCCCTGTCTCAACAATAAAAGCCTAGAATTAGTAGAAATATAATCACTATTTCATCATTTAAACTCAATTTCATTACATTCAAGCTCATAAAGTATGCTAAAACATAGGTAAATTCTAGACTTATCAGTTAGCGTGTCGAAGTATACTTCTAACTCCCTACGGCATGCCTGTCTTATGACTATCAAACTAAGGATTGGGTTTATTTTTATTTATCAGATATCTCAGTTTATTTAAAAATAATATTATAGCCAAACATCAGTCATTCAATCTATAATTTAACCAACAGACTCTCAGCAGCAATCCATATAAGCAATTATCTCAACCGACTTATCAATAATTCAAATCCTATTTAGTAATTCCAGACATGCTTCATATATGTTACTATCAAATATTAAATATTAGGTCAAACTATTTTAAGACACAAATTTCAATATAAAATTATTAAACACATACATTTGATGAAGTATTGATGTTAACTAACCAATAACATAAATTCCATAGAGTGACAGTTACGGGGCCTGCTATGCAACTCCCGCACCAGCAACACCACTGTCGTCTGACAATCACGACGGTGACAATAGAACACAAATCAATATTGAATTCAAAAATATATATAAAAATAAAAATAAAAATTAGAACACAGTAACACAAGCTCAGTTAGTTAGAGTTTCCCAGGAGTGATTCTAGAGACATCATAGTGGTCATATGAAAACTGAGATCGATTTGATAAAAGTAATTTACGGATAAAATCACAAGGACTATTAAATTGAAATTATACATTTAAAATAGAGAATTGAGTGTCTCGAGACACAAATTCACTTGCTTGGAAATTTGATCCTAATAAATAAAACAAAATTTAAGTATAAATATTCTAATAACCAATTTAATCAAATCCAAATAAAAGAGAAGTGATGAGAATTTCATATTACATTAGGAATAAAAATTAGGGTTCTTGAGAACAACCCCCTTTGACTTTAGAAATCGTGATTAAACACTATAAGAGAGAGATAATCAAAGTCATTGTATGGAAAAATTCAATTTTAATGAAAATCACATGTTAAGGTTGGATGTTTACCTCGAAAACGATGATTCGGTTTATGCGAAAGCCTAGGGTTGTTAAAAACCAAAATTCATCACTTTAAAAGCTATTTATAAGTGTGATTTCTTAATCATTTTGAAAACCACCAAGGTCACATGTGTGGCAATTTTCAATTCAACCCTTATTTTATTTTATGAAAAAAAATTCAAAATAATAATTATTTATTTAAATTGTCATTTGAGCCAAATTGAGAACCTCTCTTTTTGAGTCAATTTCGAATCGATGTCTCTAAACCACGGGATATCCTACGGATTCGGAATCAGAATTTTGAATAAAAAAATAAAAAAATCTCCTGATTTCACGGATGTGACATTGTTAGTGAACCATGAAAATCTGGTGCATATTTTATTTTATCGTTATATCATTATTTTTCTCACATCCGTTATAACACGCCCTTTAACATCTATCTATTCCAAATGGTGACATCTTCTTTTTTTTTCTTTTTTTTTTTTAATATCCAAATTTATATATAGAATATGGATGGGATTTGAAGAACTAATATGGCACAATGAAGTTGATTAGATGAAGTGTATTGGACTTATCATTTTCTAAACATTGATTAGAAGCATGTATAGTAATTTGGGTTGAATGTGTTCATCTATTTGCATGGACACCGACATGCTAACACAGACACGGTACGAATACGGACAATGGACAAGCAATTTTTTAAGACACGACACAATTTTGACATGGCTCTAAAATAATATATAATTGTATTTTTATCTTGAAAAATACATGCAAATATTTATATGTTCGGATAAATATGTGACTATATAATATATGTACTTATCAATAAGTTTAGAATTTACCTATATCTTAGTATGTTTTATAAGCTTTATTGTAGAGAAATTGAGTGTCAAAGAAATATAATTGAGTAAATTTCAAGTAATTCTAGACTATTTTATGAGGTAGGGACTTGGACGACAAAATGAAGAAATATAAGGTAAAAAGAGCAAATTTATATAGGAAGACAGACTTAGCGAGAAATTTTCCAAGTTTGGCAGTTTGGCGGAAGTTAAAGGTTGAAAGAAGCATCGCCTCAAGTCTCGCCAAGAAGGAAATCAGGCTGGCGATAGCAATAGGTTGTTAAAAAGCATCGCCTGAAAGCTAAGTATGGAATTAACAAAGATTGGATTGGCGACGAAGACCTATCGCCCAGCAAAATTAAATGATATAACATTGGCGATTGGAAAGCTTTTCAACTAAGCACTTAGCGATAGGTGCTGGTGGTAGGAATTAACCTCAAGTGCTTGAAGCACTTGGCGATAGGTGTTGGCGCAGGAAATGAGTATTACCCAATGTTGAACACTAAGTAGGCAATAGGGCTTGGCGAAGGATTCCTGGTACCGCTAAATACAAGGCGAAGAAACAAGCTGTAACGTCCCAATTTTGGGGCCAAATGATTCAATGTTTTGATTTAAATTTTGAACTTTCAGTTATTTCGAACATTCTTGTAACTCTTGAATCGTTTATAGTTAATTGGAAAATTTGAGCTTATTGAGTTGATTTAAGAATTGATCAGTGTATTATCGGCTTTACATTCATATTAAAGCGGAAAATGGAATCGAACATAGATGAATTCGGAGGTATGTAGCATTTTGGGTGCAGGCGACATAGGCTTTATGTAGCCATCCATGTCGTTAGTGCTGGCGATATAGGCCTTATTTAGCCAGACATGTCGCTAGCCAACAAATTCAGCAAAGTCAAAGGACTCGTCTCGGTGCCTCTAGCGACATAGGGCCTATGTCGTCAGAGACCGTCTGGGTCGAATTTGAGATAAAACTCTGATTATTTCGATTGATCTCATTCTCTCCTCTTTTTGCAAGAATGTACTTAGCGTGTGTGGGGGGTTCTCCTTTCGTAATTCCCTCATTGATTGCGATCTTATAACCTCGGTAAGTGATTCTAATAACCATAAATTGATTCCTAGTTGCTTTAGACTTGATTGATAGGGTGGATTAGGGTTATTTAGCTATTGGTTTGGTTTGGTTTGGTTAGGGTGTTGTTATAAAAATCCTAACTCTTGGGATTGAACAAATCGGTTTTGGTTTGATGGGGGTTTTCGTGGGTTTCACTTGCGTTACTAACTATTAGTCTCGGATCGTTGTTTTCTTCATGATTAGAATAGGTTTCATTTTCGCGCGCTGCGTGTTTGATCGATTGTCTAAATGAATTATTGTTCCTTGTTAGGCGAAGCAAAATGTGCGGAGAATCATAGCGGTGACGCTTAGCTTGTTGTCTACGGAAGAAAGGTCAGCAACATCATTTTATACTCCATATAGGTTGTTGTTTGTTTTGTGTTTTTGCATTGAAGCGGATAAATGCATGTCCACTTTAATTGATCGAATAATATTAATAGGTGATTGTAATGTATTGAGATTGCATTAGTGTTGTGTATTAGCTATACTCTATGAGCTGTTAAAATGTGGTTAGTTATGTAAATGAAATATATATATATATATTGCATGTTAGACTTAGACTTTGGTTAGTTAGAGCTGGAAATAACTGGATAAGGCACTAAAGGACTACTCGACAAATGATAATTGAAAGCCAATGAATGCGATATTGATTGAATGTTAAACTGTTGTGTGTGCATTGCATTACCTTAGTTAAACAACTAATGATTGCACTAGTTGTGGTTGAAGTAGTGATGGAATGACATGTCATTAGGGGTTCCCGAGGTATCTCAACCTATTGGAAACATAGGTCTTTTGGTTTAGCTATCCACCATTGGAACTGAGTGACGACTCCTATTGGGGGTAACGACAACATTGCCTGTGGATCTATTATATTATGGTCTTCAGACCTAATTGATGGAATCTTAAGATAGTTGTCTTTCTCGAGGGGGAATAAATGGCGCTACGGATTTCGGTCTTCGAATCCTATTGTGTGGCTTCGACCTAATTGTTCCCATTTCATTATCGATACTATATTAGTAACAATATAAATAAAATGGAACTATTCATGTGAATGTAATTGGATGGTGATTGTATTTCATAGTATGGTGTGATTGGGGATTTTAAATGATTAGAAATGCATATATATATATATATATATATATCAAATAGTGACACATAGAAACAATTGATCATAATTGGAATTTAGATAAGTAAAGGAACATTGGATACTTATTGTATAGACTTCATGATTGGGTGGGTTTGTTTGCTCACATAATTGGTTGATAATTTAGGTGCATTTATATGCCAAACCTCATTTCGAATGTTAAATAGATGCATCTGCTTGTGTTTGTTGGAGTGTGAGTTGCTAACCAGACATCATTAGTCTAACGTTGCATCTTTTCCCTTTTTCTTGTCTCTTCTATTGGAAATGTGAAACATGTGATCGAGCATATTAGAGTGATCGAGTATCCCCATTGAAGCATGTTGATTTTCTAGAATATTTGAACTATTTAAAAGAACTGATATGTTATCTTTTGAAACTAGTGTTTAAAAGGGATTGTAAATTACTACATTATTGTACTTTTGAGCTTATGATGTTTAATACCATTTATTTGGAATTGTAATTCAATTATTGGATATTTTATCATTGTTTCCGAAATAGTTTCGTATTCCTATTTGACAAACAAAATACTTTGAAATTTATGTTTATTTCCGCAATAATTGAATGAAGAATGATTGTAATGTGGCATTCCGGTCTCCGTTCGAGGCTCTACTATGGCCGGGGGTTGGGCATTACATTTGTTGGTATCAGAGCAACCCTGCGACCGTGAGTGTGCCTGTGGACGGAAGAGTCTTGGGCATTTATCTAGTGGGGGTAAAGATTTAAGGAATGATGTGTGTCAACCACAACGAGGACATTGTGTCCTAAAGGGGTGGATTGTAACACCCCATATTGAGACAAGGTTAAAAGGAATTGAATTGCTACGCATATCACCAATGTGCACATTATTTTTTTGAGAGCCCAGAACTTGAGAACTCAAAAGTTAAGCTTGTTTGGCTTGAAACAATCTTGGGATGGGTGACCTTCCGGAAAATTTTTTTGGGAAGCAGGCGAGTGAGGACAAAGCATGTTGGAAAGCGTAATGATGGTCTGTGGGGCTGGTGGTCAGTCTTAAGACCAGTTATGTGAATGACGTGGCGCCTTGCCACCGCGCCTCGGGTCATCGGGGGCGAGGGTCAGATGTTACACTAACGACATGTTATGATGATATATTCGAGTATCACCACTTTGTGTTTTTTTTTTGTCTTTAAAATTATAAAATTGTGACTGAGTTCAAACTCTATAAATAGGCCCAGTTAATGCAATTAGAGTCTTTAGACAATCGAAAATTAGAAAACAATTTGTGAAGTCTTGGACCTATTAATTAACAGTTTTCATTTCAGTGAAATTTTTCTTCTAATTCTAAAATTTTGTTGAGTTTGATTTCTGAATTTAGCTGAAGTTGAGAAGAGAAAGTTGTGACAAAGCTAATCTTCCTTCTTCTTTAGTAAGTTCTTCATTGAACATCATAAGTATGGTGAATTTGAGTTTAATTGTTGTATTTGATCCAATTATGAGCAGCTAAACACTCTCGGTGATCTGTTCAGATAAATTGTAGTTGCTTGATTCATGTGTTTAAGTTCACGCTTGCTCATGTTTCGAGTCACCTATCTTTCTTGACCTTATTGCATTGTGTGGACGAGAGTCGAGCAATTCTATTATGACATCTTTTCTAGACCAAAGATGACATTTAGATGTTGATCTTAAGAACATAGAATCAAAATACTACTCTAAAGATAGACAGTGTCAAATACATTCTTCTACAGATTGAACTTTAGTAGCTAACAACTCTATAGTTTAGATATATAAGCAGTTTGATAGTTATGATCAGTTAAATTGAATCGAGAGATCTTTGATTAATCAGATCTGATGATCTAAGAGGTTGTCTTGAATTCTTAAGATGATTTGTACATGTGAGCATGAAAGTCGGCAATTGAAATCAATAGATCAACCCGTTTTTTTTTTATATAAAATCAACTTTTTAAGAAATTTCTAATGTTCACACTTTCTTTCAGTGAATTGTTAACTTTATATGAAATTATATGATTCATTATGATTTCTTCAACTCAATGATTTTTTTACAATTGCTCATCTTGAATCTTGATCCATTTTTTCTTCCATAACTTTTCCATTCAGACATTGATTCAAGAAGTGTCAAAACTTTTCCATCACTTATATTTTTAACTTAAAATACAAAATCGAAAGTATTAATTCATAAATAATTTTAAATTGTTAACATTCACCATTTAGTATATAGAAGCATTAGAATTTAATTTGATTTTTAGCATTTTGAACAATTAAATTGATAAGTGACAAATCGAGATTTTTCTAGAGAAAAGTAAAAAATAAGATAATTGGCTATACTAGTTAAAAGTGTCGGATATATGCAAGACACATGTTGGACACGTGTGTCCAAATTTTTATTATTATTATTATTTATTAAATTAATAGATATGGTTTGGACACGATATCAGACAAGTATCTGACAATTAAAATGTTTAAAATGTGTCTGACACGGCATATCTATATCTTCGTAAGTGTCTGAAGAAGTGTCTATGCAACATAGAGGTTCATCAATAGGATGGTAAATTCAAATGGTTTATTAATTAAACAATGGGAGAATGTAATTGTGGGTACCTATAGTTGTGTAAAATTTTCAGTTAGATACTTCAACTTTGCGCGGTTTCATATTGATACTCCAACTTGCGAGTTGACGTGGCGCAATCTGTGAGCAGTACCTTTATGAAACTTCGTAAAGTTAGTGTACCTATATAACTGATGTAATTTGCAAGTTGGAGTACCTATATGAAACCTCACAAAGTTAGAGTACTTATATAATGATCTAATTGCAAGTTGGAGTACCTATACGAAAACTCGCAAAGTTCAAGTAACTAAGTGAAAATTTTGCACAACTATAGATACCCACAATTACATTATCCCATTAAACAATCGACAACTCTCTAATAATACAAATTTAACCATTTTCTCACTACTATATATCTCAAAACTCTACTTCCATTTAGGAATATAGGTCTTAAATCCAAAGTTGTTGGAGTTTTTCAGTAAAAAAAAAATTTGATTTTATTGATTAAGGATTTTTTTAATGATGAATACGATTATTATTATTAATTTTTGAAATAATTTTCTTTTCACCTTGAATTTTTAATTTATTATTAATTTTTTAAATTTTGTTCTCTTTATTCTAAATTATTTATATTGCTATTTAGATATATTAATTTATTTTAAAAAAAAAAACAAAAAAAGTAGTTTATTATTTTCAATACAACATAAAAACAAATTGAGTTATTTTCATTTTTGTTATTTATAATTTTTATTTATATTATATAGCCAACTTTAAAAATTTTATAAAAATAATTTTTGAAACTTTCACTTTTCAAAAATGAAACAAATTGGTCATTTTACCTTTCTATAAAGACCTTTTATACTAATCTGTGAATGTGGTATATGAAGAGAATTTATATGAAAATGTGAAAGTCTATTTGTGAAAATCAAAATTTAGATGACTCGAAATAAAGTTTTGTTGGTTTAATTTTGAATTTTCAAATTTTGTTTAGTGCACTTTATATCATTTTTCCGTATAATTTTTTTTATTTAATCAATTAAATTTTAAACAAAAATTAAAATTTTAATAGTGAAAAGTAATTATACATATATAAGACAAATATGATTATTAAAAAAATAAATCTGTATATATATATATATATTAAAAGTAGAATAAGCAGGCAGCTGTTGTATATTTGCTCTTCAAATTCATCGCTTCTCCAATTTTGTCCTTCTCGCTGCTTCTCACGTGTACAAAAATCAGGAATAATGCTTGCTATGTATATCTCTGTTCTGTACATCATAAACACATCAGAATTTCTCCCTTCTCTAGATAATGCTATTTAATTTTTAATTTAAAGTATATTTTCAATTTTTACTAATATATTATATCAATAAATACATAATAAAAATTAATTTTATAAACTGTGTACCTCTCTTCTCTGTACAATACTATTTAATTTTTAATTTAAAATATACTTTTAATTTTCATGATATTAATTAGTACATGATAAAAACTAATTTTATAATATAAAATTTATAAAAAAAGTTACTATTTATTTATATTAAAATTTTAAAATATTATTATATTAAAAAAATAAATTGAATAATTATGAAAAGTTATTTAAAATTAAATTTATATCCATTATAAAAATTTATTTAAAAATTAAAAAGTAAAAACTGCAATGTGCCACCAGATCTAGTAATTACAAGAAGGTTAAATACCCAATAGCGTCAACCTTATCCGTTTTGCCACCAAATTCTCGAGATTTTTAGTGTTACTTGTTTGACTAATTTTGCTGTTTATTAAGTAAAATTTTGATTTTATAAAATTTAATTTCACTTTTGCATTATATAGAAGTAGGTTGGTTTTAGTTGTACTCCAATATCTAAAATATATATATAATATTATAAATATTTTTTAATAGTAAAATTTCTACGCATACAAATCTATATATATAAATAATTTCATTAGTGGTGTGGGAAGGGTGAGGGATGGTGTAGATGAAATTTTCATGAATAATATAATTTAATAACATTCACTACAAAGTAAATTTCTTGCATTTCAATTGTTTTGATTTGTTTCATCGTGAATCCAAATAATATTTGTTTCCTGTGTTTTTTTTTTCGATAATGTTTTACATTATTTCAAAATTCACATTTTCTCTTTTTTTACACACTAAATCAGTGTGGTAATATTATTTTATAATTTTTTTTTTATTTTATTCTTAATAATTACTTGTATTTTGATTTTACTCTTTGTCAAAATCAATTTACTCTCAACAATTCAAACTCTCACAACGCTTCTACTCCTGATTCTCTCAAATGTGATTCTTGATTTTTCTTTTCAATTCATGTCTCCAATTTACTATACCCATGTTTGATTATTAGTTGTCTAGTCTTTTGCTTATTTGAATTTGATATTTGAACATCAAACTGATAATTCTCAACCATTAAATTAGGAAATATGAAATATAGTGAAGGGCATTATGACCATTTAACGATTTTGAAATATTATCTTATAACCAATTCAAACCAAAAAAAAAATATACAGTACAATACAGAAATGTACAACTTATCCAAACATAATTTATATTACAAAACAGAACAATATATTAATGAACTGTGCTGCCATTCATCCAAACGAGATCTAATATTTTGAATAGAAGGAAATAGTGTTAAATGAAGACAAGGGAATAACTCAAAAGTTTTTAAATTTTATACCGAGAAAATAATTATAAAAAGATATAATTATTACTTAAATTAATTGGAGATACCAAATCTCTCTTCTTTTTAAAATATTTATTTTAAAAAAATTATACCAATTTATTAATAATTTTATTTAATATCATGAAATGATCAATTGATGGACTATTCTTATTGTCATTATCCATAATGAAATTAAAATATACTAAACAAAATAGAAATGAAAGACATTCATATGGAGTTGAATATATTTAAGGTGTCAATTTTTTAAAGATAAATATGTGTGAATTTGAAAAGACATCTGATTTTTATGATGTTATTATTGGTAAATGTTGTTATTGAATTTTTAAATACCAAATTAGTAATAATATTTGTTTTATTTTACATCTAAACACATTTAAATAATTCATTTTTAATAAAATAATTTAATTAAATTTAAATAAATTAATATTATTATATAAAATTGAATAACATTTATAACAACTCTTAAGTTTAAAATTACAAAAAGTATATATTGAAATAAATATTCAATTTGAAACTATAAGATATTATTAAAGGTAGTTTTTGATGTCAAAATGAAGAATAGTTTACTTTTAAAGGCAATTTTAGTGGAAAATAAACTAAAATAATAGTCATGCGTTGCATTTTTTAATGGTGGTAGAAAAAGAGTAAAGTGATAATTTAATAAATGTAAATTAAGTTAATTTAATTTTTTTTTTTAATTCTAACAATAAAAAATAAATAATTTTTTAAATCAAACGGAAGTATTTTAATAAACTTTACTTATTTTTAAAGTGAAATTTTTATACATAAACATATAAATTATACCCACAATTCTTTTTCCACGAATATTTTCTCAGGTGATTTTTTTTTTTTTTTAATGCAAAATTTGTTCTGACCATTTTTTCACACACCATATGTGAAATTCATCTATATCAATATCAATATATTTATATAAAAGAATTCTAATACTCACCTACATGACATAGCTAGAATTCTTCCGTGGCCATTTATGAAATTAAATTTATATTTGTTTATTATTTACATTTATAAAATATTTATAAATGATTTTTCATTTGTTAAAACAAAATGTTTTTCTCTATTAGTATAATTATTTTATAATCTAATTAAATCAATTAAAAACAATGACTCTTCAACTTGCAATTCTATCATCATAAAATTCTATATAACAAGGACTTTTACAACAATCCTTTCATCTTTCTTCTCAGCATATATTTTTCTGTATTAACAAAATAACTTCTTCAAATTTTCATGTTCTTGGATTTTTGGGGATGAAAGCATATTATAAAACACTTCAAGATCTCTGGTAAGTTTCATTTTTCATTATCTATGTTCTAATAATTTTATCATATACTATTTTTTTAATTGTTTGTAAATTAATTTTCTTTATGACGGGAGAACGAGAAGAAACTCTCTTCATGAAGCCAGTCAAACACACAGATTTTCGTAGGCAACATGAAAAACTTGGCATGAAGAAGAAAAGGAAAATTAAGGAGTGTTGAAAGAATTAAATTTACATTTATCTAGGCCATTAATATTTTAGGAGTTTGTGTTTCATACCATTTATTATATTAATGTATGCTTTTATTGTATGCATCTGTTTCATGTAACAAGTAGAATAAATAGCTACTTGTACTTTCATTTTAATCCGAGCAAAAAACATAAAGAAGTTGAATACTGCGAATTCTCTTCTATCTTTTTGATTTGTCTAACATTTCCATGTATTAGTAAAATCATAATCAATAGAATTACATGAATTATCATTAGCTACAAAACAACATCATCAATGACAAATGTTAATAAACTAGTTAAGTTTTTGCAGAACCTATAATTGAAGGAATTGATTCGCAATAAGATAATTAAATAGCAAATGAAAGATATGACAATATATTCATAGATTCAATACCATGTTGAGCAGTATGTGGTGTGCACAGAGTTAGTTTTTGTTAGGAAAATGACAAGAATTCAAATATATTTCGATATCCAGAATTGACTTGATAATTTGGAAAAGACTTGAAAATATTTTTGAAATACTATAATTGATTAGGAATTATATTTCTTAAAGTGGATTCTAATTAGGAAAGAACTTCAGAATTCAAAATAGGAAAATCTTTTTTTAATGGTTTAAGAGTACTTTGTGACTTAGTAACCTAACACTATAAATATAAGACTCGTATATTATTAGATATCTCGAGAGAACAATATAGATATGATTGGTTAGATTTGGGAGGTGTGAAGGCCTGAGTACTATAGAGATCATGGAAATATTGAGTTTTAGAAGAATCGAGTCCTAATATCCTATGAGAGCTATATGAGAAAGCTTGTGTGTGAGACTGTGACCAATGTAATTGGGTTGGGGAGTAAGATATCAGTATTTTGGTCGTAACTACTACTTTATTGTTCCATAGTGAATTAATCTCTTGTCGTCATGACAGCCGTGGTTTTTTCCTACTTTGCGTTTCTACATAAAACCTTATGTCTCATTTTCTATCTCTATTTTCTTACTTTGTCTATTTATGTTTTACTTTTTTGTTACCGATGCTCGTCTCCACTGCATTAGATCATCGATTTCTTCAACAAGTGGTATCAAAATTAGTCGAGTTTTCCCAATAGTTTTCACTACGAAGAGCTTTGAATACAAATGTGCTTTCAATTTGCGTTTGATGAACTACTAGAGGAGGTTGCCATGAAATCAAACCAGCCTGCTATAAATGTAAATGTTGTATGATGAAAATGGTAAGTTCATATTCAATAGTGCATAATACTTGCATATAATCTAGCTGACAAGCTAACAGGCTCTTGTGAAATTTCTCTAATATAGAATGTTCTTCCAATAATTGTTTGTTCAAGGATTAATCTCACATGTTTAACAACTGTCCATGAATTGTGATCACTGTATGAGCAATAGTTAATGGCAGTGGATCAAAGTACTTTAAACTTATGAGTCGACGTAAGTTGTGCATGGATTCTGATGACATTGAATTCAAATATTCCAGAAATCCTAAACATCATCCTAAACATCTTTTAGCCAAAACGCCGGCATCTCTCAAATAGGACTTTATAAGAAGTTAAAAGAAGGGAAAATTAGAATTGGATACTTGAGGTTTTGAAAATTGGCACCCATGTATGAGTTTTGCTAGTTTTTACATGTAGGTGCAATGAGTTTTTAAAAATGTAGTAATGAGATAAGGGCATGTTTGGTTTTTATTATTTATTATTATTTTTTTTAATTTTAAATTTTAATCTTAAGAAAAGTTATACTTCAATTAATTTAATTTTAATACAAAATTCAAGAAAAAAATTATTCTAATTACTATTTGTATATTTTATAAATAATGAATTTCAATTTTACTTTAGTTTTAATAAAAAATTTAAAAAATTCAAATATTATTTAATTAAAAATTTAAAATAAAAATTTTAAAAATATTTTTTTTTATTATTTAAATTTTTATAATTACTATTAACATAATTAAAGTATATTATTTAATTAAACAAGACTAGTTTTATTAGAATTAATATAATTGAAATTAATTATTCACAATATTGTTTATAAAAAATAAAAATGAAATATTTTTATTTGAAGTTTTTTATTTAAATTAAATTAGTTAAATGTAGTTTTTCTAAATTTATAATTAAAAAGAAAAAATAAAATAAAACAGCAGCCAAACACGCCCTTAACTCCTAACTACCTTTTTAAAAACTCACTACACTCATTTGCAAAAACTATCAAAACTCATATTTAGGTGTCAATTTTCAAAACCCCATATATTGCCATTGTAATTTTCCCTTAAGAGAATAAATATGAAAATATCCATACACGAACTAGTCAGCCATCAACCTGTGAAAAAGGGTTTATGTAACTTGTACGGATTTTGGACGAAAGAGTGACTTACAGCTAAACAGCCAACAAAATAGTAAGAGCATAACTTCCGATCCTAGTAATTTCTAACTACTCACTTCCATCTTTCCCTCTCATCGGTGAATGTAAATTCTTCTTATAAGGAATTATCAAATCATTATAATTAATATTACCTTCAATCTCCCATTTCGTAAAGGTTTTTCTTTCTTGACTGTATAAATAAAACCTGCTCATGCTCAAGGTATAATATGCTCGTGAAACAAAAACGAGATCACCATTCTTCAAACGCAATACAGGAAACAAAAGTTCATACAGTTGAAACCTCAAATCATGTCCACAATCCAATGCTAACGATGGAAAGGTCATTATCTTGATCCATTGCGTTTGCTCACTCAGTTCCCAAACATTAGTACAACGTTCTCTTTTAGAAACTGATTCCACAGCTGCAAGCCTATCTCCCAAGACAACAAATTCCAAACAACACAAAGACGTTAATGCATACCTTGGTCCTTCAATCACCTTAAAGTTACGTGTCTTCAACTCAAAATAGAGAACACCAAACTTTGTTTTCCAGTATATATATCCATCGACGTATAATCCTGAAATCCTCCCGTTAAAATGGGTACATAATCCAGGATCAAATGGACTGGAAAAGGGAACCCAAAATTGATCCTTGGATGACCAAGTGAATCCATTATGATTCCAACGACGAATTACTACGATAATATAATTATCGTTGCTTTTGTCGTAACCGAATCCGTAAACATAACTCGCCGATTTAGGAAATTTTGGTGTTTCTATTGTTCGCTGCGTTTGCGTCCATAGATTGAATAGATTAAAAATTGTGTTTCTGTTTGCTCTGTCGAGCCACAGCAGTAATCCATTAGCAGAGCCAGCGATGTAGAAATTGTGTTTGGTCGGAAGTTGAAGGAGAGTGACAACCTTGATTTCAGGCTTTGTGAAATCGATGGACTGAACTGAAGAAGTCGAAATCAGGAGAAACTCCTCCTCATTGCTGTTGTTGATTTTTTCCAGAACGGTAAATCGCCACTTCTTGCTAACACAGAGGAATCTACCAAGTGATTTCCAACACGGAGGAATCTACAAAGTGATTTGGGAGGAAACTCTCTCCACAACTATATCATCAAGAATCTGTGAATCGATCATCTCCTGCTCGATCGTCATTAGGCTTCTTGTGAGATTAAGGGTTTTGATTTCGTCCATCTTTTTCTATTTATAGACTGCCTTCCACTTCCTCAAAAAAGGGTTTAATAACATTGGTTGCTTGGTTTTAAAGTAACCTAAACATTATTATTATTATTATTATTATTATTATTATTATTATTATTTTATTAATTAATTTAATATATTAAATTATTAGTTTATTTTATTATAATTATTTTTATATTTTTTATTTTCTAAATCAATTATTATTATTTTTAGTTTATTATAACTCTAGCTTATTTTAATCTATACTTCACTTCATTAACTAATTATAATATTACTATTGAGGGATAATTCCAAAAAATTTACAGCAGGTTTGAGATTTTTGCAAAAAAAACACCACTAGTTTTGTTTTTTTTCCATTTTACTACTATCAAGTAAAAAAATATTAAAATTTTTAAAAATGAATTTTGGACTTTGGTGGAGTTTTAAGAGACGGGTCCAATGGTAGTGGTCCGTCGATAATTGGGGGTTGGACAAAGGAGAAATGATAAAAAAAAAAAAAAATCAATTTTCGACAATTTTTAATTTCATCAAATTTCCTTCGTTCAACCACCAATCGCTGAGAGACCACCACTATTAGATTTTTCTTTTGGAGCTCTACTAAAGTAAAAAAAAAAAAAAAAAAATCTATTTAAAATAATATTTTTTACTTGGCAATGATAAAAAGGAAAAAACGAAACCTGTGTGATTTTTTGGGGAAAATCTCAAACTTGCGGTGGGTTTTTAGAATTAACTCTATTATTTAATTAAAAATTATATTAAGTATTGAATAAAAATTTTATTTTTATTATTAAGGCTGGAATAAAAATTTTTGTGGGATAATTTTCTAAAAATGATCAAGTGAATTTTTTAAAAATGAATTCATCACGAAAAGTGAAATATTTTATGTTTAAAAATATTTTCGGGATAAGGAGTTACTATAAGTAGGGAAAATATTTTCCAAAATTTTTTTAACTCTAACTTCATCATTTCAACAAGATTTTATTATGAGTTAAAAGAAAAGGCATAAGGGTCTTAGAAGTCATTGAACTTGACTATATTTTTCAAGTTAGCCCTCCAACTTCATGAAGGGTCAATTTAGCCCTTTAACTTTCAAATTTTGTGTCAAATAAACCCTTTTTGCTGATGTGGAGGGCTTAATTGACAATGTAAAGTTAACATTTTTTCTGCCAGATCAGCTTTCACATCAGCAAAATGGCTTAATTGACCCACCATTCAGAAGTTGATGGGCTAAATTGACCCTCCGTAAAGTTTGAGGACTACCTTGAAAATATAGCCAAGTTCAAGGGCTCTGGAAACCCTTATGCCAAAAGAAAAAAAATGATAATATCCACTCAGATGAACTCATGGAGTAACTCTTCAAAGTTCTTTTCGGTTACAGGCAACCTCCCACGGGTTTGTTTTCTCCCGGAATTGAAAATTCAACTTCACATTAGTTGATATGGTTGAAAATTGACAATTCGCCTTGAGTCGGTGGGAAAAGCTTAAGTACTAGGATCCTACATCGAAAAACATGGAAAGTAGGTGATAATGTTAGCATGTATATATGTATCATTATAATTGTATTTGGTAACTTTTGGATTTGAAATTTGATATAAAGTTTTCAAACGTATGGATTTCGGGTATGTAACACCCGAACCCCCACCTCGACGGAAGGGACACGGAGAACAGATGTCACATGCAGAATGGAAGGACAGATACAATAAAACATACATACAAAGCAGAAACAATATGACAAATCGATAATTAAAAGATTCTCATTATAATAGAAAACTTATCAAATTTGAAAATACAATTACAAGTTTCAATAAAAATAACCAAAACCGAAAGATCCCAAAAAGATTAAACTGAAATCAAAATCTAAAGTGTATGCAACGATTACAATTCCAAAGTCTGAAACTAAATCCAAGTACAACAATAATAACAGATAAAGTCTTAAAAATGATGCCAGATGATGACTGATGCTGACATGAGTGAACTATATCATTCTATTCCACCTGACTATCTGAACTCAGCGATTTCCATTCCCAAATGGGTACAAAGGGTCAGACTATCGATGTTTGGTTAGTAAGCCAATGCCCAACAAGCACACCCAGGATGCGTCTTACTTAACAGAATAAAATGTCTCACACATATGCGGATTAGTTAACAAACATAGGGTAACAAACATGATCAAACAAGTTGATTAATAAACCAAATTATCCCAATTACAATCACCTTTAAATGATCTAGGATAAGTGACTACAGATTATTGCAATTACCGTCTAAAGGTAGGATTAAAAATTAACATTTTATTTCAGATTAGAGTCCGACACCGATCTGCTAATTCGGTATGGAATTCGACATGTAATTCGGTCAGGGAGTGTTACCAGCTTTACTGAATTGTAATTCGGTAAGGAGTTCGACATTCATTTCCTTCAGAACCATTTATTCAAGTCTAAATAGGTTTTAAGTGACAATTCGGTATCTTATTCGGTAAGCAGTTTGGTACTTAATAATCACTTAAGTTTCTATTCTGATTTATGTAACAATTCGGTAAGCAATATGGTATACAGTTCGGTACCTAATTGGGCCAGAAAGCCAATCGACTCCTAAGTTCAAACTTATGTGACAGTTCAGTAAGTAGTGTGGTATGCTGATTGAGCAGAAAATGTGCATTATTTTTTACACTATTTTATTTTATTATTTGAGGACCTTATTGAAGATTTGCTATTAATTTACATGTTTTTGTAATTTTGGACAGATTGGAGGCAATTATTCAAATTTGAAGGTTCTTGAGGATTAATGACAACAATTGCCAAAGTAGAGTCAAAGTCCACAAGATTTCATTGGAAGATTTATTTAGAAAATAAACAAGCTGATAGGAATTTTAGAATTTTTATGTTTTGAATTTAGAATTTTCAAATAAGGATTCTGAGGAGATTTTTAATGATTTTCAGTTTTGTAACAGAGTGTATATTTACTCTGAATGATTAGAATGGGGAGTTTTTGAGTTTTCCATAAAAAACACATTGTTTTTTTTATTCTTTGTACAATCAATTTTATTGAGACGATGATGTTCGTTGCGTTCATGGGGTGCTAAACAGTCTTATCCAGCTAAGTCAATTATACGTGTTATGAGAATTGTGTTTTAATTTATATGCTTGTTTAATATTTGTGTATTCTCTATGGGCATGGTTAAATGCACATGTTATTCTAATTAGTTAATTAAGTATACAATTGATTGGTTAATTAGGATTAACACATTGCACGTCTAATAACTCGTAGTTAATTTGACCTAGGTAATGTTGAGAGTGCATAATCATATTTCAAGAACTGTCGTACTGATTCAAATGGTTATGGTCACAGGTCTTTTCTAGTTCTTAATGCGGTCTACTTTAGATTAATGATTGATTAGAAGGGTCGTACCCGGTTAGTCTAATAGCTAAGGAAAAGATTGGTTATTAGGTACGTTGTCAATAGCTATAACTGTGACTATTAAACTGCATATATATACTTAGTTTCGATGATCAACACTACGTTGAATAAGTTGACATAGTTGGATGTTTAAATATCATTAATTTTTTTATTCTGTTAATTTCATTTTTAGTTTAATTATTCATATATTCTACACCCTTAGTTTTATTTGATTTGGACTTAACATTTACATTTATTGATTTCTGTTCTCTATGGGATCGACCCTGTTTACTGCAAGTTTATTTGTATTACAGACTAAATTTATATTGACGGATTTGACACTCGTCATATGCAGTTCAGTCACGGATTTTTTTCTGTTTAATGTAATTATCGTTGTTTTTGTCATAACCCAATCCGTAAACATAGTTCTCGTCAGTTAATGGTTTAGGAAAATGTGGTGTTTGTATTGTTTGCCGCGTTTGCGTCCATGGATTGAATAGATTCAGAGCTGTGTTTGCTCTGTCGAGACACAAAAGTAATTTGTTAGCAGAGCCAACGACGTAGAAATTGTCTTTGATGACCGGAGATTGACTGCTAACGACGTAGAAATTGTCTTTGATACCGGAGATTGAAGAAGAGTGACAGCCTTGGTATTGAAATCAATGGACTGGATTGAAGAAGTCGACATCAGAAGAAGCTCATCATTGCTGCTGTTGATTTTTTCAAGAATGATAGATTGCCACTTCTTGCTAACACAGAGGAATCTGCCAAGTGATTTGGGAGGAAACTCACTTTGCAGAATCTCGACTACTATATCATCAGGAATCTGTGTATCCATCTACCTCAGCTTGTTCGCCGCCATATGTTTCCTGTGAATTAAGATTTAGAAATTTTTTCTCTTATTTTATTTATAAGCTTTCATCCACTCTTATTAAAATAAGGAATCCTTCTAAATAATAAATTGATTATTTAGAAACAAAGATTTAACACAGTTTAAGAAATCTTTTAAATTAATTTGAACATAAAAATTCTTCCAATTGCAGTACTATAGAAGTAGTGATATAGAAGAACTCCTGTTGGAGTTCAGCTTCTGTTCGGATGGAAAGAATATGGATTGGCCAATTGTTATTTATAGTCCTTCAACGGTCAAACATGATGGTTCTGAAGCAAGTTATTCTGATGCATATTCTCTCTGGCTAAAGAAACACGGCATAGAAAAATTCACTACATATGTCACTTCCTAAAATTGGGATTGTTGATGTGTGTGAATCTTTTAGAGAAGTCTGATATAGTTATAATGTCAATTTCATATTTGTATGTGTGCTATTTCCAATTTTTGCATCTTATTTATAACTCCTAAAAGAGATTTTCTATTAGTTTATTAGGTAAATGTCTAATGAGCAAGTTAGTACTTATAATATAATATATTATATATTGGTTATCTTTTAGTAGAGTTTGCAGAGGGTACGAATTATAGTCTTATTGAAGTTTATTGAAGCATATTTTCATGTTGAAGTTTATTTATGTGTTTTCTATTAGCTTCTTATTTTTTTGTTGGTTAAGCTAGCCCAATTTATAGATAAAGTGGGCTCATTAACAACTGAACTCAGTTGATTGGTTAATGAATTTCAGCTCATTTAAGATTTCTATCTTCATATTTCAGTTTCTAATAGTGGTATCAGAGTTGTTTTCTTAAAGTTGTTTTCTTAAAGGGACCATGAGTTCTATTTCTATGAGAGTTAAACACATGAGATCGAGAGTTTAAACACCATAAGTGAACAAGCTTCAAGTGGCAGTAGTGGTTCAATTCTAGTACCAAGATTTTCTGAAGAAAACTACCAAATTTGTGTTGTTTAGATCAAGTCCTATTTGAAGTCTTTTGGGCTATAGGAGTTAATGAGGATAAAGAAGTTCAGCCTCTAAGATCAAATTCTACCATTGCTCAAATTAAAGATCATGAAGAAAGAAAGCAAAAAAAAAAAAAGATTAAGGTTGTTACATGCCTTCATTTGACTCTTTCAAATGATGTTTTTACAACCATTATGCATACGGAAAATGTCAAGCAAATTTGGGATGAGTTGAAAGGATGGTATGAAGGAAGTGATAGAATGAAAGCTGTTAGTCTTTTAACTCTTAAAATAGAGTTTGAAATTCTCAAAATGAAGGAGGAGGAAAGTGTGAAGGATTACTCCTCAAAGTTGTCTCAATTGGTGAACCGTATGAGGCTGTATGGTGAGAATGTTGATGACGAAAAATTTATAAAGAAGATGTTTATAAGCTTACCAGAGAAATTTGAAGATAAAGTGGCTGCTACTAATGAATCTTGTAACTTAAATAAACTTTCTGTTTCTGAACTTCTGAGGAAGTTACATGCTCAAGAGCAGAGGATGTCTATTAGAAATGATGAGCAAGTTGAAGGTGTTTTCTTTGTAAAACAAAAAGGGTAAAATGCTGGTGGTGAAGATCACAAAAGGCAGTGGTCTAATAACGAAAAGATTGAAGATCAACCTGTGAAGAATGATGGAATCTCATCTATACAGGGAGATAAGTTTCCACCTTGTCCAAAGATTGCAGATTTAAAGACAAGCCTCAATTTTAGTGTTACTATTGCACAAAAAAAAATGGGTCATAAGGGGAAGTTTTATAAGTTCAAACAAAGCCAGTCTCAGCAGCCTCAAACATCTCAACAAGCAAATTATATTGGTGAAAAATCTCAGCTAGAAATAGTTATTTATGACTACATAGACCACCATTATAATTTGCAAATCATATGGTTAGGGATGAGACTCTTTTTATTTCTACCAAAATATCAAATCAGATCAAGGTGAAGCTTGGTAATGGTAATGTAGTTCAAATTACATGTAAACATACGGTTCTTATACAGATTGTTAAAGAACCTAAATATGTTCATGATGTGTTGGTGATTCTTGACTTAGATCATAATTTGTTGAGTGTGGCTCAGTTGGTTCAAAGAGGCTACTCATTGTCATTTAAAGATTGTTGTTGTGTTATTTTTTTATGGAAATAAGAGTGAATTTGTTAGAGTAGAAATGAGCCATAATAGTTTTTCATTAAGGTTAGAGAACATAAAGCATTCTGCTCTAGTTACACAATAAGAAGCATCTAGTCTATGGCATAGAAAACTAGGTCATTTCAGTACATCTTCATTTAAGTAGTTGAAAACTAATGATATGGTTGAAGATATTCTAGAGATCAATTGTGTAGATGGTGTGTACAGTTCATGTCAAAAAATTCATAGAAAAACATTTCCTAAAGGTACTCCATTTAGAGCTAAGATGAAACTAGAGCTCATATACACTAATTTATATGGTTCCATGAGCGTGTCATCTTTGAATCAAAGCAAGTACTTTATGTTATTTATTAATGATTTTACAAAGCACACTGGGGTTTATTTTTTGTCAAGCAAGGCAGATGAATTCTTTACATTCAAAATATTCAAATCTATGGTGGAGAATGAAGCAAATTTGAAGATTAAGAAGTTAAGGACAGACAATGGCAAGGAGTATACATAAGCAGAATTCAACAAATTTTATCAAGAGGTATAAGCATCAATTAATTGTAAGTTACTCCTCAACAAAATGGTGTGTGTGAGAGGAATAATAGAACAGTAATAGAGATTACAAGATGCTTGCTGGTTGAGAAGAAGCTTCATAAAAAATTTTGTGCAAAGGCTATTCATGCTGCAGTTTATCTTTTGAATAGGCTTCCAACCAAGGGTGTTGAGGGAATGACTCCACATGAAGCTTGAACTAGAAGAAAACCCTTTACAAGTCATTTGAAAGTATTTGATTCTACTTGTTACTCTCATATTCCAACAGCAAAAAGAACCAAATTGGATGATAAAGCTCAAGTTAACATTCTCCTGAGTTGTGCTAAAAATGCAAAAGATATAGAATGTTCAACTTGAAAACGCAAAAGAGGGATTGACTATGATACACCACTTTGAAAAGTGGTGTATCATACACCACTGTATGTAACCTGTTGTACCCGGTTTTACCGGTTGCAGCAGGTAATTAATATTATTTTTATTTTTTAAAAATAATATATTATATAAAAAAATAAAAAAAAATATTTCTTTTCATTCGGATAAAAATAAAAGCAAAATTTTATAATTAAAGAATTTAAATGTAAATGTAAAAGGAATAATAAAATATTATTATTTTAATGTAATTATATTCGTCGATAAATTTAATCAAGTTTAATGGTTAAGTTGGAAAAAAATGTTTATTTCGATTATCGAATCTATCGTTAAATAACGTGTGACTCGATTACACATTTCGATTAATAATATCGACTTTACCGATAAAATTAAGTATGTCGTATGACTTGTTTTGTAGAATCGATAAATTTCATCGACTCTATTGGTAAATATCAACTTTTATGTATGGGTTGATTAATTTATCAAAATTTCTCAATAATTCAGCCTTTACACTTGATATTTGACGATAGAGTTGACGAAATTCTTCGAAACCATTCAACAAGTCGGCCGGTCAAGTCAAGAAAGACCAATAGAATCGATATTCAATTTTATTGATTCTATCGGTTAATATCAGGTCTGCCATACAATTCGATTAAAGATTTTGATAACTGTGATCGATATCATCGGTAAATATCAACTATGCCTCGGGACCTGATAATATATTTCAAAAAAATTATCGATTCAATCGACAAATATCAAATCTGTCGTAGGACTCGTTAACTTGTAGTTTTAGAAATAATGAGTATACGTTTCAGTTGATAAGTACCGATGAAGTCTATGAAATTAATTAAAACCAAATATCAAGTTGGCTGGGTAAGTCGGAAAAGACTGATATATTCGAATATCGATTATATCGGCAAATATCAAATTTACCATAGAATTCGATAACAAATATCAATAAATTTCATCAACATCCTCGGCATTTATCAAGTCTGGCCTTGGTCTCGATAAATTATTTTGATAAATTTGATTGATATTATCCCAAAATATCAAGTCTAACCTTGGTCTCGATAATATATTTGGATCCATAATGTGTAGAAGTGTATATCGCGAAGGTGTAATGGTGTGTCACTAAGGTTTTGTGTCCCGATGCCTCACGATTCCTCGAAGTTGTTATGTCGCGAAGCTTTCTACTAAGATTTGTATGTCGCATTTTTTTTGTCGCGAATTTTTTTCTCGAAATGTTGTCGTGAACTGTTGTCGCGAAATTTTATCGCAGAATATTGTCATGTATTTTTTATGTGATTCTTTGTTGTGAGCCTTCATGACAAATCTGCTATAGCCGTCAGCCTTATTCTAGTATTGTCGCGAGTCTTCGCGATGATGCTACTATAATTGCGAGTCTGCGCATCTAATCTCATATCTGAAATAGTCGCGAGTCTTCGTGGCTGTAAAGTCGCGAGGTTAGGGTCGCGAATCAGGTTTATGGTATAGTGGCAAGTCTTCATCACAAATCAGAATTTAGGCATTGTTGCGGGCCTTCATGATGAATCTAGTATATTCATATGTCTTCGTTCCCTCGCGAGTCTTCGTGCCAAATCGGGTATCTGGTATAGCAGTTTCGACTCTAATAGAAGCTCATGTGAGTAGTAGATTGGACAACGGCTGCTATGGATGAGTGAAAATAACCAGTGCCGGTGGATTTAAGCGAGGACGGCAGCGACGAGACGGTAGATTTCAAATGTGATTCATAATAATAATAAACACAAAATTAGAAATAGAAATAAAAATACAAAATAAAATTTTTATTAACCGGTTTTACAAGTATCGCTTTTATATATTAAAATATTACAGAATATTCTACAGCGTTAGATACCGATCTAATGATCTGTGTTTCAGAGTTGAAGATGGTTTATGATACACCACTTTTAAAGCGGTGTATCATAACAATTTCATTCAAAAGATAGAGATCAGCAGAGATATTGAAGTGGATGAAGATGCTTTTTAGGATTGGGAGAATGAAAATGTGAAGAGATGTATGTCTAAAATTTCACTTAAAGATGTTGAAGAAGCTACAACTTAAGATTAAATTGAATCATAAGTGGATGAAGATGCTTTTTACAATTAGGAGAATGAAAAGGTGAAGATATGTGTCTGAAACTTCACCGAAAATTGTTGAAGAAGCTGCAGCTCAGGGTCAAGTTGAATCAGAAGCTGTAGAAAATGTAGCAAAATCTGATTCTCTAATATTGAAGACAAAATCCCTTACTGAAATTTATGAAATATGCAATTTTATAATGGATGAACCCACAATATTTGAAGAAGCTATATAAGATATGTATTGGAGATAAGTCATGAAAGATGAGATCTTCATGATTAAGAAGAACAAGACTTAACAGCTTACTATAAGGCAAAATGGTAGGAAGGTGATTGGAGTTAATGAGTGTTTAAGACGAAGATAAATTCTGATGGCTTTGTCTTTAAACACAAATCAAGATTGGTGGTAAAAGACTATTCTCAACAGTCGGGGGTATATTATGGTGAGACGTTAATAGCTATAGGAGCATTATTGAACCTACATTCTATGTCAAGCAGATACTGATTGGAGAATATTGATTTTTTTTTTGGTTGATGATCTTCTTGTAACAGGTGATGATATTCAAGGGGTTGTCATATTCAAAGAGACCATGTTAAAGGCGTTTGAGATAAATGACCTTAGGTTAATGACATACTTTCTTGGAAAAAAGGTAACTCAACTTGAAAATGGAATCTTTGTGTCACAAATCAAGTATGCAAAAGAGATGTTGAAGAGGTTCAAAATCTATGCTTCAAAATATGTTCAACTCCCATGATAATGAATGTGAAGCTGTCGAAAGATAATGGAAGTGAGAAAGTTGATGCAAGTTATTATAGAGATTTTATTAGAAGTCTTTTGTACTTGACATCAAGCAGACTAGGTCTTAAGTTGTTAGCTAGTTTACTATGAAGGTTAATGCACTCTCCAAGCATGCTTCATAATGCATCATGTAAAAGGGTGTTGAGGTACATCAAAAGTACCATGAATTATAGCATTTGATATGACCGAAATGAAGTTAAATTGAAAGGATATGTTGATAGTAATTGGAAAAATTTTGAAGATGATTCAAGAGTATTACTAGTTTTGTATTCTCATTTGGAAGTGGTGCTTTCTATTAGAGATCAATTAAGAAGCAAATTATAGCATAATCCTCAACAGAAGCTGAGTACATTACAATAGCAGCAGCTTCAAATCAAGCTGCTTGGATTAAGAAGATTTTGGATGATTAGGGAGTACTAATTGAATGAGCTTTTATGATCAAATGTAATAAAATGTCAGTTATTTCTATGGTTAAAAATCTAGCATATCATGGGAGAACAAAGCACAATAAGGTCAAGTTTCATTCAATTTGTGAAGTAGTTGCTAACGGAGAGATTGAGCTCATTCATTAACAAATGAACTCAGTTCATTGATCGGTGGATTTTAGTTCATTTAAGATTTCCACCTTTATATTTTTGTTTCTAAGAGGGATATCAACATCAAGTATTTGTATTGTTATGGTGCTCCTAAACTCTAGTTCTTTATTTTAGGTTCTCCCTTTACTATCTAAGTCAAATTTCTTCGATGTTTACATATATTGTGTATTTGAAAGTATTTGGGATTCTTCCATTTTTTTTTCTTGGAATATGCTACTAAAAGTATTAAAAAGAGTGTTGAGATTGCACATGAAAGGTCAAATCGGTCTTCAAGGGTTATATGGAAAATTGCTCATTTACCAGAATGGAAAAAAAAAAAGATGAAGGTACCAAATACTCATTTTGATGTAAGAACACATGACTACCTATATTTTCTACTATGATACACCACTTTTAAAAGTGACGTATGATACACCACTTTTTATGTGTAATAATATCCATTGGATCTCCATCTAAGTGTTCAAATTGATTTCAATTTAAAAAATATTATTTTATTCAACAAACCTACTATAAACTCGTATATTTATATTTTGTTTCCTACTATATTTAATTTTTCAATCCGTATATTAAATGTCTATGGACTCTCTAAATAGAAGTTATAGGTATAGTTCAAGAGATGGGATTGAATCTGGAATTCGAATTGGCTTTGCATCATCTGAAACTATGTGGAATGGGCATCGTCAATGGCTTCTCAGATAGTCGTCACCGCCACCACAAGTCAATAGCATCTGCCATAATTTCATATTTTTCATTTTGTCCTCCCCACCTCCTTCTGATCATTATGTTCACCAAAATCCTAGATTTCCATGACATACAATCCTCGCGGCATACACGATTGCTATGATGCACGAACACTTCCAGAGATGTGGGTATCCTGTGTCTGACATGTTTCGGACACTTTAATTGCCCTATACTTGTGCGACACCATGTCCATTAAATAAAAAAATAAATAATAAAAGAAAATTTTCGACACACGTGTCCGACATGCCACTTTATGCATGTCCATCATATATCCAACAATTTTAACTATTATTTAGTTATTTATTTTTTAAAAATATTTTTCTCTTAAAAATCTTCATTTGTCACTTGTCATCTTATTTGTTCAAAACTATCGAAATCAAACTAAAACTCTAATAATTCCATATATTGAAGGTTGGATGTTGGCAATTTAACATTATTTATGAATTTATATACTGATTGTATACTTTAAGATAAAAATATAAATGCATATATTATATAACTAATTATTTACCTAGATATATAAATATTTATCTTTACTTTCTAATATAAAAATATTATTATATATTATTTTAGTAACCGTGTTGAAACCGTGTCATGTCTTAATTTTTTAAAAATCGTCGTGTCCCGTATCCATGTCGTATCCGTGTTAGCATGTCAGTGTTCATGCAACATAGCACGATTGTGTCAAACTTTCATCATAATACAATTCATCTTATAATATGTATGAATTATTTTTATAACCTTAAAAATTTAATTTATTTTTTATATTACTAAATAACTAAAAAAAGTGCAAGTTATATCAAAATTTCTAGTATATTTGATAGTCGATTTCACTTCATCCACATTATCGGTACTCAATATTCATAAAAAAAAAAAAAGGGAACTGTCAAACTTGATATTTATCGATAATATCGCTAAAATTTATCGAAATAAGTTATCGAGATTTAGGCCAGACTTGATATTTATCGATGATATCGAAGAAGTTTATCAAAATTTCTTATCGAGTTCTATAAAAAGCTAGATATTTGCCAATATAATCAATATTCGAATCTATCCGCGTTTACCAATTTGACCGACTGACTTATTGAATGATTTTGAAAAATCCCATCAACTTCGTCGTGAAATATCTAGTAGCCGACTTAAACATCACTAAAAAAAAATAGTGGTTTTTACTATACTTTTTAATGGCATTTTAAAAAAATATGTCATATTTTTCAACAATTGCATCATTTAGATTAAAAATATCATAAAAAATGATGTATAATTTAAAAAATAAAATAAAATAAAAAATATAGTAATTGTTATAAAATATGATATTTATTAAATATCATTTTAAAATTATAAATTAAATATTTCTAACTTTATAATAAAGTTTGTCATGAGATTTTGTTATAAAAAATAAAATAAAAACTATCGTTAGATTAAACGAAAGTCGTATATGATCAATAGATTTTTCCGTCCCAATTTGGGGTGAAATATTGATAAAGTTTGTGTTCCATTATCGCTTTTGCTCTATAGCTGATATTTTAGGTTTTTGCCTTTTCCATTATGTTTGATTGGCAATGTGTTTACTGATCTATAGAGTTTTAAAAATTTGTATGTTTATACGATTTAATTTCTTCGTTGCTAGCCATTCGACAATATCAATTATTCCTTGATATCAATTATTCTCCATTGTCCGAAAGGATTTCGTGTGTAAATGCTACTGTCTTTCTCAGATGATTTATCTGAGGCATGTAAGGTTGGTTTTCTGGTAATTGATTTCATTGTTATGATTTGCGATTCCGTATGTGTAGCTGATGTGAAAGAGATTCGTTTTTGTGAATTTTATTGATGATGGAGAAGAACGAGTGGTGGTGGGGACTCTAGATATTAATCAGTGTTTTAGGCTTCCAGATGAAGAGGTAGTAGTTTATCAGATTGTTTACGGTGGATGATATGTTATTTGGATAAACTTAATTGGGGCTGGGGTTTATATTTATTTGATCAGGGAATTGGACGGGATTTTGCTCGAGCATATCTGAGTAATGTATGTGTAGCAAAGAAGGTTCAAAGAAATGGTTTGTGTTATGAGCTTATGGCAAAGGCGACGATTGTGGCGCAGGAATGGGGTAAACTTGCAAGCGAAGGCTTCAATATCTGTAGTCATGTTAACCGTATCCATGTTTATGTTCATTTACATTTAGGCTATGATATACTTGCCTGCCCAGTTCCAATATGAATGTTATTTCACTATTTGTCCTAAGATCTGTTTATCTTTGTTTTCAGGTATAAGTGATCTGTACGTCCATGTTGTAGTTGACAATGAACCGGCAAGGAAGTTATACAGGAAGAGTTGTTTTGTACTTGAAAGTTAAGAGCCTGCATGGCAAGCCAGGTTTCTTGATCGCCCGAGAAGGCTTCTATTATGGATTGGTATTTTGGACATCAATGGTATCTAACACTATCCATCTCTCCAACTACATCTTCCTAGCCGATGAATGTTAATAATATTTGTATATGGCTTGATTCAAGAACATAGCTTTTAGTAGAATCGTAAATACAACATTGTTAACCGTATTTCCTTTTAGTTTAACATATCAATATAAATTTCATTTTTATTCTTAGACTCGGTACATACAGTATATAACAAGCTCAACCGACCAAAGATGGTCTCACTTGTAAAGGATTCTGCAATCTTAAATCCTGTAATAGTCAATCTTGATATTGCCAGCATCTAGATCAACAATCTTCTCAAAAGCAGGCTGATAGAGATTAAAATCTCCATTGCAGGAGGGGTAACAACCATCAACAACAGTAACATCAACAAAGGGCTTAGAGTATGGACAACACATTCGGGTTATAAGTATATTAGAAATTATTCTCTTGATGATGCTCTGCATATTATAGTTGTAACCTCAAATAGGAAGTTAAAAAGAACAAATATGACAATATTCACACACCAACTAACTTTCAAATAAAGTTTTATTTTTACAAACTACCAACCAAACAGCAAACACAATCGTAAAAACATAACTTCCAATCCAAGTAATTTCTAATTGCTAACTTCCATGTTCTACTATTATAGGTGAAAGTAAATTCTTTTTATACGGAATTAGCTTGAATCTCCCACCTACTTATACTAGCTTGAATCTCCCGTCTAGTAAAGATTTTTCTTCCTTGACTACCTTGAATATCCCATCTGCTAAAGGTTTTTCTTTCTGGACTATATAAATAAACCTGGCCGCGCTCAAGATATGACCATATGGTCCTGAAATCAAAACAAGATCACCATTCTTCAAACGCAATACAGGAAGTACAAGTCCATCAGGTTCAAAACGATGAGCCCTTAAATCATGTCCACGATCCAATTCAAACGGTCTAATGGTCACTATCTTGATCCACTGCATTTGCTAACCAAGTTCCCAAACATTAGTACAACGTTCTTTTATGGAAACTGATTCCAAACCAACAAGCCTATCTCCCAACACATCAAATTTCAAATAACATTCATCCAATTCTGTAATCGGTGGTCCTTCAATCACCTTAAAGTTACGTGTCTTCAACTCAAAACAGAGAACACCAACCATTGTTTTCCAGTATATATATCCATTGGCGTCTAATGCTAAAACCATGCAATACGGACTCCTCCAAAATTCAAGATCGAATGGACTGGCAAACGAAATCCAAATTTGAGTGTTGGATGACCAAGTGAATCCATTATAATTCTGACGATCGATTATTACGATAATGTAATTATTGTTGTTTTTGTTGTAACCGAATCCGTAAACATAGTTCTCGTGAGTTAATGGTTTAGGAAAATCTGGCGTTTGTATTGTTTGCCGCGTTTGCGTCCACGGATTGAATAGATTCAAAACCGTGTTTGCTCTGTCGAGACACAGCAGTAATCCATTAGCAGACCCAACTACGTAGAAATTGTCTTCGGTCGGAAATTGAAGAAGAGTGACAGCCTTGGTTTCAGGTTCTGTGAAATCAATGGACCGAATTGAAGAACTCGAAATCAGAAGAAGCTCCTCCTCATTGCTGTTGTTGATTTTTTCCAGAATCATAGATCGCCACTTCTTGCTAACACAGACGAATCTACCAAGTGTTTTGAGAGGAAAGTTCCATTGCAGTATCTGGAGTACTATATCGTCAGGAATATGTGAATCGATCGGCTCCAGCTTGCTAGCCATTAGGCTTCTTCTGAATTTAGGGTTTTTGATTTCATTCTTCAGCTTGCTCGCAGCTCGCCATTAGGCTTCTTGTGAATTTAGGGATTTTGATTTCATTCTTCGTTTTCTATTTATAGGCTTCCTTCCACTTCCCAAAAAGGGGTTTACAACATTGGTTGGTTGCTTGGTTTCAAAGTTACCTAAAATTATTTAATGGGAAATTTTTTTTATTCATTAATTTATTATATTAAATTATTTGTTTATTTTATTATGATTTATTTTTATTTTTTTTCAGTTAATTATAACTCTCGCTTATTATAATCTATACTTTATTTTCCATTAATTAATTATAATATTATTTATTTAATTAAAGTATTATATTAAGTATTAATTAGAAATTTAATTTTATTATTGAGCATTGAATAAAAACTTATGTGGAAAAATTTTCTAAAAATGACAAAATGAATTTATTAAAAAAACGAAAAGCGAAATATTTTGATGTTTAAAGTTATTTTTGAAATAATGAGTTAATATAAATAGGGAAATTTTCAAAAATAGCATAAGGAAAGTTGGACTTAAGTTTTTGAGCCCAGTAAAGTTTGTTTTGCTCATATAAACTTTGTGAAAGTTTATTTTCATTCTAGGAGTCTTTTGGACATTTATACCATTTTGGACAACATACTTTATGATGGACTTTTTCAAATACACTCATTGACTCATAGAAAATAAGGTTTTACCATATTCTGATACCAAATTTTCGGGGCTCAGGGTTTTAAATGAAACTGAGTAAAATCATGCGTATGCTATTAACTTTTGAAAATTTTTAAACTTTATACTTAAAATTTTATAAGGGATAGTTTTACATTAAGGATTTTAAAAGTTAGAATTAAGTAAATGGGCCTTGAAACTTTGTATTAAGTTATTAATCCTAACAAACTTTGGTTTTTATCCACTAGCCCTTTGTGACCATTATACTCTTATGAATAAAAAAAAAAGAATTTTAAAAATTAAAAAAAAAAAAAAAAACATAGAATACCCAAACACACCCTCACTTTCACCTTGCTATTACTATTTTTCCCATAAAAATAATCACCCTTTCAAACCCCAAAACCCATTCAACAAATTCACAACACATTTACGTATGTTCTTCCCCTCTTCATTTTTCTCCACCATTAATACTACTCATCTCTTTACATTCAAGAATGCCATCAAGTTTGACAAGTAGTTCATTAAGGTTAGTATATTATAATCACATCAAGGTTTAATTTTATCATTAATATTAGTTTTGGGTTATAGTGATATTTGCAGGGTTTGTGTAGGTGGATTTGGGTTATTAGAATTAGTTTGCAATTAATTATAAGGTGATTGAGTTTTGTTGTTTGTAGTGAAGGGATGTGTAATTTAGCATTCCTTTAGTTAATTATTGTGGTAATTTCCTAAATTTGGTAGATTAATTCCTTTTTGTTAGTTTTGGGTTTTATAGAATACTCACCATTGTTGGTATTGTGTATTAGGTTTTGTTCCTCATTGATATAGAAGCATAGAGTAAGCATTAATTTTGTGATTTAATGGTGTATGTTAGTGTTGTTAAATTGGCATGTTATTGGAGGTTGTAATAGAAGATATTTGGTATTGTTAAATTGGCATTAGGAGTAGTTAGTGTTGTTGTTTTTTGTGGAAATTTTTAATTGGTATGTTATTGGAGGTTTCATAAAAGTGTTTGTTTGTTGATATCATTTGTGATATATTGGTAATTTTGATGGGTTTTATTGGAGTTATGTTTTGCTATGATGGAGTTTGGGATGGTAGCAATTATAGGGGTTGTGTTGTATCTGGTGTAATGTGTAGGAAGGATGTGACGTTGAAAGAAATATCTGAAAAACCGGCGGCTAAGAGGGGCATTGATATTAGTAGGTATGATTTACGACTCTATACACTTGTAAATAGGCGGGGTGTAGGGATTACAAGGATGGAAATCAATGATGAAGATTGTGTAGGTTATGTGATGTCCTATGAACCCGTTGAAATATTTATTGAATTTGGAAAAGAATGTAGAACAATTAGATATGGTTAATGTAAATGTACGGAATCGGAACGTCATAGGTAGTGATCCTAACATGCGACAACAAGTTGATGCCATTAGGGATTCAAATTCAAATTTAAATGTACGGAATCGGAACGTCATAGGTAGTGATCCTAACGTCATATGAGTGTACATGTATTTGTGATCCAGACAGAGCGAAGAGAAGGACTGTGACTGCGAAGGTAATTGGTTCTTATTTTTGCACACGCGTGGCCGGTTCAAAATTCAGTCTAGATCATTTTGTGAGCGAGGTACGTGCTAGATGGGCCGTGAATTTGCTATTTAGCAAAGCTTGGAGAGCTTTAAAGTTTGCACTGTCAGTTGCATATGTAAGTTATGAGGACTCTTAGAAGTATATTTCTTCTTACCTCCATACGTTAAAAGTCACTAATTCAGATACTGTCACAGCTATTTGAAGGAACAGGAGTGGAATTTTTTTATAGTCCTTTTTTGCTTTGGGGCAAAGCATAGTCAGATTTAGAAGTTATATACAACCGGTGCTTGCAATGAATGCGACATAGTTGAAGGGTGAGATAACCGCTATCATATTCACCGCGATGGGTCTCGACGGTTCCGATGGTATTTATCCAGTAGCTTTTGGCTTTGCTCCGAAAGAAAATGTTGTTGGATGGACTTAGTTTTAGGAGAAATTGCGGGTTGCGATAGGCGCATCGGAGGATCTTCTCCTTGTTACGGATCGGGGTAAGAGTATTGGTCCGACTATGAAAGAAGTATATCCCGATGTTCCATACGTAAATTGTTATTTTCATTTGAAGAATAATCTAGGTAATCTATGCAAAGGTTGAAGTTACGTGAGGGATGTGTTATGGCACGCAGCCTATTCTTACAAGAAGGAAGAGTGCTCATAATTGTTAGATAGTTTGGCCACAATTTGTCTAAAGATGCATGTGGAGCTATTGAAGCTTGGAAAGGAAAAGTGGTCCCGTGCTTTCTGCCCCAAAAAAGATGGACTATGATGACCACCGACATCGCCGAGTCATTGAATAGAGTAATATTACCAGCTTGAAAGCTTCCCATTACGGCGGCACATGAGTTTCTTAGAGGGCTGGTGCAGAGATGGTTTAGTAGTAGGAGCGCAGCAGCAGCCAAGCTTGATTCATCGACAATGGATGCCGTTAAGGCACATGTTGCACATTTGGAAGAGCAAATTTTGAAGTGCAATGTATACCCAATTCAAGACAGCGTGAGGTATCAAGTGATAAATGAGGAGCTTGGTGATGGCATCATAAATGTGGAGGAGAAGTCTTGCACTTGTCTTAGATGGGATTTGGATGGAGTACCTTGTGTTCATGCAATGGCATATGCAAGGTTGGTTTTCTAGACACCAAGATATCCTTATTATTGGTATGTTTATTAATATTGTTTTATTTACTAGTTGAGTATTATCTTCTTAGGTATTCACATATTTCCATTAGCCACTTGTGTCATCCATACTACAGTAAGGAGTTCCTTCAGGGAGCTTATTCGCGTCCTATAATATCGTTGCCTTATAAGGGAGCATGGTTGGAAGCTGATGCTGCTGGAAGGACTAAAGTATTGCCAATGATAATGGAGAAACAAGCAGGTCGTCCAAAGGAAAACGTATTCCTTTTGCAGGTGAGTTCCATCGTGGGAAAAAATGTGGAAATTGTGGTTTACTTGGTCATTCTAGGATAACTTGTAGGAATCCACCTTTGATTTGTAGTAATTATGGAGTAACGAGTCATCGAATTGAGGATTGTCAAGGCCCTACAATAACTTGCGGGAAATTCGGAACTGAAGGGCATACGGGAGAAAATTTTCAAAATATGATGATTCTGTCTTCCATTGGAAGTACATCTGCCCAAGGAAGTGATGTCAGTGTGTCGTCAAAAAGGCGTAGAGTAATGCACTGTAGACGTTGTGGTGGGGCAGGTCATTCCGTTCGAACTTGTTCCAAGGTGTGGAGCTTCGTCCCTAATGCCGAACCAGTGGGCGAGGATCACTGAGGCTTAGAATTCAATTTGGAGAGGTCCTCACATATAGATGGTGATCAACATGAAGACATACATGATGTTTAATCAATACATACAATTTGTACTTTATTCATATTTGTTGTTATCTTTACTTACAATTGTATGGATTCGATCGTTTGTGAAATGGAGTTCTTAGACATTTATTTTTTTGATGAACCAATGTTTGTTGGTATATGATTGACTTGAGTGTAGTTGGTAACAGAACATGTGACATCGCTACTTTGCAGTTTGGTATTAAGTTGACAGTGTGTAAATGCTTATCAGGAGATGTCCATTTTTGGACACCACTTGACAAGCATTTACACACTGTTAAAAAAAATCGATCATGGATCAGTAATAAGATAACAGTGTGTAAATGCTTCTCAGGTGGTGTCCATTTGGACACCACCTGATAAGCATTTGCACACTGTTAAAAAAACAATTCGTAATTGGGTCAGTATTAAGTTGACAGTGGGTAAATGCTTCTCAAGTGGTGTCCAAAAAATATTCACCACCTGACAACATTTGCACACTGTTAAAAAAAAATCGTAAATGGGTCAGTATTAAGTTGATAGTGGGTAAATGCTTCTCAGGTGGTCTCCAAAAGAACACCACCTGACAAGCATTTACACACTATTAAAAAAAAGGTATTTGGATCATGAATAAGTTGACAAAGTTTAAATGCTTTTCAAGTGGTGTCCAAAAATGGACTCCACTTGAGAAGCATTTAGCCACTGCCAAAACAAATTCAGTTATAACCTACTGATGCAATTTGTTAGGAACAAAACATAAACAATATCCACAATTTACAAAAAAAAAAACAGTATCTCAAAATGATATATAAATTAAAGGATAATTAAATAGTTCAAACATCTTGTCAATTTCCATGGGATTAAACAAGTTCACCATTATCATTGACCAACACATGAACCAAAATACCAACTAATTACACCACTAAGTTGAACCTAACATGTCAAAAAAGCATGATCCTACCACAGTTCAAAAGTTAATTTGATAGATCCTACACATACATTAGAAAAAACATAAAAACCAGCAGATTCCAGGAACCATTCATTTTACTTACCAACTACTGCATGTTATTACATTAAAGACCACAAGTTTCAGCAATAAAATCAACAGCATCTTGGAGATGTGTCATTTCTTCTGTCGTCAGAGCAGCGACATCAGCTCCAGCCGCCTTCTCAAAATCTCTGTTTTCCACATTCAAATAATCTTCTATAGGGCTAACAACGTTATAGACATCATTGCAGTATGAGCCATGCCCATGGTCAGGCGAAGAATGAACATCATCACCCCTCTAACAGTAATCTTTACTAGATGATGCTGTGATAGTCAATGGTTGAGCCAGTAGTTCAGTACCTATATTCAAATGTGCTTCTATAACCGACAACCTTGTTGCACATGACTGCAATACATTCAGAATCTTATCCTGTGTGTTCTTAATTTCAACTATATCATCTCGCAATCGTCTTCTCTTTCCTTTACTCTTCTCATTCCTATGGTCAGAATCATCACTCCATCCTGCATTTCGTTCATCATCAACAGCCCATATTTTTGGCCCCCTTGACAGTACTATTTTGTTATATGCACATGCTCCAAAGCTGTCCCTAGCCGTATGAGTTGGTCGTCACCCCTTGCTTGAACACCAGCAAGTTGACACAATGCTGTAATAGTGGATGGAAACACTATTTGCTTTGCACTAGTTATGTGCCATTCCATGCTCCTACACATTATTATCCCAATATCCATCTTCTCAGCCTTGTTTATGCATAATATCATAAATGGATGGTCTTTTCGGAGGGTCTGGTGCTGAAGTCTAGGTGATACCACCCTACTGAGGAATACATTCTAGAAGGCAAGATCACCACTGAGTTCACGGTGATCGATTTTTTGTTCTCCTCCCCTCCATCTCCCAATTGGGTAGTGCCGGAGTTACTCAGCAATTTCTGCAGAAAAGTTCTGTTCATAAAAATCGTCACTAGGGGGAATCCTTGCAAATGGTTTTCAAGTGCAGTGGTCCCAAACAACAGGTTGATCGTGTGTGGATTGAAAGACGCACGTACACCTCTAACAAGAACACCAATTTCTATGAATGTCTCAGAGTTGATACTGTCAAAGAATTCGTACACCATACTAAGGTTGATTTCAACTGGTTTGCTAACAAGCTTGGCCCATCCCATCTCTTCAACCTGTGTTGGAATAGGTGTGTCCACCAATTCATGAATTGCAATCGGCTCTTCTTTAATAATCTTCAATGTCTTTAGAAATTTCATCTTGACATCATTTGGTGGACCACAATTTTTCCCTTTACCACCAGCCCCTTTACCTCCTCCGCATTTTCTCTTCCTATCCCCTTTCTTGACTTTTGAAGGTCCAGCTTCATCCTTCTTGTTGTTTATACTTGTTCTTAGAACCTTCTTTTTGTTAATAGTCTTCTCAATAACTGGAGTCTTCTGCTTTTTAACTAAACCTGTATTGTTCGAATAATGAGAAAAAGCCATGACAATTATATTTTCGAAATTTAGGTTCTACCAAAAAGAAGATCAACACCCAAAATGCTAAAGTAATATCTATCTTAATTATTTTCAAATACAACTTCATATAATGCCTAACCCTATTCAGAAATGGCAATGGAGTAACTGACAATGAAGTAGATTAAAACCCAAAGATTAAATGGGTCGTCTGAACAAACTTACCTCTGTGAGACCTTACACCCTCCATGCGGTGCATGGAGTGAAATCTAGGGAGTTGGGTTTCTTTAGTGTACTATAATTTGTCTTTTGTTCTTCAATAATAAGACTGCCTTCTCCTCGGCTAGACGAAGTGACAAGGGGTTAGGTAGTAAGTAATTGGTCTAGTTAGAATTGAACTAATTAGCTTAAACATGGAGGGAAACCGTTTTGAATTTAAAAAAAACTACAAAGCTGTCGTTTTATGCGAGCAAAATAAAGCAACTCAATTGGAAATGACGTGGCATGTTTAATCTAATCAACAAAACGACCCTCATATCCCGGGGTGGTGTTACTGCTTGTGCCCAAATTACGGGTTCATATTGTACACGAAATCGCCTTCTAACGTTTGATATGGATGAATTTATGCATCCATTTTATATTTCATAAACCAAACAATATGTTATTTTATAATCTATTCAGATGTTGTAGACTATTTTATTTCGGAAGTATCTTAGTTACTTATTACGCGTTTAATTCAAATTATTACCCATACTTTTGGTGTTTGATATATTAATATGTTAACGATTGATTTTGTCAAATGCGAACTATTACAATTAAAATGTTATGGTAAACTAACGAGTGTTAATATTTCTAAAGATTTGTTGAAACGATGTGCTTTTCTTAAAGTGCATAACTTCTTTAACATGTACAAAGCACATCAACATAGTTCGGATAAGGCTATTTATAAAAATTTTTGAGGACTCAATTTTTTGATGGAATATAGTATTCCATATGTTATTAATACCAACACATCACTAGTTTTTTCAATTAGGACCTATCTTGTCCACGATGAAGGAGGGTCATATTTTTATGAATAAGGCAATCCTGATTGTGAAGGTTGTGAAGGATCTGTGTAAAGGATGTGAAGGATTTATAAGAACGACATTAATTCTTGTATGAAGGAGTTAAAATATTTCATGAAGGATTTTTTTTAATGATTGCATTAGTTCCCAGAATAGTTATCTATACCCACTTTGACCTCAACGTGGACCCCACTCTGTGAAGGAGGGATATTTTTTCATGAAGGAAGGTTATTTTTTTATGAAAGAAACATATTTTTACATAATTGCATTAGTTCCCAAAATAGTTGTCTGCAGCATGGTACCCACTTTTACATCAACGTGGACCCCACTTTGTGAAGGAGGTTTTTTTTCATGAAAGAAGGTTATTTCTTCATGAAGGAGAAATGTTTTTTCATCAATCCATAAGTTTTCAGAAGGGATTGTCTGTACAATGGTACTCTCTTTCACAAAAATGTGAACCACACTTTGTGATGGAAGGTTATTTTTTCATGAAGAAGCTTATTTTTTCATGAATGACACATTTTTCTCAGCAAGTCATAAGTTTCCAAAAGGAAGTCTGTACAATGGTTCCCACTTTGACCTCAACGTGGACCCACTCTGTGAAGGAGGGTTTTTTTAATGAAGGAATGTTATTTTTTCATGAAGAAGGCTTATTTTTGCATGAAGGACACATTTTTTTAGCAAGACTGAAGTTTCCAAAAGGGAGTCTGTACAATGGTTCCCACTTTAATCTCATTGTGGACCCTACTCTGTGAAGGATGTTTTTTTTTATGAAGGAAGGTTATTTTTTCATGAAGGAGACATTTTTTTTCAGCAAGACATAAGTTTCCAAAAGGGATAGTTTGTACAATGGTACCCACTTTCACAATAATGTGTACCCCACATTGTGAAGGAGGGTTATTTTTTCATGAAGGAGGCATATTTTTTCATGAAGGAGACATAGTTTTTCATGAAGGAATTAACGCCAAAATAGAATTTGGATGGATTATCACGTCATTGATCAGATATGATATCTGGGTATAAATGTAAATAACAAAAAATCTTAGATGTATGAAGTAATATTTTCAGTTAATGGACCTTATTTCAATCCCAATACTTTCAGTCTTTCTCTTCTCTGAAGAACCCTAAAATCTCATCTGACAAAGCAGAAACCCAAACACACTATGAGCTCAACAACAACTTCCAGTGGAGAAATTGAAGACAGAAGATTCTACGAATGGTGTCAAGATTGCGAGCTGTTTAGTTATGATGAATACTTTAGCAGCGGACATCATTGCAACTGCAGTAAAAAAACCAACACTATGTATCAAAGATTCAGACATTTTTGAAGGATGATACTATTGGGTTTGTGGGAATGAGGTAAGACCAGTTTAACCCTATTTACACTTTGATAATATTCGTCAAACTCAAGTTTTTAAAACATTCTATCTTACTATCAGGACTACAATTGTGATTACAATGTCTAACAAGATAAATGGATGAGCCAGCCTATGGTCCTGATAGTGAGAGAGGTGCATGGGATTAAGAAGTCAGTGGTGAAGATACAGAAGGCTATTAATGATGATACATCGAGGGAAAGGCTGGAGAACAAATTTATGGAAGAAATGGATAAGATGAGGAGTTATTTGAAATGGGTTTAAGGTGGGTTTGTTTGTCCTCTCTTGTTGGGTCTGTTGTTTGTGGGTTTGGTGAAGTAAAATGCCTCTTGTATGGTCTGTATCAGTTTGTTATGTTGTTTTATTTTGGCCCAGTGATGCTGCTGTCTTGTTTGTCAGTTTTTTGGAGTGTTAGCTTTATATGGATGAGGTGTTAGCAATGTGTCCAAGGTCAAGTTATTATGAACATTGTAAGTACCATTTTGGTACTATTTTGCTTATGAAATACAAATGAAGTAAATTAACATTTACTCTGATTTTGTGGTTTAGTTAGACAGAATTGGATAGATGAATGATGTTTTATAAATTAGGGAAAATTTTACAGTTACTCTGATGTTGTGGTTTCAAATATGTTGACACTATCTGAACAAGAATTGAAACCCATAAAACCTTATATAGATTTAGGTGGTTGAAATCGGGCATTTGTGGTGTTACCATTAAAGACACCACCTGAGGCGCAACTAACAATAGAAAACAAAAAATCCTTGCACATTAGGAAACAGACTATGGGGTACCTAATCTGCTGGTATTGACAACATAAACACAATCTGATACACATCTAACACTTTTATAACTGATGTACTATTTCTGCACAAAACAAAACAACAGACCCTCCTCATTTAAGTAATAGTTACATAGCTATTATATTTCATGAAAATTACATTCAGGAGCACCAATGTACAACAATTAAAGTCAAGGGAAACCATTCTGAAATATTAAATGAACAATATCACAACGGAGCGATGCAAGCCATGCGGGATCTCTTTTAGACAACGACGAACATCTCATATGTAGAGCGATATCCTCCATAAACTTACACACATATGGCCCGCAAGAGCTGCTGCAGTTATAGACAAATTGGCACAATTAGCAACATCTACCTTTACTGTGGTTATCTTTACAAAATTAAAAAGTATAAATTGAAACATACGATTCATATTGTGTAGGTATCAAATCTGGATGTACATAGTGAAGCGACCATATTCCACCCTTCCAGCTTGGTTTAACACCTCATGCTTTGTAGAACCCTGCCTCCTTCAACAATCTGGGAATAATATATGAAATGCATGTGCATTTATCGGGCAAGGCAGTGTCTTGGTTTCTGTCCGCCATTGGATCGATGATTATTAGCTGCTCTTCAACCAAGACTAATACTACAACAACCCAATAACTTGTCCAAACGTTTGCTGGAAAAAGAACCTGCAAACATCAATATACAATCTCATAATTTCTAATTTTAAAAGTATCATCAATTTGTAATTCAAATCAAATATAGACTCACATATGACAGAAGATCTCAACGTCGACATACATCCTCATCCTTACCTTCACCCAATATGACACTCATGAGATACTTGTCCGTCTTATAAGATGCTAGACCTTTGGGTGACGTCAAACAATCATCAAAAACACCAGACAATCTAAGGAAGAAAGTACTTCCAATGACACCAACTGTGTCAGAAATAATCATGTTAAAATCACGCTTCAATACAATCACAAACATGTTGATGTCATCGCCTTGGAACCATTCAAAGACATCTAACAATTCTTGCAATCGCTGTGGGCTTATGTCTATATCTGCAATACTAGACCTCCTAAGAATATTTGCAAAATTGAAATCAACTCATACACCATCACCAGAAAAGTAAACAAATGAATAAAATTAAATGCTTAAGCAAACTTACTTAAAAGGTCTCCTGCCACTTAAAAAATCTCCCAACATTTCAGGTTCTTCCACATGAGTCCGAGCCTTCTGAGGAGTAAGCAATGGAATCACATTGCCTACAAGATCACCTACTGTAGCTTCTTTAACTGGTAAATTATCTACCGGCCACTCATAAACAGCCTTCTTTACCTTTGGGGCAGATTTTTTACCTGTCACCAAGCAGTCTTCCTCTGAACCATCCAACTGTACAACCTTCTTCCTTTTCCTTGTGACTCTAACAGGAACTTCCGATTTAGTTGAATCATTTCTAACTTTCTTCTTCCTACCACTTCAAGTGAATGGAGTCTTTATGTATATTGATTTCTTACCCAGCCTATCACTTCTTCTTGACTATGATCCTGAAATTAAAATGACATAAAATTATTAGCAATAAGTTTAATACGAACACAAATTAATAAACAAATCACATGACCTATTGCATATATACCTGTGACACCTTTCTACGTGCTTTATGGACTTTATTGTGCCCGTCGTTATCGAAATTCCCATCAACTGATTCTGAGACTTCACCTTTTTCCTGTATATGCATTTTCCTTTTCCTCTTGTTCTCTCTTGCTTCTTCAGCAATAGTTGGTGGTTGGATACTCTTATCAACATCCTTTGCATCCTCTTGAACATTTTGAGCAATTTTACATTCTTCAGCTTCATCCTCTGTCCTAGATTTCTTCTTTTCTGCCTCTTTCTCTTCACTAACATTATGTGGCAGCTCATCTCTAATACCAGCCACCTCTTCATCTTCCATGTAATGGCTTCCTTCTTCAACTAAAACGCGTGGATCACAGCCACAACCTGTTTCCCTCTCATGAGCACTCTTATTCAAATCCAATGACAAAACAGGCCCTTGCATCCCTACTGCACCTAACTGGACACCTTGGCCAACAGCTAAATGATGGTCAATTCCAATATGTGGCCTATCTTCGTGGCCAACATTCTTACTAACTAATTTCATTATAATTTCCTTGTTCAAATACACCAATGTTTGTCCCATGATAAACTTTTTCGACTTCATTAAGTTTGTCTTGAAATGAGGTGTACGAAGATTCCATAATTCCATCATTTTCCTCTAGTCGCTGCAATCTAAACTGATTATCAACTTCTTTGGCCAACTGAATCATTCGAAACTCATCCTATTGTTTATTCTATTCCATTTGTACCTTCCATATCTCATCTTGTCCCCTCTTTCACTCTATAACTTCATTCCATCTATTTTCCTCCATTTCCTTCCATTTCAACAACTCAAGGTTGGAAGGAATCTGCTCATTTCCACCCTAAAAAAATTTTAAGAAACCAATTAAAGGATACAACGATTCTAATAATAAATAAAATAAAAATACACTACAAAAATTCAATACTTATGTTACCTCTTCTCCAGAAGTATTAGAGCGAGCTGATGGTGATTTCCTACCACGCTTTGTAACAGTGTTGGACGATGGCATTGCTCCTTCATCTGAGACATTATCAACCAAAGGCTCCCAATCGCTTAAAGGTTCTTCTTCTACAACACCTGCCCCTAGACTATTTGGATCAACAATCATGTCTGCATTAGTCAAGAAATGTTTCAAATACCAACTCTTATTCTCATCAGCAATCAGTTCTAGTGTTCGATGACCCCTAGCCTATATTAAGTTAAACATCAACATATATATATATACATTATGCAAATACTGATTATAAATACTGTCATTATTCCATTCATCCTTACCAATATAGCGTCATCCAACTGCTTCCAGGAAATATCATCCAATGACTATCTCAAACACCTTGGTTCTAGTATAGGATTTCTGTTCATTTCCCTTGCCTTCAAAATTTCCCTCATATGAGGAAATGCTTCAACAAGCCACCACTACAATAGAACAAAGCAATTATCAAACATGTGAGATAATTTAAATGTAACTGTAATAAATACTATAATTAAAGATACCATAAATGCAAACAAGGATCCTCTTCCGGTCCTTCCCCTTTCTGGATGATCCAACAAATCTCGCGTCATCAAAGTCTTCAACACAGATAGGGTGTTTGAAAATACATAAGTGCCCCATGCAAATCTCTGGAATCAATGCAAATCATCTACCAATATCCACAGCAAATTCGAAACTACTCTGTTCTCCCCATACCCAAGCAACACAACATGGACTGTGACTACCAAAATCAATCTTTTAACATCATCAACATCTAATCTTCTCATTTCAAAGTGTTCAGAACATCATCAATCCTGACACTTCCCTGTTTTGAGGGCCACAATCTGCTGCAAATATTATCCCTTCTAAGTACTTCACTCTCCAACTTTAGATCTGACTTTCGAATCTTACCAAATCTCAAACCGGTTACGAGTGCAAACTCCTGCTTCCTAAACCGGTGAAGAGCCTCATAAACTTTAAACCACATTTCATCAACTGGTTGATTTGGCTTCAATACTTTCACAGCAAACACCTTTAATAATAATTTCCCATAAAATACTTGCTCTTTAAAACCGGATCTCTCCACTAGTTCAAAAAATTGCCGAAATGGACACTTTTTAATGAATGTTTGCAGTTTATACCTACGAACAGGTCTGTTAAGAAGATCTACCAGTGCATTAAGCCTGCCTATATTGTTTACCTTTTCCTTAGTAATAACTCTAGGTTCATCCCACACATAACTAGCTTCCATATCCCCCTGACAGCAATAAGGAAACAAAAACAAAGAATCTCAGATTATTACATAACAAACACTAATAACCATGTACACGTGATAAGATTATTCAAGAGTACAACCTGAAACGTATTATCAATATAAGCATTTTAATAACTAAATCACTCCACTACCATCACCAAACAAACTCACAGTTTCCTATGGTAAGATTTTCTCATTCCACAAGCTATAAACCATGTTTAAAAAAATAAAAACAATCATATACACAATGAACCAATCCTCCTACATATCTACTGTACTGCAGATAAATTTGGTTTAATAATAACATGAGACCACACAGATGATGCCCAATATCATGTCACCACCTAATACACTTTTACCTTTGCATCGGTTAAAGACATTCACAATATTTCTTGTGGAGTTCAACTTCTTCCCACCACACTAGACAACATACAAATTATTTTTCCAAAGACATATCACTTCTAACATATACACTGCTCACTATTCAAAATTTTCCCACAAATTTTTAGTTAAAATAATTGAACACCATATAATACACAATGATATTTTACATAAATAACATATAGTCAAATCTGTATCACGTGGGAAACTCATATTTAACATTATCTAACATGACTCATATGAAATAGCTTCACTAATATCTATGACTCATATTTAACACGACTACAGTTTCTCAACACCACCTGAATTACACTCCATTGCATCTATATAATAGATCATATCAAATACCTTCATATGTAAAGCATTTAGAAACACCGACACAACACCACCACTAACATTTTCAACTGCCAGAAATAAATAGATTTTAATTTAAGTTTTAACATCAACTCACATCCTCCTTAACCCCAAAAACACAAACCAAACAACCATAACACACATATATAAAACCATCATGATTCCCACCGACTACAAATTACATTCATATAAGCGCCTCACTTGTATTAGTAAACATAGCATAAGCAAAGGATGAGATAGTATTCTAACCAATAAAACATACACAGTTAACCAAAACTGAAAACTACCCAATTGCATACAACTTAAATCATCCAAAAGCACATACGACTAGATCAATAAACAACTCAGACCCATTTCAATTAACCATTAACCTTAAAAATCAAAAACAACTCCAGATTAACAACTGTGTACTAATTCCTAAAACAACACACATTTTAATACAACCACAGTAGTTCCTTTGCTAACAGTCATAAACCAAATTTAAATCGTATCTGGGCAAAATGAGTATACTAATGCTCAAATTGTCGACTGCTACAAAATTAGGGTTCGTTGTTGCCAAAACCAACACTTCATTACCACCAACTTCAATGCTTCGGTATTGCCAACTGCAACGGTTCGCTGTGGCTCAACAAATCATCCTCCATTTCAATTTTTCCGGTACTCCGCTGCAAAGCTTCGACAAAAACTATGAATGGTGATGATGTACGATTCTGAACAAATTAACATGGGTAACGTCTTCTTTTCTTTTTTTTGGATATTTTATAATAAGGGTACTTAAGTCTTTAACCTATTCTTTTTATTTTTATTTTTATAAAATGTAAAAATATGGCATTTTTGTAATTAAAATTTCTAGATGAGGTTATATTGGGGATATTGGTTCATAGGAAGGAAACCAACTTTTGTTGGGTTTAAAAACTTAATACAAAGTTTAAAGGCCCATTTACTTAAGTTAATGTTTCAATGGTTCATTTTATGTATTTTTTCCATTTTATAATCTGCATAAGCTAATGCAGCCATATAATGGTTATTATCTCTCTGAAAGGATTCATAATTATCATGAAAGATTATCATTTTTATTTTAAGAAGTTCAACATAATTGTGACTTACTTAATAAATATTAAATCCTTTATTATTTGCAAAGGTTTTTTATACTTCTTTAAATTGTTCGAGAAGCTCAATTTTAAGCTGTGATTCGTTAATCATTCTTTGATATAATTCATGATGCATTTTTTCTTCTTTATTTTCTAAATATTCAACATTTTCATCTAAAAATTCTTGAAAACATTTTAAAAGACTTTTAAAATCATCGCAGTCTTCCATTGGAATTCTGCAAAGTTTGACACAAAGAGAATCGTAAAAACACATGACTTATAAATGTGTTTGGACGTATGATGTCAAGTTATTAATTTGTTTTGAAATTATTTGGAGATCAAGCTCCTGATTAGAAGAAGGAGATCTTCCTTCTGTTCAGAAGATGATACCTCTGAAGAATCTTCTTTAAGAGTGTTTCTTGGAAAATATCTTTCCTGCTGAATAAGACCATTAGCAGGTTTGGTTTTTCTGTATAACACAAGACTTTGACGTGGTCTCCTCTGAGGGACATCTTTTAAAAGGACTTTTGAAAAGAGCCTATCAAAATAAATTCTGTCTGAATTAGCAAACGTTATTGAATGTGTGCTATTTGTTAATGCATAACTAAAAGTGTATGTAATGCTGAAAGGAATTTGTCCTTCCTTCATTAAATTTGATCTGTAGAACTTATGAACAAGAGTTATAGCAGCGTTAAGATTTTATGACTTAAGAGGAATGGCATTACCAAGTTGTACCTGAAATTTCAGTTGTTGGGTAGTTAAATTTCCTGTTACAATTCCAAGTATCGAATCATTTGGATCTTGGATTCTTTCATCTTTAACAGCAATAGATATAGGAGAACGAATACCTTTTGCAAAGGTGGACTTAATGATTATCTGAAGAACACCTAAATTGAGCCAGTCCATCTGGATTTGTTCATGATATCTAAGTTTTTCAAGAACTTTTTCAATCTTTATGAGATCAATTAATTCTATTTTACTTTGACCTTTAGCATCTTTAATATCATTTGGTTGTTCACATACCAATACTTCATAGTTAATTATGTTAGGCATACTTATTGAGGACATTATCTTTATCAGTTTAAGTCTTAAAGGTTTTCTCTTAAAGCCTTCTTTTTTAGAAAGAGTTATTTCTGTGTTACATATCTTTTCAAATTCTCTATCCTTTAATTCTTGTATTCTTATTAGTGTAGACTCTTCATGAAAATCAAAGATTCCATGAAATCCATGATTAATAATCTTTTCTCAAAAGAAAACTTATGATACCTTGAATCGAAGTAATCCACCATAAGTTTTTTTGCCTCTGCTGTTGGTGTTCGGCTTCTCCACGGCCACTACCTTTTTGCCTTTCCAAAATGCTTTGATAAAATACTACTTATGAAGATCGACTTATGAATTCAAGATATCACAAGAGTTTCTTTACATAGAAGAGAAAGCTTTTATTTATGATACTTAGATTTCAACCAGTGCTACTTGGTTGTTTTCATGATACATAGATCAGGTCCTTATATAGGCCTGAGGAATGGTGAGTGGACAAACCCCAAACTACCCTTTTTTTTCATAAGCGCATACGTCACATGGCTCAATTATAACAAGACTCAATTATCAGACTTGATTATTCATTCACATGGCTTCATACAGACTCCTGTTTTTTTCATTTGTCTGCTAGTTATCAATGAAGACCTCGTGGTCCCCTTCTGAGTCATTTGATTCATCTTTATCTTCAAAAGCAGATTCCACCTTATCTTCTTTGGCGCATTTTGCCGACATATATCTTGAACTTTCGTAGGCTTCATATTCACCTATTGTTTCAAACTGACACATTTCACATGTATGTACCTGGAAGGAGCGCATTGTGAAACATAGTCTGACCTTTATTTCTTCTAGTAGGGTTATCATTCTACCTGTAAAGTTTTTGAATCCAAAATCAAAGTCAAGCACTTGTTCCAGCTCTCTTTCTGTAATCTTTCTCTTATTTACTGACCAGAGTAAACATTCTGACAACTTATACTGCAGTCTCATCAAAGACTGGTCATTAAAGGAAGAAGTGTTCTTCCAGACTAATGCCAAAGAGTTAGCAATATTCTTTGTGGAAAGAACATTTTCAAATTTCATTTCTTTATCAATTGGTGGAAAACCATACTCATCAACCATTAGTTTTACGCATGATAGTGATGGGAAAATGATTTCACCATCTTTTCCGAAGACTGGTAAAGATGATATAAAACAAAGGACCTGTCTCGGGCTCCTTGTAATTTTTCAGAAATTTGCCACTGCCATTTTGAAATGGTGTGGAAAATTTTCCAAGCACTTAAAAGTCCCTGTAATATGGATCTGATGAAGCAAACCATTTTTCCAGAGTTTGTAGACCATTATAAGATTTGCATCCTCTATGGCCACAATTTTAGAGTATTCACTTCTCATGCTGTTGACTGGATAATATGATCTTTCTAACATGTTGTTCAAAGACCATGTTTTTAGGAATATAATTCCCTTATCAAAATCTGCTTTATTTAGCTTTAACTGCTCCTACACCTGGCTGCATGTGGGAACTAAACCAATGAGGTACATTGACTTATTTTTCTGAGTTATTGGAGGCGATGGACGAGCCAACTTCTCCCTGAATGACTTATCATTGTTATTAAACTCTTCAAAAGCATCCTTTGTTTGTTCCATCGTTGGATACTTTTTATGAATGACTCCATTCTGATTCAAGATGAATAATGAAGCTTTATGCCATGAATCATAGATTCCTTTACTAGGGCTGTTAAAGACGACATAATAATCCTTCATATGAAGCTTGGACTTATTAATTATTTCATTGACTTTTTTCAAGTCTTCAATAACTTTGGCTCTGTCTGAGGAGACTGCCAAGACTGATTCTTTCTTTTTCTCAAGAAATGGTTTTTCTTTAGGTGAAGATGATGACACTTTTGTTGATGATGCCATTATTGTTGATGATGATTCTTTAATTGACGTTGTTGGCTCTAACTGAATTGTTGACTATAATGGGTCCATCACGCTGGTGTTTGCGCATTCTGATGGACTATTACAATGTTGACTTATAAGACGAAGAGCGCTTCTCAAACTCTTGACCTTTTGTTCTTGAGCTGAGTAACGCTGTTGAATTTCTTTTAATTGAGCATAGAGCTGCTTATACTCATCTTCTTCATTGCTTGAGCTGAAACTTTAATGATTCCATTGCTGTTTCCATTCACGAGTGAGTGTATCAGCAATGACGTTATTTGAACCTTTAATTTTCTCGAACTTTGTTGGATATTTGGCAAGAGTTTCCTGCCAGCGAACAAGGCGTTCTTGACTTAATTCTGTCTTTAAATCAAAGGCTACAAAACCTATAAGATAAGAGTTATCAGTTCAAAGAGTAAATTCTTTTGGTAAAAGATCAATTCGCTATTTGCGAACAGTTTTTATTGTCGCAAGAACTTCACGTTCATGGGTTGAATAATTTCTTTCAACTAGACTAAAAGTTCCACTTACATATCTACAGAGTAATTCTCTGTATTTTCGTCTTTTTGAGGCACTTAAATTTTCATTTATATGACTCTGAGAGCCATTCCGACTAGTAAGGTTCATCTCACTGTCCTCAGTAATATTCTGAATATTAGGGACCTTTCCCTTTAGGCATCCTGCCCAGGTGTAACTTCTAGCGTCAGTTTCAACAATCAAGTAGTCTTTATCATTCGGTTTGTATAATCTTGAAAGAATTTTACATGTATCCTTGATTAACTGAACCGTTTTAGAATCCTGGTCACTCTATGACCATTCCATATTAGTAGAACATTTAGGGGAAAGCTTTGAGGTTAATTTTGAATTACTTTTCAAAAAACCTTGTGATGAAATGTAATTTACAATACCAAGAAAATGTTGTAAATGTTTTATGTCATTAAGTTTGTTTGGAAAAACATCAAGCTTTTCCAAGACATTGTCTTGTAACTTTATTAAACCATCAGTTGTTATGGATAAACCAAGATAATCAATCTCTTGTCTACCTATAACAACTTTCTTTTTTGAAAGAATTAAACCTTTTTCTTTACATCGTTCCAAAATGATCAAAAGTTTATGACGATGATCTTCATAGTTATCTTTTGTAAAGACTAAAATATCATCGATGCAAGCTAGAGTGAATTCTTCTAGCTCTTCGAGATTTTTATCCATGAATCTTTGATATATCAATGGAGCTTGTTTCAAACCAAATGGCAAAACATTCCATTGATATAATTTTTGAGGAGGACATGTAAAAGCAGTTAATGACTTAGTTTCCTCACCAAGACATAACTGCCAATAACCTGACTTTGCGTCTAAAGATGAAAACCATTTTGATCCGCGAATATAGTTTAAAATTGAATCTTTTCATGGGAGATTGTAGGCATCTCTTACCGTAGCTAAGTTCATAGCTTTGTAGTTGATAACCATACGTCTTTTACCACGTTTTATTTCGTTATGATTATTGACATAAAATGCTGGAGCAGAATAAGGGGGAGTATTTTCAGAAATGATTCCTTTATGAAGTAAATCCTTACATTCTTTTTTGAATTCCTCAATATCATCCTTTGAATAAGGGATTTAATTGGGAACTTTCACTTCTGCATTTTTATGTTTAGTTCTATATGAACTGTAATAAAATTTGTGTTCTTTGAATCCAAAGGATTCTTAGAACAAACGGAGTGTAAAACTTCATCAACCTTTTGTTGGAGACTAGTTTTAGATTTAGCAATAGCTTCAATACCACGTAATATGATGTTAAAACTACAGATAATCTTTTTTCAGATTTTCTGTATAGAGCAAAATTGGTATCCAGACCTCTTGAGCCCTTTGTTTTAAATGTGGTGAACTAAACTTATGACATCTTAGACTTATGTTATCTAAATTCTGCACAAAAGGTGCATGACTTTTTAAGAAATCATTTCCAATTATAAACTTCATACCTGTTCGTTTTTAGTAAACAATGTTGAACCAAAACATTTTATCTTGAATTTTTACTAAAACATTCTTTGCATGTAACACTATCTTTTCAGTATTGTTATTTGCAATTTTGACTTTAATTGGATTAAGAAGTCTAATCCAGTTAAGTTGTACTGTTTGATCAGCAAAACTTGTTGTGGTACCAGAATCTACATAAGCTAAGATTCTTGGGTTATCTTTATTATTCAGAATCTTAATCTGTATGAAGGTCGCGTTCTGATTCGCTCTCTTCATCAGTCTGATATTCACAGTAATTGTAAATTTCAGATTTTGATTAATTATCTGATGACTCATTTTCTGAAGACGAAGAAAAGACTTCTTCAATCGGTTCCAAATTTAAAGAGTAAGCAAACTTAAGAAGTTTTTCTTTCTCTTTATACTTGGGACTATTTTTCTCAAGGCATTCATTAGCGTAATGACCTAAATTTTTACAGAGAAAACACTTACAGTCTGACTTTAGTTTACCCTTAAGACAAAGTTTATTTCTAGAATCAGGTTCTAATAATTTTCGTTTCTTTCTAAAGAAACCCTTTTTGAAAGATTTGTTGTAAAATTTACCAGATTTTCTTTTAGGAAACTTTCTCTTTTTCAAAAATTTTTTAGAAAACCTTTTACAACCATAGTGTTGAGGAACATATTCCTTTTCGTCGCAACAAAGAGGAATATATGACTTAGTTTGCTTAATAGCGTAAGTTTCTTGACATTTTTCAGCAATTACTTGCTCAGTGGCGCGAATAGCTGCACCAAGTGAGCATTGATTCTGAGATTCATATTTTTCTTTAGCTCTCATATTATATAGGTATGGGAGTTTCATCATGTAAGCAATTACATAATGTTGACTTTCAGTTGCCAAGTTATAATAATATCTTTTAAATTCACATGTATATGATTTAAGTTTCCAAAGATCACAGATTGACATGTTATTCAGGTGATATTCAGCTTCTTTATGCTGCTTATCAAATTTATAAGCATTGCTGCTTGTGTTGACGTGTTGCCAACTTGATTAAGATTGTTAATCAAATCATTGTTTTTAATCCTATAAAGGAAGTTTTGAACAGTTCAAGTTGTTTGGAGAGCTATCCTATTAAAAATGCTATCAGCTCTAAAGGTTCTTACTTTAGCGTTAAGATCAGCTTCTAACATCATTCTGTTAGCGCAAGTTTTAAAAGCTTCTTTTTCATCAGACTCACAGTCAAGATTTAAAAATGTTGAATCTTTTTGTGTCTTTTTACTTTTATATGCTTCAGATATTTTTTGTTCGCTTACGTGGAGCTCTAGATTACTTCCATTGCCACTCATAAAGTTTGTATTGGCTTTTATATTATTTACATGTATGCCATTTTTCATTTATAAAATTAGTATTAATTTTTATTTTATTTACATATGTGTCATTAAGAAATTCAAATAATTATCATATATTTAATCACTTTATAATGCTAATCTATATATATAAAGCGGAATCCTTCCGCAAATCCACGAAGCTGACGTGACACGTTGAGGATTCAGCTTTGAGTTGAAAAAGAGCTAAAATTGCTATTTTTGAGTTTTGTTAGTAGATTCTCTCTTTTCATCAATTTCTCACTCATAATAATTTATTCAATTAATCAATTTTTCGAACCGTCTCTCTTTTATTGACTCTTACAAATGGGCTTTTCATTTCATCTTCTTCTTCAATTTCAACAACACAGAAATTGATTCTCGCTTATTTTATATATATATATATATATATTAGAATGAAAAAGAGTAAAAATGCAAGATTTTTGTATTAGGTTGATATATTGCCAATGACACAGTGACATGTGGCAAGAAATGTATTTAGTTATATTAAAAATTAAATATTTGAATAGATGACACGTTTGCCCTCATTTTGATGGTTCATATTTCTATTTGTAGTTATTCAATACTAATAAATATTTCCCTTTTCTTCTCTCTCAATTTGTCTATCTATATATTTGAGTGAATTACTCATTCTTTTCATATCTAGACCTCAAGTAACATTGGGAGATCCTATGTGAAGTTCTTTGTATGGAAATACAGCAGATAAATGAAGGCAGAAGGTAAAGATGCTTCTTTCAACAATAAGTTGTAAACCTATGCCTTTTGTCTTCCACCTATGCTGCTACTAGGGTCTCTTATACTTATTTTACTTTCATATATTTGTCTTTTATGTTTATAATAAAATTTTCCTTTTTATTTTGTGATACTTTTTTAATATATGTATTTCAAATTTAGAACTAACTATTAGCATTCTCCAGGAATCAAATACCAGATAAAATTTTATTTTTTTCATTTTTTCATTATTAAATCAATTGTTTTAATCACGTGACCAAAATTTTGTTTATTAATTCTTCTTTATATATTTAATTGTTTATCATTTTTTCTCGATAATTGAGTTATATATATATATATATATAACTTTTTAGTTTTTTTTTTATTAGAGTATTACTTGATTTATTTTTTTAATTTCTTCAACTTTATTAAGTATAGTCATCACATGTATGTTGACCATTTACTAACCATTTTATATATATAGCATTTCCAACTTTCTCCATTTGTATAATAAATTGTCTCAATTTATTATTATTTATTATTATTATTATTATTATTATTATTATTATTATATATTTTATGGTATAAAATAATGTAACCATTATTTGATATTTTTTTCTCTTTTCTTTGTTTTATTTATTTATTTTTATGCATCATGTGATTTATATGGTTAATTTTGAATTTGCGATTTGACATTGGCTATATTTTTGGCTATATTTTTACTTACTTATGTTAGGCTCAATTATCAATCTTATAAATTTAATTTTCAGAAATTTTAAGTATTTTCAATTTTCATTATAGCTATTTACTATACGTTTTACTTTTCATTTATTAATTTTTGTAGTTATTACTATTTTCACAATCATGTATTTTGTAATGGGATAATGATAATTCAAATATTAAACCTACTCATTTAATATCATTCACGTAATTTTATGAAGTTTTATTGTAAGTTAAAGTATTTGAAAAATATAAAAAATTACTAAAGTTATTTAAAATTTATTAAAATGTGAAATGTAATTTTATAAAGAGTTTTAAGTTTGTAAGTTAGTATATGAAAAGATGAACACTATTTTTTATTAAAATTTATTAAATTTGAGAAATATAAATGGTTTTAATGGAATAATTAATTATTAGGAAGTTTTAATTTTATTTAATGTAAGTTAAATATTATTAATGTGGATATTATTTAAGGGTTTTATATATCAACTAACACAAATAGATACATAATATTAATTAACAGTTACATTTTAATTTATAGAGGCAAAAAAATCAAATTTTTAATATTCTAATCAGGAATGAGTTTTATCTAATTAAATATATTAATTATAAATTTTATCATCGATCATTCGATATTAATAAGTATTAGAATGTATATCAATGTATGTGAAAATATGTATTTAAATTTTTATTCAATTTTGTTAAATCTTTAGAATTTAAATGGTTTTCCTATAATAGTTAGTGAGACTATGGTAATAAAGTTAAAAGTATATAAAAGGACGAAAATTAAATTTTTTATATCAACTAACATAAATAGATACATAATATTAATTAACAGTTACATTTTAATTTATAGAGGCAAAAAATCAAATTTTTAATATTCTAATCATGAATGAGTTTTATCTAATTAAATATATTAATTATAAATTTTATCATTGATCATTTGATAATTTAATAAGTAATAGTACGTATGTCAATGTATGTGAAAATATGTATTTTAAATTTTTATTCAATTTTGTTAAATCTTTAGAATTTAAATGGTTTTCCTATAATAGTTAGTGATACTATGGACACTTAATTTTATTTAATAAAGTTAAAAAGTATATAAAAGGATGGAAATTAAATTTTTTATTAAAATTTAGAAAATTTGAAAGATGCAAATGATGTTAGTAGAATATTTAATGCTAACATAGAGATTTAATTTAAATGTAAATTAAATATTATTATTTAAAAGTGTAGCATCACGATGAATTGACTCTATTAGTACATAATCCAATGCACCCCAAAAGCATAATTTAATCCAAATAACATAAAGCAAAAGTTTTGGAAAGACCCAAAAGCATAATTTAATCCAAATAAATATAAATAGTAAGCTTTGGAAAGAAAAATAACATGTTTTGAAAACATAAATTCATTGTTTTGTTTATTGATATAGAGTTTTTGTGGTCACCATTTATGTAATTAAAGAATTTATTTCATAAATTTTACTTATCATAATTCAATTATTTAATTATTAATAAAAGTAAGATTTAAGTATATGAAAATATGAATTAAATTTTTTATCGAAATTCATTACATTTGAAAAATCTAAATTGTTTTAGTGTAATAGTTAATGCTATTATGAAGTTAATTATATTAGGTGGGAAAATTAACAATAATGGAAAATTCATAAGACCATGTTTTTTTTTATGGTGTAGAATATTTTGACAAATAATAAAAATTAAAATCAATAGTTGAAACGATAAATATACCTTTTTGAAATATTACAAATATATAAATAAATATCCTTATAAATTAAAATCAAAAGTTTCTTTTTCAGTATGTATGGTATAAAAGGGAAATTTAACTAACTTAAAACTCATTATCTCAAGCAATTGTGTTCAAAATTTTTTGAATTGAATAAAAGTTTTACCCTCAAAATTTGTTTATTAGATAAAATTTCATTTAATGGAATAATTTATAATTTATAAAAATGAATATAATGAAACCAAAATATATTTGATTTCATGGTATATTTTTAATTTGCTTTTATTTATATATAGATAATTAAAAAATTGAGTTTTTTACTTTTTTTTCCTTTTTTTAATTTAAAATTATTATTTGATAAAAGATGAAAACTCAAAATTTACACTATTTATTTAAAAAATAATCAGGATTAGATCATGTGTATTTTTTATCTACCCTATAATTAGATTATATTAATAATCTATTTTACAAAAGATTTTTGACTTAGACTAGATCTTAAATCTATTACATTTTTTATTTTATTTTCTATTTTATTCTTCTTAATTAATTTAATTAAATTTATTTTTTATTCTATTTAATATATCGCAATAAAAATATATAATAAATTGATTTGTTTTAAAATTAAATTAATTAAAGTAAATAATTTTTCAAAATAAATTATTTTTGGTTACATAACTTACCGTAACTAATTTTTTATTAGAATAAAGTTTTTAAATAAAATATGATGACAGGATTAGAGAATGGTGATTAATTTTATAGTGAACAACTTTTTATTTATAAAACTGATTTTGATCATTTTAATAATATTTTTAATAGTTAAAAAAATAAATGATTTTGATAGTTTATGAATAAATAAATTTAATAATTTCAAAAATCATTTTGATAATTTTTTTTCTTTTTAAAAAGACTTTAAATAAGTTAATAACTTCAAGAATAATTTTGATAGTTTCAAATGAAATAAATGATTTTGATAATTTAGTAAAAACTAAGTTGGATAATTTTAATTTAATAATTTTGATAGAAGGTTACAATTATAATATATAAATATATTTATTTATTTATTTGATATCATTTATGTAAACAGAATGCCATAAATTATTTATTTAAATAGAAAAAACGGCAATTTTTTAATTTTTTTTAATAACTTTCTAAAATATTGATAAGAATAAAAGGTCACAAATATCTAAATTATAGACAATAAGCCTAATAAAATTGTCACGATAAAAAGTAAAGTAAATGACACCTTATTTTGCATCTATATGATAATAAAAGAAAAAAAATCAATATCATAAACAACCCATTAAAAATTATTATATATTAAATATTTAAAAAATATATATTCAAGTTTTATATCTACTTTTGTCTTTATATCTTTTAAACTATTAATTAGTCTTCATTTTATTTTGAATTTTGGGTTTCCAATTCTAAAATTATACTTCTTGATGTATTTCTTTTTTAAAAATCCAATAAGAATTTATCTAATTATGTAAATATATATATATATATATATATAATCAACTATTTTTTCTATTTTTGAGTCACTTTTTTTTTTAAAATATTTACAATTAAACTAATATTATTAAATTTTCCTTTAGGTGGATTATGACTTATAGTTATATATTTAGATGGGATAAAATCGCTTTTATTTATTTTTAAATTAGATATTTCATATATATATATATATATATATATATATATATATATATATATATAATTGATATCAATTCATCATTACAATTTGGTATCTTTCAAAATGTAATTATTATAATTTATTACCTAAATAATTTAATCTATTCTTTTAATATTTTTCAAATCATTTTTTTATTTTTTAGTATATTTATAACAAAAATATTTTAATTATTCTATATTAAATTATCAATATATCTTATTTATACTTTTTTTATTTGAATAAATTATCATCCATTATCCTTTAACTAAAAAAATTGAAATATAATTAATGTATTAATTCAACCATTGTAAACATTGAAAATTTTATTTGTTATATTATTGATTTATTTTTAGTTATTAAAAAATTTTACTTAATTCAATTTTTTTATATTTTTTCATAATTTTTTTCCTTTTTTCTTTTTTTTTTTTAAATCAAAGTAAATTTATATTGTAGTTAAATTAAATTTTTTAAATAATAAAATTTTAAAATAAACCAAAGTACATGTAGACATAGAATATTTATATATTTTCAAGTTAGTATGATACAATCATTATTCTCATCATTCAAAAAATATTTATATTGTTTTAAAAATAGTAAAATTCAGGAATATATAAATAAATAAATATATATATATATATATATATTTTATAACTACCATATATAAATTTCTAATTTCTACAAATTTACTTGATATAATCACATTAAATTAAATATATTAATATTCATTTAAATTAATCAAAGCGTGAAAAACGTAGTTATGTATTTATATCTATATTTTTTTATTGGTTATTTTTTATTTGAAAATAAAAATGTGTTAACTAATATTTGTCAATATAAATAAATAAATAAATAAATGTAAAAATTAAAACTATTAGTTAATTTTTACACTTTTGAAAATATTAATTATTACTTATTTTTATTATTTTAGTGAAATATTTAAATTAATATAATTCAATAATTATAAATTAAAAACTTTATATATACATATAAGTAATTTTAAAATTATCAAATAATTATATATAATTATTTAATAAAAATTAATTAACTATTAATATATAATAATTATAAAAATATGTAAAATTAAAAACTAATATTCTCGCGCAACGCGCGAGTTATTATACTAGTTGAATATGGGTAGGAATCATTAACCTATTGTAATTTATAGTTAATAGTGATTTTTCTTTTTACATTTATATAAGGAAACCTACAAATTTATTAAAATTTTATATTTTTCAATTATAATTATAATTTAATTAATATCACGGTCATAATTATAACTCTTGAATTTATTACTATAATTATAATAATAATAAAATAAATACTAATAATAGTAATATTCCTAATTAACTACATAATGTAATAATAATTGAATGGATGGATAAAAGAATGTGAAACGTTTGCTTTAATTTATTTATAGTAAATGATAGTAATAAATAAAATTTAAAAAGAAATAAAAAGTTAAAAATTTGAAAAGATTTTAATTACTATCTAATTAATTGATATTAAAAAGACAAATTAAGTATTTATTTAACTCGAATAAATAAAATTGATTAAAAAAATATATAATATCTTAATAAGATATTAAATAATAATAATCAAAATGTCAAATTAATGATTATAACATTTCTAAAACTTTTGAATAATAACTATGTAAAAAAAATTATTATAATGTAATTTGAATAACAAAATATATGCTTTATTCTAGTAAACTAATTTATTAAAATTATTTTAGTTGTGTACCTTATATTATATGTGTGACTCTTCCAACTATAACCCGTAGATTAGTTGATCAAGTTAAAAAATTATAACATGTATATTTGAATTTTGAAATTATATGGTAAAAATATTGACAATGTCTAATATAAAACAAAAAAATTTAAATTATAATTAACATTTTGAAAACAAGTGTATAAGCGCTTATAACACTATGATAACATATATTAATTACTTGATCTCAATCCATTCAAATTTTCTTTTTTAATTTTTATTTATTTATTCAATTAACCAGGTGGTTGAGAGTCCAAAATAGAAAAATATCAAGATTTTTCGAGTTCTCTAAACTATATTAAAAAAAATTATAGATATAATTATTATAGTCCATAACTTAATTACTTTATTTTTAATAAATAAATTAAAAACACTATAAATATTATAAACCATAATAATCAATTTAAAACCTTTTTACGCCATACACACACAAGTATGCTTTTCCATCTTATATTTATTTATTTATACATAATTTAAAAAAATAATAGGGTAATGAAAACTCAAAATAAATTTTTTTTTCATAAATAAAAGAAATAAAAACGAAAAAAAATATAACACTACAAGGAAAAATTATGTTATCCAGTAAAATTTAATACTTGAAATTATTTTTTTTCCCAAAGTAGAGCAATGAAGAACATATAATTGTTGTCTAAAATAGAGTAACGAATTTTGATCATTGAAATCAATTTTATGAGGGGTCCAATTTCCACTGTTTTAATTTAATGAGATTTTTAAAATTTATTTTAGAGGAAAGTTGGCACTGTTAAATTTCACTTGATTAAAATGGTGTTTAATCACTTCGAATTTCTGTATATTAATAAAAATAAAATAAAATTTATATTTTTATGGTACTAAACTAAAAAATTAAATTAAAATCAAATAGTTCATTTTAAGTATGAGCAGTTATTTAACATGAAATTATGTATTGTATATAAAATGTATTATTCTAATCACGTTATACATAAATTTTGTCGTATATTTCTATTTCAATATATAAAATTATTTAAAATAAAAACTCATTAATTTTTTTATAAAAAATTAAAAATAAAAACCGCGCAAAGCGCGAGCCTACCACCTAATTAAATTAAAATGCAGTTATTAAAACCCTTTATATTCTCTACACTATCAATTAAATTAAAATGGTAATAAAACCTTTTATATCCCAAATATCTGTTATTTATATAAAGTCTTCTGATTATATCAACCTAACCTTATTCCATCTCTATCTTTCTATCAATCAAAGGTCATTCCATCTCTACCTTCTATCAATCTAAGATATTTTTCTTACTTTTGGAGGTGATTTCTACTCTCTTTTTTTTTTTTTCCTAATTATGTTAATTTATAATTTTGTCTATTTTCTATATTATCTTTGCGCTAGAGACTATATTTACATGATTTTCAATGAATTAATAAGGTTGATTTTAGAAAGTGAATAAAATGGATATTGAGAATAGAATTTATAATATATTTCTCAATATTTTTTTAATTGTGCTTATTTCTAAGTTCATAAGATCCATTCGTGTTTTACGTCACATAGATTATGTTGTTATGATGTTCAAAAAGTGAATGAGAAATATGTTATCCATAAATTATTATTTATTTATTTATTTCTATTTTTATAACAGTTTTACGTATAGTTTTTGTTCTTGAGACTATTTAATATTATTTTATTATTAAATTTTTATATTAATTTATTTTTATTAATTTTTTAATATTTTGTTTACAGATTACAAGTTACATTACCATAACTTGAGAAGTGAAGTGTATATATTTAAATAATGATGTGACTCTTCGAATATATCTTGATTTTAAATATATTACATTTTGTTAATAAAACCCAAATTTTACATTAAAAATAATAAAATTAGAAAACCTAATTTTCCCATTATTTTTTCACCTCTATATCTAAACGGGTTATTATATATTTTCTCTTCTATACATATTGGAGTTCAAACAAATTTCTATCAGGGTAACATAAGAATATTGTTTTAACATATACATATGTCAATATTTTTTATTATTATTATTATTATTATTATTATTATTATTATTATTATTATTATTATTATTATTATTATCTACTTTTAATTACTCTTTATTACCAATTCATTTAGATTTATCTTTCTAACTTCCATTTTAAGGGGTGGTAATATCATTATCATAATTAAAAATAAATAAAAACATATAGACTTAAAGAAAATATAAATTTGCATGTAATTTTTTTTCTCCTATCATCATCGTTTTTAATCTACATATCATATAAAGATATTTGGATTCAAAAAATTATGGTCATGGTAAATTATTGATTTTTATTTTAGTTTTGTTAAAATCATATAACTTTCTTTTTTTTTTCTTTATAATTATCGTAAGTTCTTATCATTTAATCATAATTTAATATTTTCAAGATATATGTCAAGTACATAAAAGGTTGTGTAAAATGTTAAGAATTTATAGCAATGCTAATTGTAAAATGTTTGATTTGTTTCATAACTTTTAGAAAACTATCAAATTATATAATAAATATTTCAAGTATAATCTTAGAAAAAAAAAGTCCTACTATTTAATAACAAACAATAAATATGAATACTATATTATGATAAAATATAAATGAAATTTAAATTTTTTTATAATCCTTACTTTAATTTTATTCATTAATCTATAAATATGAACCAAATAAAACTGGATACATATATTATCATTATGAAAATATTAAAGAAATATTCTCTTTTAGGCTGAAATATTTCTTTTTAAGTCATTTGGATTGTAGTAAAAATGATTTTACTATAGATATTTGAGTTCTTTTTTAGACTTTTTTAACGTTAAAAATGAAGTTATAATATTACAATTAAGATTAAAAAATAAATAAAATTAGTGATAAATAAAAATAAAAATAAAAAATAAAATTTTAATTTAAAATAATAAAATTATATTTTTAATTAATTTTTAAATAGTTATTAATAAAAAATTAGTCACTTAAATATAAAGATAATATTATTATAACTGTACGAAGCACAGAAAGGAATGTCAGTCAAGAAATAAAATAGTAGTGTATAATAGTTAATAATTTCATTATTGTAAAAATTATCTTAATATAAATGAATATAGTGTAACATAAAATCAAAGTTAAATTATTGTAAAGTATTTAAAGCGATTGTGATTTAATTTGATTAAGTGAATTCAAACCAATCATCACTTTTAATTGTTGGAAATATAAAAAATAAGAATACCACATTGAAAAGAGGTGAAGAAGTTGAAGGGTATATAAGTGTGAGTGGGGATCCTACCAAAGAGGCTTAGGGCTTTTTGGTGAAGGAGACCCATCACACTAAAACCCAACAACGTCGATAAGTCCAACGACTCCCAATCTGAAGCTTGGAACAGACATCGTTCAAGGCCCATCATACGAATTTGACATGGTATCAGAGTCGTTCATGACGATCCAATGCGGACCAATGGCCTCATGGCCCATAATGACGAGTTAAAGATCATAATGGAGATGGATAGCCCGATATACATACGCAGCGGGCCAACCATAATGAAGAGTTGAAGATCATGATGGAGATGGATAGCCCGATATACATACGCAGCGGGCCAAAATGAGGATGAAAAGTCCAAGAATTTGACAAGACGTGGATATGTAGATATGAATGCGAGCACATTGCAACTGGGCCATATGGGTTGCAGGTGGGCTATATGAATATAAACAAGGGCAAGTTTCAACTACGCCATACGGGTTGCAACTAAGCCATATGAATACGAATACGATCAAGTTTCAACTGGGCCAGGTCAGTTGAACTTGAGGGGGAGTGTTGGAAATATAAAAAATAAGAATACCACATTGAAAAGAGATGAAAAAGTTGAAGGGTATATAAGTGTGAGTGGGGATCCTACCAAAGAGCCTTAGGGTTTTTTGGTGAAGAAGACCCATCGGACTAAAACCCAACAACATCGACAAGTCCAACGACTCCCAATCTGAAGCTTAGACCGACATCATTCGAGGCCCATCATACGAATTTGACAGCAATAACATGAATTACATAAATAATATAAGGGAATGTAACAAGTATATTCAAGTGTAACAAGTATATTCGAAGTGATTTAAAATGAGAGCCCAAACAAGTATGACCTTATTTTTTGTTTAAGTTCTTGATTCAAATCTCGATTAGTTCAAAGTTCACCCATTTTTAGTGCTCCTTCACTGTCTTTGATTGCTTTTCTTAAATCATTTGTCAATTCTTAAATAAAGCTCTAGTTATATTCTAATACAATTGAAATCAATTTAAAGAAACACTAAACATCATCATGATTCCTAGTAACAATTACTAGATTAGTTAAATTTGATGGAAAAATATTGAATACAATGTGTTGCTTTCAAATGTTTCAAGATGAAAGTTTGCAAACCCCATAAATGACCTTACATCTTATGAATATAACATTGACCTCTTATTTTGTTACAAACCAATTTTTGGGCCTAGGAGTTAGGGTCGTAATTTTCTTTTGCTAGGGGGGTGTCTATAGAATAATTAGGAAATCTGGGAGGGTTATGTTATAATTGCCTAGTTTTAGAAGGGGTTATCTGCATATTTGTCATGTTACAAATACGTGATTAACTTAGGGTTTTTTCATATTTTTGAATCACGTAAGTTGAGAGCAAGAGAGGATTTTTTGTGTGAGGATGTGAGTGGTGTTCAGTGTTAAGGTTTCTGCGAGTAATCGGTAAGTCTTTTTTCTGTTTTAATTTCGGTTAAGACTGTCTTAACCCTATGGTCCGATTCTGATTTCAGGTTAATGTTTAGGTCTGTTCGCTGTCTGGTTTAGAGTGTTAAAACTCTCTGCTCGTAATCAAATGATTCTTGGTAAGTTTTCTTTGCTCACTTCCAGGTTCTTCTGAATGGAGTATGTTTTATTCTAATCTTAAATGGGGGTTTTATCAATCATGTTTAGGTGGTCTAGGGTTCTGAGCATTTCTGATCTAGAAATCGAAAGGGCAGTCAGAATCGTTTGTGAATTCTCGGTAAGATATTTAGGGTTTGGTTTGGGATGTATTGGGTTCTGTTCGGGTTTTGTTATAGGTCTATCAAATCGGTGTCTGAGATCGACTTTAGTTTTGCTGCTATTGAATTTATTTATTTTTATGGCGGTCTGCAGAAGCTCTGGACGGAGAGGCTGATCAGGCAGCAGCTTAGATCAGATTCTATTCGGGTTGTCGTGCTCTGAATGATAGGTTAGCAGCTCTGTTTGAGTCCTATATTATTATTTGATGAATGTTGTATGTTTTCTACATATGTCGTGATTGATGTGTTATGAAAATGTTTCCAAAGCCTGCCCTGTTTAATGATTATATCTAAATACGTAAAACTGTGGATATTGTGGAATTGGTTGCTAAATTGTAATGCTGCTATACACTAAAACTATTATTCTGGTACATAAAGAATTCGGTAAAATTGTTAAATAAGTGGAACTTGGAATTTTGCCCTTAGCCAGTCTAGTAGTAGAATTTATGACATGCATAGGGATAGAGGATCCTCACTACTAAAATAATTAGCTTGAAGTGCCTGTATTGATTGTAGATTGAACTACTATATTGATAATGTTTACTGGGCTTCAGCTATACTGTTTACTGCTACTATTAATCCCATTTTATGCTGATAGCTACTTTGGGCATAATTCTGTAACTTAACTGGCTAAACTGTTAATTAACGAAATTCTATTTCTGGTTGGTGGACTGTGTCAATGGACTATTAATGGATGGTAAATGACGGTGATTAATGTTTGAACCGGACTTATTAAGTGGTCACAAGCTATTTGATTTTCCTGTTATTTGTAACTAATACTCTAATAGCTAAATAGCCGGACTTAAACTACTACGAATGAAATTTTAACAATTAAACCTCCACATAAAGTATTAATTAAAATCTTGTTAGTAGCGGAACCCCCAAAGACGTAATTCTAACGCCCTATAAATTAGTAGGACCTTAAACCGTGAACTTTAGGAGTCTATTTTTTGTATGAAAATGGAATGTGTAGGAGTATATATTAATTTGATTATTGAATTCTGATTAAAGAAAGAAAATTAATAAATTGTTATTTGATAGGTTGATTGGTGTGTTGTCTGATATAGTGGACTCTAAGAAGTCTATAGAGCCTTATATTGTGTGCTCCCATAAGTAGAGCCGAGTTTAGGACATTTTGTGTGTGACTGTTGGAACGTGAGAGGTTAACTTAGACTAATTTTATAGTCTAACACTGCTTTTCTCCCTATTTTCTTGCTATTTATTAATCTGGGATGAAAACCTCAGGTTGAGTACAGGTACTTCGATCCGTCTGCGCTATCTCGACATTTTTGCATGGATCACGACATACTCATGAGCATTTCTTTATTGTTATGTTTTGGGAATGTATTTCAGTTTTTTCTGGACTTAGGGGACTTTTGTTTCTTTTGGAATTTTATTGGCTTTTGCTGAACTATTGTAATGCTGGGACATTAAATTTTGTGGTGTTTGGATTTTACTTCTGAATTTTATTACTACTGCCCGTTTATTCCGAATATGATATTTTCATGGTTTTGAATGAATCTATTTCTGAAAGGTTTTAGAGTATGTGTTTAAATTGTTTCTGCGTAACGACAAGCTCCTCCCTATGGTTATTCTAGGGTATGGGTTTGTTGTTACATATTTGACATAGATTTAATGAATTTTGTGAAATTAAAGATTAAATAGCTTCCTTAAGTGACAAATTGGAAGTTTTAGTATCATAAAAAGTATCTCCATGTCACTAATAGAATTCGGGCCTAATTAGTTTGGGGATCAATTTGTTATATTTTCCGTATTTGTGTCATATTACAAGATTTTGTAAACTAATAGGGGTTTTGGGAATTAGCCGTGGGTATATAATCCTGGCTTAACTCTTAGACTCATAAGTTTGTACATTCGTTTGTGAGTAGAGAGGGTTTTCTTGAGAGAGAAACTAGAGAGAGTGTGACGTTGCGGCAAGAGGATTGTTGCTAGTTTTCTGTCACAAAATTGTAGTAGAACCGGTCTTAATTGCGTAGCCATCAAGGTTAGATGGTGTGTGTTAGGATTCAAGGATTTGAGATTTTTTTTCCTGGATTATTTCATTCATTGCAGTTCTATTATGTTCTCAGTATTCTAACAAACTCGCGATTTGGATCCTTTTGATTTGTAGTGGGAGGTGCAGCGGAAGACACGAACCAGGAAGAGGAATGAGCAATACTATTAATTGCTTGTTCGTCGGAGAATAGGTTAGTAATTCGTTTTGTGTCCTACAAATTTATTGCTGGTTGTTGTTTGTTATGCATATATTTGTTATGTGTATCGTGTAATGTATCTATTTTGGAACCTTAATATTACTGTCTAGAGTAATGCTATGTAGTCTGCTCTTTCTGTCTACTCTCGTTGCCTACCCTTATGTGTTAATATATGATTAGATATAAAATTTATGATAATTAATGCATTTATTTCTTCACCCAATCAACTATCGCCATATAAGAGTAGGCACAAAAAGTTGGCATAAATAGTAGACTATCAATCATTACTCTACTATCTAGGACGAACCTTGTATTAATTGCCATGAGATTGATATTCTGCTGTTATGGCGTTAAACTATAAATTAGGAATAAATTGACCAAACTGTTCTTAATTGCTAATCTGAGCGTAAATTCTGAGATAAGATGAAAATTGATTAATGGATATTTGCCATTAGGACAACCTATAGTAGAATCCGTGGCATGCATAGGGATAGAGGTACAAATTTACATGTGATCAACTTCGGGCATACAAGGGCTTCGAGCATACAAGGGCTTCGGACATACAGGGGTTTCGGCCGTATAGGGCATCGGCCATTCTCTATATAGTTACATTGGGCATTATTTGATAAATGAACTAAATTGAATAGTGTGTGTGCTATTTGATCCTTCTATGATGGCTGTTGTGTTAACCTGACATCTGTAAAGACTGGTTGAATAATTAATTGTTGATTGAATTAGTATTAACAAAGTGGACATGTAATTGTGTATGTTATCTGTTGTTGTTTTCACTTATAAATTACACAGAAAAAGTTTGGACCCAAACAAGATCATAATTTGGTAATTCTGGAATTTTCAAACTGAAACTGATACAAAATCCTAATGGCTGATGACGTAAGCAAAACCACCGATAATGTAATCCTAGTGACTGACAGTTAGCTAAGCTCTAAACCGCTGACATTAAGGACCTCTGTTAGCTTAGCCTAAACCGTAATAATGGTAAATGAATCGCTATATGTATGTTGGCTAATTAAGAGTAAATTTATAAATTGCTGGTTGTAGCTCTCATTGTTGTGATCTATGCTACAATGAGTTCTAGGGAACTCACAGGGCCTTGCATTGTGTGCTCCCATATTTAAAACCTAGTTTAGAGGCATTTGTGTGTAACAATTGGGACTTGAGTTGCTAACTAGACTGAATAGAGTCCGACGTTGCATTTTCTTCCTTTTTCTGTTTCTTTATGTTATGTGAAATTCCTGAACAGGTAGAGGTACATCGATCGATTAGGAGATGACTATCACGGCATCTGGTGCATAAGCATGCATTTGATATCTCCATATACTCTATTTTATTATTTTTTTTGTTTAGACATTTATGGTTTTAAGAACTATGTTTAGTTATTCAGATCGGTCTTGTAAACTATTCACTAGGATTATTTTGGAGTTGTACAAGAATTTTGAGACAATGTTTATTTTCATGATAATAGAATTCACTACTGCTGACAAATTCAAATTTATTGGAAATCTTTTACCTTTTATTCGCGTATTTGGTTATATATTATTATTGTTACAGGTTCCTATTTTCCTCGTAACGTCAGACTCTTTGTCCTGTTTTATTCCAGAGTGAGGGTTTGCCGTTACCCTCCATTACAAATCTTTTTTTTTTTTTTTTTACATATCATAATAAAAGAGTCATATGCTCCATGTAAGATATATCTCAAGACTCATTAACAAATGTAACAAAATATTTATCTTGAATATATTGAATAATAGCCTTATTTGTTTCTTTTTTACATGCATTCATAATATTATTTATTATGTCCAAAGAAGTCAACCCTAAGTTATTAGAGATTTTTTCCAATTTACAGTCACCTACTCCATCAATATATTTTGGCATATCATTTAAAGAAAATAAGAAAAATCTTTTCCTTCTTAGGATTGACCTTCATTATGTCCTCAAATTGTAAGTCGCAAACTAAAAGCAATTTTGCAATATCAATTGTACATCCAAACGAATTCATTAATCAATCTTATCTCTTCAGGTTTCTTTTCAAAAAAGAGATCAAATAGATTGTTTTTATAACATAAGATTTTCACACTTCTTAGAGCATTCATTATGAACACTAGAAGATTCACCTAACATTTTTCAAAACTTTTCTTTTTGTTCCAATCCTTAAAATATGTAGTAGAAAATGTATCTCTCTCACCATTGTCAAGTAACAGTATAAGCAAAATGAAACATCTTCTTTTATGTTATTTTTCAACCAACAACCAAATGAACCAAACCATAACCAAATAAAATGACACTTAAATCCACTAATTTTAATATAAGGAAAATATGGTTTCAAAGGTTGATACGACCCTTTTTGAATATATTTTTTTCTTACCTCATCGTGATCATTTACATGATATTGTAAAAAAATGTTTCCTTTCTCCTCAATCAACTAGAAGATAAGCTAAAATCAACCTCATTTCTTTAAATTAAAAATGATTTGTTAATATTAGTCTCATGTTTAAGGGTCTCGGCTCCTTTGATATTTTCTTGATTATGATGTGCATTATACGATGAAGATGTAGAAAGATTAAATTTTGCAGAATTAACCCACATCTTGAGATAGTTTTCAATAATAAAGCTAAAAAAGTTATCGTTAAATTACTAAAGCAATTGAATTTAATAAAAAAACCTATAAGCAAATAATAGCCAACTAGTTACATAAGAAATTACCTATAACATTCATAGTAATCACAAATCTCTTTTAAAGCTTTCATAGTCTCTCTTAATCATATCTCAAATTACTATAAAAAAAATTGATGGCACATTAAAACTTAACATTAGCAACTCAATCAACCATCAATATCATGTGAAATTTGTACTTGAAAAATATCAAAACAATCATACAAAAATATAATAAATTAATAATTTAATTACTGACTCATAAATTAAAAGGAAAAAAGTAAAACAAGGAAGAGAACGAGTATAATGGTTGTCCATGGTTATATTTTGAGTAGAGAAAAATTCAAATGGAGAAAAGTTCAATGGAAGAAAATGAGAAATAGAATAGAAGAGATTGAATTGAAAGAGAAAAAAGGAAGAGAAATGAATTGAGGAAAATACAAAAGGATTAAAAATAAATAAATAAATTATCTATTTACTATAAAACTAGCGAAATTTAATTTTAATATAATTTAAACATTAAAAAATAATTAGTAGTAGACATGTGAAAATGTAGGGTGTCATACACTTACTTTTATAAAATATATTTTTCCCTTGCTTTAAAAAGTTTAAAAAAAAATTATATTTGGAGTAATGTTGGAGTTAAAACAAAATTAAATATGTAATGAATACACACTAAAATCATTCCATTATAAATTGTCTTATATGAGTAGGCAAGATAAGTGGGTTACGAGATCATCTAATTTTATTTTTTTTTTCAAAAAATCTACGGTGTCAACTGAACTATAGTCTTTAACGTGGCTTTGTCACTGGTCCGCAGACCTGCAAAAGTATTTAAAAAATAGGATATATATATATATATATATATTGTATCAATATTTTCATATATAACTAATATAAATTAAATTATTATGCATAAAATAATAACATATATCATTTGTACAAATATACATAGTTTATATTTCTACAGTATACAAAAAGTCTTTCTATACCTTCCCTGTTTGGAAAAGGGAAGTAGTGAAGTTTTTACTTAGTCTTAAGTATTCATAGTGTTTTTTTTGTTAGTGAAAAGTAGGAAGTTAGTTGAGATATGGGTCCATTGTCTGAGAGGATTATCTCCAATATTTGCTTTGATTTCGCTCTTGTTATATGTTATTTTGATGGCTTTGTAATGCCATATATTGGAAGCATTTTATCCATAATAAACATAAGAGTTTAACATCCAAATCTTGTCTTCAATTTTTACTTTGTTCTCTACTTAGTTTATCTCTTCCTTTATTATCAGTGGTATCAGAGCTAGGTTCCCCATACTAGATAAAAGTTGTAGCTTTTAATCATGACCATAGACACCAACAACAATTATGTCCAAGCTGCAATTTCTCACTTTGATGGTCATTACAATCATTGGAGCATTTTGATAGAGAACTTTCTTCGCTCTAAAAAGTATTGGTCCATTGTTGAAAATGGGATTCGAAAGCCAGAGTAATGCATAGTGTTGATAGATGTACAGCAAGCAGAGTTTGATGCGAAAAACTTGAAAGAGCTTAAAACAAAAAATTATCTTTTTCAAATGATTGATTGTCCAAATTTGGAAATAATTCTTTGTAAAAAAACTTCCAATGATATTTGGGACTCAATGAAAAAGAAATATCATGGTATAATAGAATGAAAAGAGCCCAACTTCAAGACATGCGAAAGGATTTTGAGATGTTACAAATGAAAGATGGTGAATCGGTCACCAATTACTGTGCATGGACCATGGAGATTTGTAAAAATATGAAGTGTCATGGTGAAAAGATGGAGGATGTAATGGTTGTGGAGAAGATACTACATTCTCTAACATCTAAGTTTGATTATGTTGTCTGTTTAATTGAAGAATCGAAAGACACCGACTTGCTATCTCTTAATGAATTGCAAAGTTCATTGTTAGTACACAAGCAAAAAATGAATAGAGGATCGAGTTCTGAATAATAAGCCTTGAAAGTTTCTAACTTTCTAAATTTTAGAGGTCAGGGATGTGGCAGGGGATGCGGTAGAGACCGTGGTAGTGGACAAGGTGGTCGAATCAATCACAATGATACCAAAAATTCCCTGATTGAAGATGAAAAATCTCCAAGCAAATGAAGAGGAAGGAATCAACATTATGATAAATCTTAGGTGGAGTTTTATCGGTGTCATGAATTTGGACACTATAAGTCTGAATGTTACACCAAGCTTTCGAATGAAAAAGGAGCTTAATCAAATCTAGTTGAAAACAAGGAAATAGAGACTCTATTGATGACATTCATAGATAGAGAACCTGATCAAGATATCTGGTACGTTGATTCTGGGTCCAAAATCACATGAGCGTAAGTAAAAAAAAAAATCACTTATTGAAGATTTTGATTCCATTGTACGCTCTGGTAATTCTTCCACTAACAATGTGATGGGAAAATGTGATGTTAAGATTAGAACCAAGAATGGTTTTGTTGAAATAATTTCTAACGTGCTTTATGTTCCTGAACTGAAAAATAGTTTGTTAAGTGTTGGCCAATTGTAATAGAAGGGTTACACCATTACAATAGAGAAAGGTGATTTATGATCCTACCAGAGAAGCTATTGTAATCGTTGAGATGTCATAAATAAAATGTTTCTTTTACAGATTAAAAGTGTTCAAACTTGTTTTATTAGTGAAGGAAAGGATGATTCATAGATCTGTCACTTTAGATATGGTCATTAAGCTTTAGCTGTTTAAGAACACTTCAACAAAAAAAAAATGGTGATGGGGCTTCCGCAGATTTTAGTTACATCTCAAGTGTGTGAGGAATGTGTTGTTGGTAAACAACATCATTCAAAGTTTCCTCAAGGACAATCATGGAGAGCAAAATGTGTGCTAGAATTTGTTTACTATGATGTCTGCGAGCCAATTAAACCTATTTCGAATGGAGGTAAAAAATATCTTATAACCTTCATTGATGATTATTCTTACAAAATCGGGGTTTACTTCTTGTAGGATAAATCTGAAGCTTTTAGTGCATTTAAGAGTTTCAAAACCTTTGTGTAGAATGAAACAGGAATTTGATAGTGGTGGTGAATATTCTTCGAAGGAATTTGATGAATTCTGTCATACTTATGGTATCTGCCGACAATTGACAGCTGCTTATATGCCATAGTATAATGGCATCTCAAAGCAAAAAAAAAAAATCAAACAATTTTTATATGGTGCGAACACTTTTATCAAAAGGTAAAATTCCAAAAACTTTTTGGCTGGAAACAATGAATTAGTGTGTGCATATTTTGAATAGAAGCCAAACCTTTTGTGTTAAAAATATCACATTTGAAGAGACATGAAGTAAAAGAAATCTAGTAGTTGACTACTTCAAAATTTTTGGGTGCATAGCATATGCACATGTCCATGATGCAAAGCATTTGAAGCTTGATGATAAAAGCGAGAAGTGTATTTTTATTAGTGTTAGTGAAACATCAAAGGTTTACAAGTTATTTAATCCTCCGACAAAGAAATTGTCATTAATAGAGACGTAATATTTGATGAAGACATCACAACACAAGAAGCAATCTGTCGTATTAGAAAGAGACCTGCATGGATGCAAGATTATGAGGTAACTGCATTTGATAATGACACTGTAATTACTCACTTTGCTTTATTTTCATATTATGATCCCACAACCTTTGAAAGTGTTGTCAAAAAAGAAAAGTGGAAAAAGCAATGGATTCTAAAATTGACTATATTAGAAAAAATAGTAGTTGCAAATTGACTGATCTTCTAAGTGGACATAAAACCATTGGTGTAAAGTGGATCTTCAAAATAAAGTGGAAAGAAAATGGTGATGTTGACAAATATAAAGCGTGATTAGTAGTGAAGGGTTATAAGCAGGAGTATGGAGTCGATTACAAGGAAGTGTCTGCTTTGCAGTGAGACATGAGACAATCATATTGGTGATTGCTATAGCAGTATAACATTTCTTGCTTATCTTTCAATGGGATGTCAAATCTACCTTTTTACATGGAAATTTAGAGGAAGAGGTATTTGTTGAACAACCCCCTGGTTATACTTTGATTAGTAGTTAAAATAAAGTTTATAGATTGAAAAAGACTATTTACGGTTTGAAGCAATCTCCACGAGCTTGATATAGCTGCATATAGACTTATTTTATGAAAGTAGATTTTTAAAAGTGTCCATATAAACACACACTCTTTGTCAAAATTAAAAATGGTGGAAAAATATTCATAGTGTGTTTATTTGTTGATAATCTTATCTTTACTATGAATGATTATGTTATGTTTAATGAATTCAAAAAGTCAATGATGGAAAATTTTGAGATGTCTCATCTTAGTAAGATGCATTATTTTCTTGGCTTAGAAGTGATACAATAAGGTGATGGAATATTTCTTTCGCAAAAGAAATATGTAACGTCCGTAAACCTAACCTAGAAGTTCAACAATGTTGAAATCACTTATTGAATTATTTGTATTTGACCTTATATGATTTTAGAACTAAAAATATCATTTTATGAGTCTTTTTAGTTTTTGAAAATTTTTTGAGTGAAAACTGAAAGTCTTAATTGAGTTAAAATGGTTACTTTTGAAAATTATGTCCGGAGGGTAAAATGGTAATTTCAAAATCCAAATTTTTAGAAGTCTTAAATTGAAACGGTCCATCAGAACTAGTTTCGAACTAATTTTTATTTAAAATAGGTTTAATTGGAGAATATGAATTTTTATTTAAAACTAGTTATTTTTAATTTAAAGTATATTTTTGGGGTGATTTTAGAAATAATAAAAGTTTTCCTAAAGAAACCCTTGTCCATTAGCCCATTAGACAATATGTAAATTAGTGTTATTTTTCTATCCTGGTGAGAATTTTCAACTCTTCTATTTCACGTTCAAAAACCCTAAAAAAATTTTCTCTCAAAACCCTAACTTTTGGTCTGCGTTGTCCACTCTCAAATTGTCGGAACTTTTTTCATTGACGTCCGATTGACGTGATTTTAGTGGCTACGAAATCATATTTCATTCATATACAAATCCTATAGCCTTTGAACCTCAAACCTTTCTAGAATCTACCCAAATTGTCAAGAACCAGCCATGTCTGATTAGAAGTTTGTCAGTTCAGGAATCAAACTTTCAAATGTTCATAACTTTCTTGTCCAAACTCAAAATTTCTTTAGTTTAATTAGGTTTTCTTTAGTTTTCAATTTCCTACAACTTTTATGAAGACACCATCCTTAGATTCTTGCATCTTTCTGGTCAAATTTGGCCAAAACCGAAACTCTATTCTGAAGGATTGCTCCGACGATGATCCCTATTCATCTGATCATATCTCCTTGGTTTGATCTCTAACTGATGTCAATTTAGTTGGATTTTCTTTTTTGTCATGTTGTCTACAAATGTGGTGAAGATTTTGTCCACTAATTTCTACGATCTTATAGTCGAAAACGGTAAAGTCTGAATTTGAATAATTTTTTGTTATTTTGTGTTATTTGTCTTGGGTTATTATAGTCAATTCTATTATGTTATTTGAACATAATATATGCTATTTGGATAGTGTATAGGTCTAAATATCAGTATAAGATCATATTCAAATCCTCCTAAGCAAGTGCAAGCTTGTGATCAACGATAAAAGGTTCGTATCCCGTTTTTCACCCTACAGAATCTATGTTTTTGTTTGCATAGTTATAGAAGTATGTATAGGATTGTATGAGACATATAGAGACTTACATATTTTCACCATAAGAAATAGATTCGATATGAAATCAATAGATGTGAAAGCATAGGAATGAAATAAAAGGACTAACCGAGAGATGGGTAATTGTAGACTAAGATATTGTGCAGCCTGATTGTGCTTCACCCCTTTTAACGGATCAATAAATGGAACATTATGTATTTGGACTATGGACTTGTTGTTTGTTGTGAACGTTTGTGACATTAGAAGAATTAATGGACGCCGTATGTTTGCAATTCCTTAAGCTCTATATATTATGTGTTAAATGTTTATTGTTTGTGTCTTTAAATGGACTTAGTATATAACAATAATGAATTGAATTGGTATTGGATTTTGATGTACATATGCTTGAACTAAATGTCTAGTTGAATGTGTACATGGGTTTGTGTCTAATATATTAACCTTAATGTTATTACTCTTGGAAATTGAATGATAGTGTATGTGTATTCATTTGTGTGGAATTTATTGAACTATTAAGTTGATCTTGGAATCTAGGATATGTAAAATTGGTTTATTGACTTGGTACATTGCTCCCTTATTCCTCGACATAATTAACACATATATGTTTACTTATATATATATATATGTGTGTGTGTGTGTGCGCGCGCGCGCATTGTATTGGTAAATGGAATGACAATCTTGTATAGTGATGATTAAATGAGTGTATTGATAACATAATCGGTAATTAGTTATATTTCACCCTTATGGGGTTATTAAAAGAATAAATGATAAAAATTTGAATTATATATGTGTATTGATATGTGTGACACTTATTGAATCTATTGTTATTATTATTCAAAAATGGAATCATGATATATGTGTTCTTGTCTTTCATGACCTAAAATATGGTTAGTTGCCTATGTCTAAACATAATAAAATTCATATATTAAATATATGTCCATGTATTGAATCGATTAATGGGATTGAAATTACAGAGACATGCATATTGGTGTTAAATTGAATTGTTGACAACTTTGATTGAATAATTGATTTGGTTCACTATGTGAGGTTATTAGAATGGTAAATGTTCGAAATTGAATTGTTGTGTGTATAACTTCTTAAATTAACGATTGTCATTGTTTTTATATTGGTATAGAGATGGAGTGACATTCCATTAGGGAAAATTAGAGATATCTCAGCCTATTGGACCATAGGTGAACCGTGCTTTAGCTAACCACTATTGTTATTGTAGTGACAACTTCTATTGGATGTGACGACACCATCGCCTGCTGGCCATTATTATGGCTGATCTTCGAATCTATTTTTGGAATCCATTGGTAGATGAATGTTCCGAGGGGGATTAATTGGCACTACGGATTTCGGTCCTTGGCCTTACTGTTTTCCGATTTGATATAACGTTTAGATTTGGGGCAGTCAAACTTAATAAATTGGTAAATTGTTGTGCTTTCAGTGATTGGTTATTGTATTATATAAACTTGTTTAGCTAATTATAATGTTAGCTACTAAATTGTAAATTCGATTGGCCTCGGATTGAATAAATATAGTTTGGAACTGATTAAATACTTATTGATACTTAATCGATGTTTGATAGATATTAGGTGTTATTGTGTGCTTCAAATCAGGAATTGAAACAAAATAAATGATTGCTCTATTGATCAAAGAAAAACATAAATAGAATGTTCAAAACAATCAACGATTAAATAATATTGGTGACTTATAGTTGTGTATGTTTTATGTATTGTGTTTGATATATAGATGTATGAGATGATTGTTATTATGTTACAAAGTATTATAACATCACATTGCTTGATGGTGAATCCATGATTGATAGGATATGTGTGTCTATGCCTTGAACGAAAGGGAGTGGATTTAAAGAAATCTACTATAGAATTACATCATGTGATTAAAGTGCACAATAAAAGCTATATGTTAAGGAAGAGCATATGTGTGCGATTGTTTTAGGACATGGGTATGAACCAGATGTAAGTCTGACATTTCTTTATTTTCCTTTTTTCTTTCCCTACATGTGTGAATGCACATGTAGATTGACAGGTATGATCGAGCAGAGCAAGAAAGTCTTCTCATAGTGTCGACACATCTCCATGATCATGGCATCTTTAATTTTTAATTGTGTTTCTATTTAACACTAAAATCATGTAAAACTTTTATATTGAATTATAATTGTTCATTGATTGGCCTTTAATTGATTTTATACTCTCATTGTATTATTAATTTACAAAAAGTTATTTACGCTTCCGCATACATATAGTCGCATAGTGTTTGAATTACATATTAGAAATTTATTTATTAACGAACTATTGAAGTACCTTTGATAAATTGGTTTCATTTATTTCAATCGATATTGTATTGGATTGTAAGGAATGCATATTGTTAATGTAGTCCTACGATCATAGTTTCGCGGCTCTGTCGTGGGCGGGGGTTGGGCGTTACAAAATATGTACGTGAGATTTTGGATATGTTTAAAATGAAGAATTATAATGCTGCAAGTACTCCTCTTAAAGTTGGATTGAATCATCATAAGAATGAAGAAGGGAATATAGTTAATAGTACATTGTATAAAGAAATTGTTGTAGTTTGATGTATCTAACTACTACAAGACCGAATATTATGTTTTATATGAGTCTAATAAGCATGTACATGGACAATCCAATTGAAATACATATGTTGGCTACCAAAAAAATTATTCGCTACTATTAGGGGACTAAGGATTTTGGATTGTTTAATAAGTAGGATAAATCACAACTGGTTGGTTTAACAAGTAACGATTATGCAGTAGATCCAAATGACAGAAGAATCACTTCTGATTTCGTATTTTTTTCTAGGATCAGGGGCTGTCTCATGGTCTTCTAAAAAGTAATCCATTATTACACTATCTAGTATAGAGGCTGAATTCATTGCTGCTACATCATGTGCTTGTCAAGCAGTTTAGTTGAGGAGGATTCTTGAAGAGTTACAGTTAAACAAGATCAAGCTACCAGTATTATTTGTGACAACAATTTTGCTCTTAAGTTATGTAAGAATCTAGTATTTAATGGGAGAAGCAAACACATTGATGTTAACTTTTACTTTCTCAAAGATCTTTATAATGAAGCAGTGATAAAATTGGAGTACCGTCGAAGTGAAGATCAGTTGGTTGACATTTTTACGAAATTCCTCAAAATACAAGCATTTGAAAAACTGAGAAAAAAATTGATGGGTGTTTGTGCTGTGGAAGAAAACTGAAGAAATTAAACTGATGTATCAGATTAAAGGAGGGATTGTTGGAAAAGTGAAGTAATGAAGTTTTTTCTTAGTCAAAGTATTCGTTGTGGTCTTTTTATTACCAAAAAGTAAGAAATAAGTTGAGATATGGGTCCATTATCAGAGATCATTATCTCCCATATTTGCACTTATTTTGTTGTTGTTATCTGTTATTTTGATGGCTTTGTAATGTCTATATATTGATAGCATTTTATCCATAATAAACATTAGAGTTTAGCATCTAGATATTATCTTCAATTTTTACTTTGTTCTCTACTTAGTTTATCCCTTGTTTTGTTATCATTCCCATGGGCTCGTGCCCACGATTATGGAAAAAAAAAAAGAGCTTTATCCTCAAAAATACGAACTTTCGCGGATCCGAGCTCATAAATGTCCATGGACAAATCGAGCTAGACACGTATCCTTAATTTAACCTTTGTATTTTCACACTTTATTTTAAATGTTGCTAATTATATTAATTTGTAAGTTCATATAGTTTAGGTATAAATGTTATATATGTGGAGTTCCATAGGTGTTGTCGGGATATGGGGCTTGAGACCAGCAGTGACATAGGATACGTTAGGGGTCTATGAAGGGTCTACCTAAATATTTTCCACTTCATCCATATATTTTTAATATTAATTGGTATTATATTTTCAGTATTTTAAATTCATAATATTTATGAAAAATTTGCCATCATCAAGTTTATACTTTTTATCTTATATTTTATGAACTATTTGTCTTGAAAATATTTTTTAATTTTTAATTTTTAAATTTTTTTTTTAAATTTTTTAACTTTTTCTATATGATATTCTTTCAATGTGTTCACTGTGAATGTTATTTGGACAGTGATTGTGGTGGAGAGATCGAATAGTGATTTTCTACTCTAGCAATGCACCAGAAGATTGTGTTGTGTTATTCATCGAGTAAAAATTATAATTTTATCCTTAGTTTGTTTTACGACTTTTTGAGATTGAATATACCGGTAGACTATCATAATTATAGGTTACAACCATATTCATTTGAAGTGTATTGTTAAAATAGTGGTGTTTTAGTTTTGGGTGATGTCATATTTGCCCGAGAATTATGTTAGTCTAATGCGGCAAATAATATTACTTCATATTGATATTGATGGTATATGTTATAGTATTTTGGCATAAGCTATCTTTTATTCAGTACCAAACATTTCTCATTTTTAATTATAAAATAAAATCAAATGCGTGTTTAGATTATTTTAATGACTATGTTCGTGAATATTTAAAAATTCATTTGAAAGTATATATTGTTCTAAGATAAGATAAGTGATTATTAATTTGATCTGGTTTTCACATCATTCATAATTTGAACATTATATGTGTTTGGATTTATAAAACTCCATATTTCTGCGACCATGACTTTTATATTTGTGCCTACCCGTGGACAAGCACGAGACCATGATTGTGAGAATGATTATGATAATGATAATAATGATCATAACATATTTAGTATTATTAACATAATTTTAAATTATTGTTATTAATATACATATAATATTAACATAATATAATTTCAAAAATTATAATTAGTCTTAAATACAGTTTTATATCATCATGGTGTTGCATATAAATGCTAAACTAGTAGAATAAGATTTTAGTAATGAAATAGTTATCTCTAATCACACTTCATTTTTTGCCTCTATTTTAAAATTTCAAAATGAATCTTTTTAACTTGCTGGAACTCAATAAATTTTTTTTCCAACCATGAAAACTCTAATATAGAGTAAAAATAGAATCTTTGATTATTTTGATTTGTAAGGACCAAATATGAAATAAAAATTGTAAGTGATATATTGATTAAACTATTTTAACTAATAAAGACTCAAAATAATAAATTATAATTTTGTATTTTACATCTACATCACTACCATAAATTTTATTATTTAAATTGAATCCACTTTTTATATATAAATATTTCTTTTTAAAAAAAAAAGTTATTATTTGTAATTTCATTTATTTTTATATATTTATACTCTTTTTCCTTATTTTAAGGTTTTAATTAGGGGTGTCAATTTGTGTTAGCGAATCGGCTTTGACTAAACCTGGCATGACTGGTTTACGTTTCTGTCTGACACGACTCGACACGTTTACTTAACGAGTTGCAGTTTCTAAACTTAACACGAATCCGTTTAATATGCGTGTTAACATGTCGACACGATTAATTTGGTTAAATAACTCAAAATTTGTAATCGTGTAATTATATTACCCGTTTAACCTGTTTATATGTTAACTCGTTGAACCTGTTTGTGCATTAACCCATTTAACCTGTTTATGCGTTAACTGATTTAACCTATTTATGCATTAACCTATTTAATTAGTTTATCCACTAACCCATTTAAACTATTATATTTATATTTTTTTCTAATACAATAATCAATTTAAATACAAAGTAATAAATAAAATAAAATAAAATAATTAAATTACAAATACAATCCAAATGAAAGTGTTCAAACATTAATATAACTTTATATAACCATAAACTTAATTTAGCTGCGATGAAAGTTTTTACTGCAAATAAAATTGTGCGACAAATTTATTGAAAAGTTCTTTAGTGACTACAAACACAATGAAGACAGATAAAATATCTTAAGAAATTAACCTTAATCAAGAGATTCTAGAGCTGAAGAAGCTTGTAGAGTTTCATAAAATCAATCAAAATCTATACATCACATTCAAGTACTAAATTAATCAATCAAAATCTATACATCATCACTTGCAAATTTGATTAAACCTAATAAAATCAAGAACAATATATTAAGTCAAAGAGAGACCCCCGACTCCTAAGATAAAGATAAAAGAATTAGGGCTGAGACAATTAGTGTTACAAGAAACATACAACACGTGAAATCGACAACGAGTGTTGACAACGCTAACAGTAGATAGCCACAGATGGAGAGTTTCGTCTGAGGCAAACCACAAAGAGGGGGCAGTAGAGGTGATATTTGAGTGATGATTGGTTGATGACTGTTGGGGTTTCCGCAGCTTTGTGTACTAAGATAGCTAATCAAGCAGCAGCAATAATCAACCAACACAATAAGAATCTAAGCAGCAATAGAGCAGTGAAAAATATAAAATGGGACAGCGAGATTTTTAACGTGGAAAACTCTTCGATGTGAAGAGAAAAACCACGGGACCTAGTCCAGTAAAACTCCTCCACTAATATGAATTAATGGGTACACAAATCCTTCTCTAGATCTACTAGAGGTACAAACTCAACCAATAAACACAACAACTTTAGCTTCGCAAAGCTAGTAATACAACATCATCATCATCCCAAAGATGGTAAACAACTAAGATACAAGAGAGTGAAAGAGCAAACCAAAAGGCGGAACACGAAACCGAAGACCCTTCTACAATCGCAAGTGACCGGTTGTAGAGTATGATGAGATTGATGAAGACTCGAACAACACCCCTTCTCACCTCTTCTTCTTCACTTGAACTCACTCTTGCATTTTTCTCAAAATCTCTCACTCACACTTGTTCTTGTTCTCTCGCACAGACACGCATAGAAAATGACTTGTGTCTCTCTATAATGTTCTAAGCTCTCTCTTGCTTCTAACACCTTTTAACTTCTCAACTACACACACACATTTGGTCCCACCCCACATAAGTGGGATATTGGTCCCACCATTAAAGTGGGATACCACAACAAATCTCCACCTCACACTAAGTGGTGGGAATTGCCATACCAGCAACTCCCCTACAAGCGACCAGTTTTTCCTTCACCAAATTCTTCGTCATCATATCCGAGCCATTCTCACTAGTATGAATCTTCTCCAATTCAAACAGCTTTGATTCTAGTGCTTCTCGGATCCAATGGAATCTTCTTGAAATGTGCTTAGTGCGAGAATGATAAGCAGCATTCTTGGCAAGGTAGATGGCACTTTGACTATCACAATATAGGATATATTTCTCCTGTTTCAAACCCAATTCTGACAAAAAATTCCATCCATGATAACTCCTTACCAGCTTCAACTGCTGCAATATACTCTGCCTCAGTAGTGGATAAGGCAACACACTTCTGCAACCTTGACTGCCATGACACAGCTCCCCCTGCAAATGTAATCAGATAACCTGAAGTAGACTTTGAGGAGTCTACATCCCCTGACATATCTGAATCTGTATAACCAACTAACTCAGGTTGTTTTGTGCCAAAACAAAGACAGACAAGTGAAGTACCTCTTAAATATCTAAAAATCCATTTCACAGCTGCCCAATGCTCTTTTCCAGGATTAGACATAAACCGGCTGACAACCCCAACTGCATGAGCTATGTCTGGCCTTGTACACACCATGGAATACATTAAACTCCCAACAGCGGATGCATATGGTACTCTCTTCATCTCTTCTTTCTCCTTCTCACTTGTGGGACATTGTGCAGAACTCAACTTCATATGACTTGGAAGTGGAGAACTAACAGATTTGGCTTTGTCATGATGGAACCTCTTAAGCACCTTCTCAATATATCTCTCCTGCGATAGCCACAACTTCTTATTTTTCCTATCACGAGATATATGCATACCAAGGATCTGCTTTGCTAGACCAAGATCCTTCATTGCGAAACATTTACTCAAGGCACTCTTCAAACCTGCAATCTTCTTAACATCATGACCAATAATCAGCATATCATCCACATATAATAGAAGGATGAGAAAATCCCCCTCAGAATAATTCTTCAAAAACACACAGTGATCTGCTTGTGTTTTATGGAATTTATGATCAATCATAAATGTCTCAAATTTCTTGTACCACTGCCGGGGTGCTTGTTTTAGCCCATATAAGCTCTTCTTCAAATGACAAACAAGATTCTCTTTTCCTTTAACCTGAAAACCCTCAGGTTGTTCCATATATATCTCCTCCTCTAAATCACCATGTAGGAATGCCGTTTTTACATCAAGTTGTTCCACTTCCAAGTCTAAACTTGCAGCCAAACCAAGAACAACTCGAATGGAGGACATCTTCACAACTGGGGAAAAAATCTCATCAAAATCAATCCCCTTCTTCTGGTTAAAACCCTTCACAACCAGCCTTGCCTTGTACCTTGGTTGTGGTCTATTCTCTTCTGTCTTCAATCTGAACACCCATTTATTCTTCAAAGTTCTTTTGCCTTTAGGTAGTTTAGTGAGCTCAAATGTATGATTCTCATAGAGAGAATTCATTTCCTCCTGCATAGCATTGTACCATTCCTTTTTATGTTCATGAGACATAGCCTCTTCAAAACTCTCTGGCTCACCTCCATCAATCAACATCACATACTCATTTGTTGAATATCTAGTAGAAGGTTGTCTCACTCTAGTGGATCTTCTCAAATGAGGTTCTGGCTCTGGCTCTGGCTCTGCAGGAACTTCTTCACCATGTGGTGGCTCATTACCATCATCATTTTCATCATTCAAATCCACATCAACAGCTTCTTGATCATTTTCCCTGTTTTCACCATGATCTGCACGAGGGAACACGATTGGATTTGAGCTAGTATCTGTACTTGTAGATGAGTTTGATCTCTCAGGTTGACAATCATCAATTGTTTGATCTTCAAAAAATACAACATCTCTGCTTCGAAGAACTTTTCTGTCAACTGGATCCCATAGTCTATACCCAAACTCATTCTCTGAATAACCAAGAAAAATGCATTGTTTTGTCTTACTATCAAGCTTGGCTCTTTCGTCCTTAGGAATGTGAACGAAAGCTCTACACCCAAATACCTTCAAATACTTGTAAGACACATCTCTTCCAGTCCAGACTCTCTGAGGAATGTCACCATTTAGAGGAACTGATGGAGACATATTAATTAAGTGGACTGCAGTCATCACAGCTTCACCCCAAAATGACTTCTTTAATTTTGCATGAGAGAGCATACAACGAACCCTTTCTTCAATTGTTCTATTCATCCTCTCTGCAACACCATTCAGCTGTGGAGTCTTTGGTACTGTCTTCTCGAGCTTAATACCATGAGTTTTACAATACTCTTCAAAAGGCCCTCTATACTCTCCGCCATTATCTGCACGGACACACTTGAGTTTTCTGCCTGTTTCCCTCTCAACTCTGGCATGAAACTCCTTAAAAGTAGCTAAGACCTGATCTTTGGTTTTTAACAAGAAAGCAAACACTTTTCTGGAATGGTCATAAATATAAGTAACAAAATAGGCAGCACCACCAAGTGACTTCTCGGACATAGAGCAAACATCAGTATGAACCAAATCAATTAAATTACTTCTCCTAGATGGAGGATAGGAATGAAATGCAGCTCTACGTTGTTTTCCAGCTAAACAATCAACACAAGGTTCTAGAGACGTACCTCTAACATCAGGAAGGAAGTCATTTCTAGCAAGAATTTGCATCCCTTTCTCAGACATGTGACCAAGTCTCTTGTGCCATAGCTCACATGATGCAGCTAGAGCAATATTCACCTCTTCTTTGCATAACTTCGCTTGCATCATATATAGGGATCTCTGCTTCTTGCCACGGGCCAATATCAAATTTCCGTTGGTGAGCTTCCATTTTCCATCACCAAAGTAATTTGTATAACCAACATCATCAAGTGATCCAGCAGACAATAAATTCAATCTAATGTCAGGAACATGTCTGACATTTCTAAGTACTAACTTGCAACCAGTAGAAGTCTCCAAACACACTGTGCCAATGCCTACAACTTTGCTTGAACCATCATTTCCCATCTTCACATAGCCATAATCACCACTAGTGTAGGAAGTAAAATACTCAACATGTGGAGTAAGGTGATATGAAGCACCAGAATCTATCACCCAACTGCAGTCATCACATGCCAAGTTCAGGCAACCATCATCACATACCAAGAACACATCATTACTGGTTACAATTGCAGTAGTGTTTGTCTCTGCTGAATTTTGCTCTGGTTTATCATCTCTCTCTTTTCTTTCAAGAGATTTATCCCTTTTCTGCTTTCTGCAATATCTCTGAATAAGACCCTTTTTCTTGCAATAGTGACAGATTATATCACTTCTTGATTTTGATCTCCCCCTAGACTTGTCTCTATTGTTGAAATTTTTGTCTTTGCTTCTTCCTCTACCTTGTCTTTCAACTACATTCACTTCTGACTGACTAGAGGAACCATGATCTTTTCTTCTAGCTTCTTCATTCAACAAGCTAGACTTCACCATTTCCATGTTCAGCCTTCCTTCAGGTGCTGAGTTGCTTAATGACACAACAAGAGTCTCCCAGCTATCTGGCAATGAACTGAGTAACAATAAGGCCTGCAGCTCATCTTCAAGATCTAACTTCATTGCAGCCAATTGATTTACCAAGCCTTGAAAATCATTCATATGCTCAACAACATTTTGACCATCTCTATACTGCAACTTGACAAGTCTTCTCATCACAGAGGCTTTATTCAAGGCATTCTTTCGTTCATACATAGACTCCAGTTTCTTCCATAACACATATACATTTGTGTCATTAGCAACATGTTGTAACACACTCAAATCAACAAACTGTCTAATAGTTCCTACTGCTTTCCGATTCAAAATCTTCCATTCTTGTTTAACTACACCAGTTGGTATATTCTCATTCATAATTGGCTCATACAAATCCTTCACATAGAGAATATCTTCCATGCGAGTCTTCCACACCGAGTAATTTCCAGCATTCAAATTAAACATACCATGTAAGCCATTCTTCTCTTCCATCTTAGATACACAAATAAATAACCAAAGCTCTGATACCACTTTTGTTGGGGTTTCCGCAGCTTTGTGTACTAAGATAGCTAATCAAGCAGCGGCAATAATCAACCAACACAATAAGAATCTGAGCAGCAATAGAGCAGCGAAAAATATAAAATGAGACAGCGAGATTTTTAACGTGGAAAACTCTTCGATGTGAAGAGAAAAACCACGGGACCTAGTCCAGTAAAACTCCTCCACTAATATGAATTAATGGGTACACAAATCCTTCTCTAGATCTACTAGAGGTACAAACTCAACCAATAAACACAACAACTTTAGCTTCGCAAAGCTAGTAATACAACATCATCATCATCCCAAAGATGGTAAACAACTAAGATACAAGAGAGTGAAAGAGCAAACCAAAAGGCGGAACACGAAACCGAAGACCCTTCTACAATCGCAAGTGACCGGTTGTAGAGTATGATGAGATTGATGAAGACTCGAACAACACCCCTTCTCACCTCTTCTTCTTCACTTGAACTCACTCTTGTGTTTTTCTCAAAATCTCTCACTCACACTTGTTCTTGTTCTCTCGCACAGACACGCACAGAAAATGACTTGTGTCTCTCTATAATGTTCTAAGCTCTCTCTTGCTTCTAACACCTTTTAACTTCTCAAGTACACTAACTTGAAATACACAATTTGGTCCCACCCCACATAAGTGGGATATTGGTCCCACCACTAAAGTGGGATACCACAACAATGACGAGACAAGAGGTAGAGAAGAGGAAGTTGTGCCGGGTGGTTGAAGGCAGGAGATGAGACAGAGAGGCGGAATAGCTTCTAATTTTCTTTAAAAAAATAAGGTATTGTTAGATTGATAATATATATATATAATATTAAAAAAATTATTTAACCTTTCAAAATTATATAAATTTTATTTTAACCCCAATTATGCGGGTCGACGCATTAACCTGTTAGTCAAACCCGACTCGACTCGTTTATAAGCAGGTTAAACGTGTCGTGTCATAAACACATTAAAACCCATTTAGCTTAAACCCAACCCACTTATTTTTCGCGGGTTCGTGTCAACCCATCAAGTCATTACCCATTTTGACACCCCTAGTTTTAATGAGGCTTATTTATTTCATATTAGTAAAGAGTGTATTAGTATAATAACCTAATTTGATAGGAGTTCAAACATATAACCTAATCATCCCTCATAGAAGTTTTTTTAATAAATATTCAAATAATAAAATTGCTATGAGAATGTAATTATACTTTAAAATCACACTTATTCAAAATAATTTAATTTTTTAAGAAAATAAATACAAATGTCAAAACAAAAGCAATAAAGGTAATCATTCAAACCATTCAATTTTCACAATTTCCATATTACTCCCACAAGCGTTCAATTAAAATATTACGAAGAGCAAAATGTACCTATTTGTCTTTGATTTTCTTATATAGAGTAAGAAATTATTGAAAGCCAATTAATCCTCTAGTAAGCATATCATCTTTCTCTTCCATTATTGGTATTCACTTCTATATCACATTCGTCTTCCATTATCATATTATGGAATTATGATACACGTAGACATAGTTATTGTATCAGGAAAAACTCGTTTGTTGCAAATATGTGATGGCCATTTGATTATTGCAAACTATGAATGGAGGAATTCAAATGCCCATTCCATATCTTTCCAACAAGCTTCTTGCTTCATTACAAATAATTTTTTTAGGATCCTACATGATCATGAATAGTTTGAACGAGTTTTGACATGGGGGATATATGCTATTAGCTAAATAATAACATGTTTTGTCACAAACCTTTTATAAAGTTGCAACTTTTTAAAAGTCAAAGAAAAGAAATTAATAAAATATGAATAATAACCAATCAAATACGCTCAAACACACCCGGGGACTACACAATTAAAGTCAAAAGTCAAATAAAATCCGACCTGGCAGTCAAATCCAGATAAACCATAATATATTACATCACCACTA